>JAQIUQ010002779.1:95000-541372 GCA_030378365.1 Hybognathus amarus
TTGTGAAAGAACAATATCAGGACGTGACAACATTTCAGGCGGCTTATGCAGATCCCTGGTCATTAATTCATCATGCTCTTACCGTGTTTGGCTATGCAGGAGCGTCTGTTTCGACTGCAGGCTGTACCCATCTGTACAGCTGCAGCGATATGACCCATAGGTGTTCATGCAGGTCTGGCTGCATGTCCCGTACATGGCACATTCATCATGATCTGTACACAGAGGAAGAGTCATTTATGACAAATTAGGTGTGCTCAAACATGACCCAAATACATAAAATCCACTTAATGTGGCCTCTCGGTGGCTTTTCCGTATGCCACCTAGTATCTCTGGGCAAGTCCTGCTCTGCACCAGTCTCCAGAGCTTTGCCTGTTAAAGCTGTAGTGGAGTGTAACGTTCCAACGGTGATTAACTGATTTGTCTTGGTTGAATGTCCGTAGGAACCTTTTACGAACAGGGTACAAATGTGTTAAAATAAAGTTTATTTTTATCTTCCTTCAACAAACGGTGAGTCAAAGTCATAGTTTAAAGGGCCTCTATAATGCTATTTTAAAGTTTCCTAATGTTGTTGTGGAGTCTCCTACAACATTCAAAACCGTTTCATTTCCTCAATGATTCTCAAACGACTCGTCAAATGAATCAATCCCACTAAATTCCCTCCTTTCCACGAGCTACTCTGCTCTGATAGGCCAGACAGCTCAGTCTGTTGTGATTGGACTACTGTGTACAGCGTGTTCGAAAACAAAAATGCCCATAAAAATGTCAGCTCTGCTTGTCCTGAGGCTTTCTACACTGTAAACTAAACACAGTAACAAACAATGAAGTTGATTTGACCATATCAATGCGAGCGCAAGTTTACTAAAGTTTTACCTTTCACTAAACATATTTAGATATATTGAAATTGTTGATTTCCTGTATATCTAAATATGTTTAGTGAAAGGTAAAACTTCCGAAATCTCTGTGTAAACAATGCATGACGTAGACGCGCGAGAGATAATTTCCGGCGTAATGTTGGAAACGGTTCAGGTCAGTTTAGTTGGACATCTGATTCAGATCAGTTCAACATGGCTGTAAACAAGAGGTAAAAAAGATATAAATACTGTTCGTTTTCTCACACAAACCGCTCGTTTCGAGTCTTAGGCCATCAGTGTGTACTACTTACATTCACGAGTCATTAAATCATGTTTAATTTGGACTTCTCTGTGCATGCTCTTTGAGGTGGACCCCCTGAACCTGCATTATATGACTGACAGACAACACTGGTTTGACTGAAAAATACTCAAAATTGAAAATACTGTGGAAACAAAGACACCTACATCGTGGATGCCCTTGAGGTAAGATAAAACATATCAAACATGAACTAGTGAACTATTCCTTTAACCCTTTGAAGTACACACCATTGGCATTGGCATGGTACACATTTTTGGTATTAAGCCTAAACAAAATCTCATGAGATCTTAATTTTTTTTTTTTTTTTATATCAACTTCAAATTTGGAACACAACTTGGTTAGATATATGGCTTTGATTTTATAATAATTTTAAAGAAAAAATATATTTTGTAAAATATATATTTTATATAATTTAGTACAGTTTTATTTGATTTAATGTAAATTTAATGTAATTTAAAACTTCCATAACTTTTTCATACTTTTATTTTTAAGTGCTTTTACTTTAGCAATAATCTGCAGTGTTTTCTTTAAAACAAGACTAAACTTAGGTCTTTATTCCAAAGCATACTTGAATTACAACCAAGTTTTAATAGTGCATTGTAATGTCCATTTTTAAAAAGGGCAGTGACAGTTAACCATTATGTGTCAAATCAACCGTTTGGTTGAGCATGTTTTTGAAAAAATATTAAAAATACACTAAAGTTTTTTCATAGCACCAAGTGACATCATTTTGTAAAGTTAAGGCTCTTACAGTGTCATATGTAAAAAAAAAAAATCTTTAGCTTGCAAAATTTCACCAAAAACAGTTCACATGGCTGGGGTGATTTATTTGTTTCTGACATCCATGTAGTGACAAGTGCAAGTCTTTTTTTGGCATAATATAACTCAACCAGATGATAGATATGGCTCAGTCAGTTTGGGTTAAGTTAGGTACTCTTCTCAATAAAATATAGTGACTCAAATGTGCTCAACCGTTTGGTTGAGAAGGCACTTAAAATATTAAAGGAGAACTCTGACGCAAAATGAACCTTTGGTCTAATTACACACTGGTACCTAGTCGATCATTCTCTGAAATTTGTTTTCATGATAATCAAATGTAAAGAGTTTTATCCCTAAAAATGTTTAGCGTATAACGCTAGTATATGGGGGCATTTAATAAGTAAAAAATAAATCGCTAGTTTATACCACTAAAAAGGATCAAAATAGCCCCACACTAACACAGTAACATAATTGGGGTCCCTGCATGCAAACTGAAGCATTGACAACTTTGTAAGTGTACAGAGCGTTAATAAGAAGATATTTTATAAAGACAGTTCACTTCGTGTATACAGACAGGAGCCATCTTTGGAAAACAGTCTCGACAAGTCGAACCACGAACGTTTTCACTTATTATATGCCCCCATATACTAGCGTATACGCTAACAGTTTTTAGCGAGAAGAGTAAAACGTTTAACATTCTGATTATAATGAAAACAAATCTCAGAGAACGGTCGACTAGGTACCAATGTATAATTAGACCAAAGGTTCATTTTGCGCCAGAGTTCTCCATTAAAGGGGTGATTGATTGGTCACTGTGAAAAAAAAAATAAAAAATACTTTGTCTACACAATTATTTAGTTTTCCTATTTAATGACCGTACAATTTAGTTGGAATAATACTTCTGGCATAAGCCATATTAGCATTAGGCTATAGACTAAAAGGTCTGATTTAACTGTTATAACAATAACACTTTTTTTCACAATGTCATACAAGTTCATGATTGTAATGTTTTTGTTTTTTTGTGGCTGTTGATCTTTGAATAAAAATATATGTTTGGTTCAGGTTTGACCTCAAATATTACTGTTTTCATGGAATGGAACACATTCATCACTATAAAGAAAACATCTCTCCCCATTAACAATTTCCTGTTTGAGCCAGTTTTCTCCTACTGAGACAATTAGTTATAAAGTGCCTATGGTTGATCTATTTACCACCACCGTATACAACAACCAGCCTCTATATCATACTCAGAGGGTCTCTTTAGGCCAGGCCAGGCCGGGGAGTCACTTTGACCTCTTTCGAGTCAATGCCACGTGTCATATAAAGCAGGACAGAGGTGTGAACAGACACCCTGGGGATTGACGGTCACCCCTCTCCCCTCATTGCCCAAAGCTGATTATTCGTCTGAGATGTCTGCCTGTGACCGTGAGAGAGCCTACCTCTGCAGCTACGCCCATCCTCTCCAACCTCAAATCCATCCGCACAGAAGCAGAATGTGCCGTTTCTGGTCATGATGCATCCATAACGGCAATGCAACTCGTGACAGGCTGACAGGAGTTCTGTGGGAGGAGAGAGAGAGAGAGCGGAAGAGTTTCAGAGTGAGGGAAAAACATGTAAATTGCTTTTTGATTTCACTCCCTCTAAAAGCCCTTCCTTGCCATCAGCACAAGGATGTGCCAGCGCGTACTGACAGTTGTGAGCCAGAGGCGGGGATCAATAGCACTCCGTGCGGGTGGAATCAGAGAGGTGCTCCACACGGGGAAAGAGAGATGGAATTAGAAGAAATACCTAACCTTTCTGTTGAAAATTCTATGAGGAAAGAAAAAGGTTTTGTGTGCAGACCTGCAGAAGCTTTTAGCAATTTTTCATGGTCTTCCGTCCTCAGAATTCAATCAACCCGTCACAAAAGGGTTGTGCACAACCTGGCTATTAGGTTTTTCATTAATAGTTTCCACAGTGGACATTCACTGAACACACTGTTTGTATTCAGCCAGCTTAAAATGGAAGTGGCTGCTAGCATCCTGGTTGTTTGGCATCCTTCATTAAAAACATTCTGATTGGCACCCAGAGCCTTTTTCTTGTATTGAATTGAAAATCAAATAGGAATCTGCCATTACTATTAGCAAAACACTATTGAGAAACAGACACTGGAATTGCTTGGCTGCATAATACCACATGCAGAAAAGTTCATGATCCTAATAAACTACATCTCTTGGGGATGAAAATAAATAAATCCAAATGGTCAATTTTTTTACAATTGCAACGAGTACCAAAAACAAATGCAAAGCACACTCTCTAAACAATGACACATGCGGTCTAACCCTTAAAGACCTAAGCACTGGTATTGATTTTTTCCCCTTCTTAAATGATAATTACATTTTTGCATAGTGCATTTTAGGGTCAAAGAAAAAGTTGCATAAGCTCGCTACATTTTATAGATCCCACCTCCAGAAGCCTTCATACAAAGCTAGGAGAATGAGATTTGGATATGTTCATCTTGCATGACCCTTAAATATTCCTACACCTCCATGATCCCATGTGAAGTATCTGAAAATGCGTATTTACAGATGCAATGCATTTACACACTTTATAAAGCTTTCCCTGTAAGCTTGAAGGCTGAACAGAATGGCCCCTCTCATACTCTATAAAGTTTCATTAGACAATAAAAAATAAAAGAAAATCATTAGAAGTCCTGTAGTTTATGATTTACTGCATGGGTGATATTGTGCAAATCTAGTTTACCAATGCATTTTTGCAAACTTTAGAAATCATTGTTTGTGAAGTTTTATTTTTTAAATGTGGCCATTTTTATCACAAAACATAATAATTGTGAAATTAGCCCACAAAAAACTTTTATAGGAAGATTTAACCTATAAATAGTGATACATTTTGTATTTATTTGCCTTAAATATGTGCAAATATTGCATCTATGAGAGTCTGAAGATGAATAAAGAACATTGTGAAAATCTGAGCATACTGTATAGGCCTGTTTAAAAAATGTATGTTTCCATTAAAGTTGCACATTTAACTTATGTGCAAAAATAGTATTGCATAAAACATTTGCGAAAAGGCAGCCTTTCCATCCCAAGTTCAAGAGAACAAAATCGTCACTTGAAATTGTTGGAGAAGCCACTGTGGCTCTTTTTTCCTACATCATTAACCTTCTGGGGTCCAAGGTGTATTTGGGGTCCTTGAGTTGTTCTGACATGCCCTGACATTTATGCTTTTTTCAGTTGCTTATTATTAATGGCACAGGTGAAATATATTTAGCACAAACAGGGCTACCATAATATGTGAGCAACCGCATGTACATGTTTGTATTTTTGAGACAATATTGTTGTAAACAGTTGTTCTGAAAAGTGCAACCTGTTTATTTTATTTAGTTTACAAAAACACAAGGTTTTGATGTTTATAAGAGTGTACACAAAAAGAAGACCCTCTATAGTTTATAATCATGCATTGATTTTATTTATATGACCATTAATTATGGAGTATTTTAAGTAGGGTTGGGTATCGAGAATTGAAGTATCGATTGGAACCGGGACTAACTGTTCGTTTTTCCGGAATCGTTCAAAAGTTAAAATTTCGATTCCTAGTTTCGATATTCACACTCGGTTCGAACCGGAGGAAGAAACCGCTGAACAACACCAACGAAGAAGCGTCTACCGGAAGTGTTGGCATAACATGAGTAGCTTACGTCGACGGTCCAAAGTGTGGCTTCACTTTTCTAAAAATAACGAAATCTCTGCAAAATGCAACATTTGTGACAAAAGGAGTATTTGTGACAGAAAGAGTATTTCCTTCAGAAAGGAGTATTTCCTTCAGAAAGACTCAGAAATCGGAATCAGAAGGAATCGACAAGGAATCGGAATCAGGAATCGTTCAAATTCAAACGATACCCAA
Organism: Hybognathus amarus; assembly: GCA_030378365.1. Lineage (NCBI taxonomy): Eukaryota > Metazoa > Chordata > Actinopteri > Cypriniformes > Leuciscidae > Hybognathus > Hybognathus amarus. The sequence continues at coordinate 100,833 of JAQIUQ010002779.1, forward strand.
CCCTAATTTTAAGTCTATGTTGCAGCTATGTGGAAAAAACAAACAAACAAAAAAAAAAAAACAAGAAAAAGGTTACACTTTATTTTGATAGTCACTTTAGACTTTCTACTAACCATAAGTAACTTTTCAACTACATGTCAACTAAGTGTCATTAGAGTATTAGTAGGCTGTAGTAGACTGTCAGTAGACTGTTAGGTTAGGGTTAGGTGTTAGGGTGTAGGTTAGGAGAATAAGTTTACTTGTAGTTGCTAAGTTTACTTACAGTCAGTTGAATGTCTGTTGGGGGACCAACAAAATAAAGTGTTAGCAGATATTAAGCTAACAGTCTACTAATACTCTAATGACAGTTAGTTGACATGTAGCGGCAAAGTTACTTATAGTTAGTTGAATGTCTAAAGTGGACTATCAAAATAAAGTGTTACCAAAAAAACAAACAATCAAAACACATTTTTGGTTACCATGGGGTTAATGACTTGCGTCTCAGGCCCTGTTTACGCGAGAACGCTCGCGGGTGAAAACGTAAAAATATTTTATCGGATGTGCTTTTCGTTTACATGGCAACTGCGTTTTGGGCTTAAAACGGCAAAAAAGTGAAACCACCCTCCAGAGTGGAAATCTTAAAAACGCTTCACCGCCGCGTTCCTGTGTAAACGGTAAAAAACGCAAAAGTCTGCTTGACAGTGAAGGTTGTACGCATCCGCGCAGACTTGGTGATGTTTTGTGGCAGTGCTTCATGTTGCCACCTAGCCGCCTGGAGTGCATACTACATTGAATTTCACACTCTTTTGCGTCACCACATGCACAAAGATTTCCCACCAAAACGCTCATCTAAACGCAGAATAAAAAGTGATAACAAACGCCACTTTTGCGTTTCTCTTCAGAATCGTTTCCGTGTAAACATTGCCTCAGAGCGCACAGACGACACGCAGTAAACATTTCCATTTTGCGTTGGGATGCCTGGTGTTTGGGAACGCAATCATGTTAGACCAGGGGTGCCCAACCCTGCTCCTGCTGATCGACTGTCCTGCAAAGTTTATCTCCAACTCTAATCAAACACACCTGGAGCAACCAATTAAGGTCTTCAGGATCACTTGAAAATTAAAGGCAGGTGTGTTTGATTAGAATGTGCAGTGGATTGGCAGTAGCAGGGTTGGGCACCCCTGTATTAGACGCATCTGGGAGAGAATTAATCCAAATCATTTTGATACAAGACTTTAGCTCAGGCATTTCAGAATAAAGAAAAAAAAAACATTTGAGATGCTATGCAATTAATCTAATAATGCAATCACATTCAAAGTCGCTCTAAAAACACGTGTCATGAGGCAAAGTCACGTGAGTTTTTTTATTTTTATTTTATTTTTGTGCACCAAGGGATTTGATCAGTAAATGTGTTTTCAATAGTGTACAGTATGTGCACTTCTTACTGGCTGATTTTTTTTTATGAACACTTATTTTCATATTGTTTCTATCCAGTATTTTTTTAATGCAACATCCCAAAATTGGCATAAACGTAGGTGGATGGAAACAGATCACAAAACATATTTGTTACACTAAGGAATGAAAATAGAGAGACTAAATCACAGTGTAGAGTTTCACTGATCTGAGCTCTGATATTAGGCATATTGTAAGACAAACAGCAAAAACATATAGTATTTTGTGTGTGGAAGATCTGACAAATGTTATGTTCATTTTCTACTAAGACGGCACCAATATTCACTTTCGAGTTGTTTTTTGTCTGCCTTCCTTGCTGTGCTGCCTGTCATTCTCTCTGTAAGGTCTCAGTGGAATACTAGTGCAACAACCTAAAATTATTTTTATACAGTGCAAGCAACAAAGGCCACATCAGCACATCTCTGAATCCTCTGTCTGGCTGTCACATATTAAATCATGTGGCAATCCCTGAGAAAGGCAACGGACCCAACCAGCTATTGTTCTCTGCACTTTTCAGACAATTGTGGGTGTGGATTCAACTGCACAATTACAAATTGTACAAAGACAACCGATTTACCAGCCTCACAAAAAAATGTGTGTAAGTGTGAAAAATTATGAGCTCAAAAAGCTGATTTTCTTCAGCTATTTCAAGACAAGTGACTGCTAAACATTAATTACTGTCAAAGGAATCTATGCATATCTGTTCTTTGATTTCTTACATCTCATGTCTGATTACTGCCATTTAACTGAGCACTGATTTATAGAATTAAGACAAGTATCTGAAATATATTCTTCACCATTTCAAACCAAAATATTGCTGTACGTTTCTGTGGAACTTATTGTATTGCTTTAAGATACTACTACTACTACTACTACTACTACTAATAATAATAATAATAATAATAATGTTAGAAAAAATAACATCCACTGACACTCCTGATTTTATTATAGAATAAAATATTTAAATTAAATAAAATACAAAAAAAATATAAAATCTAAATATTGATGATAATAATAATAATAATAATACTAATAATAAATTATTATCAAATAATTAAAAATAAAATAAAACATCAATCGACACTACTGACTCTTATAAAATGAAATAATGTTTAATTTAAATACAAATTAAATAAAATATAAAATATTGATACTAATAATAAACTATTATCAAATAATTAAAAAAAATAAATAAAACATCAATTGACACTCCTGACATAATATAATATAATATAATAGTTCATTCATTGACATTCCTGGATCTTGATTTTATTAATAAATAAATAAACCATGTTTTTTTTTCTTAAACAAAATAAAAAATAATAATCATAATAATACCTCCTGACTCTTGATTTATATATATATATATATATATATATATATATATATATATATATATATATATATATATATATATATATATATATATATATATATATATATATATATATATATATATATATATATATATATATATATATATGTAAAACATCAATACATATTTTCTTAAATATAATACAATAATAGTTATAAAAATAACATGCATTGACATTCCTGGATCTTGATTTTATTTATTATAAAATAAAAATAAAATAAAACATATTTCCTAAATAAAACATTATATAATAATAGTAATAAAAACAATGAAACAAAATTGAAAGAAATGTTTAATAAAATTAAAATAAAAGTGAAATGAATGATAAAAACAAGTATAATAATATAAAATAAAATAGCTAAAGTGCTTTTCAGTTCTGTGAGCAATGTGAATCAGGCGGTCAGTGAACAAACTGCAGATGGTCTGTGAGATGACATCTGAGGCTGAGACTATCACTGGCATGCTCAAGCAGGTTTTTATGGATTCGTTGTTTCATGACATGTATTAGCAGCAACTCCCGTGACACACTTAGATGAAGCTGCTTTTGTAATAGCAAATGTAAAATACATGTTGAATCAAGAGCATCAACCAATTAGGGTGTATCTTAAGAGTAAGAAGAAAAATACCATTTTCATAAAGAAAGCTGTAATATTCCATCAACAAAAAGCGAGGATGTTTTCTCAGCATCAAGGAAAGTGATTAGAAATTGCACTAAATCTGGTCAGAAACTAACTGAATGTTTACCTGTGGCTAAATACTGTACGTAATTGCTATTTAGCGCAGTATTTCTTTTCAATGGTTAATCAAAGGCATTCATTGCAAATGTTAGCATTACACTTTTTAAAATAGCAAGCATACAATGTCCCTCCTATTTTACATATCACTGAAATATGTGTTCTGAGAAATAACCCGTTACTGTGAAAGTCCTGTGCTCTGTAAACAGCATAAACTTGTAGAGAAAGAGGAAGATGCATTTTCAGCCAATCAAAAATGCTCTCTGTTCGTGATTGTGAATGTTTGGGTATTGACATCAGGTTGACTGACTGATGGAGGTCAGAGATTTGTAGAGAGTGTGAGGATAAACTGAAATAACCTACAAAACCTCCAGGACCGGTTGTGTTTTGCAGTCCAGTAAAAGGTTTAAGCTCTGATTTTTCCATTCATACCACGTAACTTTGACCAGTTGCATTCATTGAACTTTTTATTGGATGCATCATGCTTTGTGGAGACAAAAGGCCAGACAAGGCAATGAGACAGGAGGCCGACAGATATCCAAGACTAATCCTCATATCTGCTTTCAAACATCGGTGCAGCTCTCATGACCCAACACGTAGCTAGACAGATGGACATTCACAACAATCTGTCTTCCGCAGATGCTGAAAAATATCATGGCTTGCTAGGCATGTTCATAGGCATGCTATGTTCCTAAGAGAAGTTCTTGGAAAATTCTTAAAGGAGTGATGAACTGAGAAATCAAATTTTCCTTGAGCTTTTGACATCTAAGAGGTCGTCATATTATAAGAATATCCTGTAAGTTTCAGAACTGAAAACGTCCTTGTTAGTCCAATAAAAGCTTTTATTGACACCAGCCTCAGCAAACGACACATTTTTCAAAGTGGGGAACTATGACGTCAAAGAGGATAAAACACCACCCCGCAGAAGAAGATCAATGCCTACTTCAACACGGCCGGTTTAGCCCCGCCCATCGATTCACGCATTACACACATAGCTAAATTACATATCGGTAGGCCTACCTCGTGATGACAAACCGTGATCGAGCTACCGAGCAATACATATTATGCAGTGCCTGGTTGTGGAAGAAGACAGTCGCTTCATAAGCTTCCTCTGGATTCCAATAGTAGGGCCCTATAATTTCCGCGATCACGGAATCGCGGACGGAATGCGCAAATTGGGCAATTAACGAGGAATCTAATGTTAACGTGGAATTTCACGGAATTTTACATATTTGGAATGAAATTCAGTTTTTGTGTGGGAGAAGAACTTATGTCTGGGGAAAATGCAGAGAGACGGGAAAGCAAATCGGGGCGACACAACCCCTACCGTCATTTCAGCCCATGACGGCATCAAAACAATAGCCGCGTTTCCACTGAAAGCATGGCGAAGCGGCTTTCCACGGCTCTGCTTTCGTCTGCGAAAAGTTAAGAAACTCGTTGCGCACACGCACGCACTCACACACACAAAGTCCCCTTCGTGCACGTCTGTCTATGAGGTGCCGGACCGAGTGTGTGCCCGAGGCGAGAGCGCGCGAGAGACGAGACAGCACGCTCAACAGTGCGCGCGAGAGAGACCGAGTGTCCGAGAGCACGCGAGAGAACCGGTTTGTCTCAGAGAGCGTTCGACAATACTCGCTGAGAGAGACCGAGTGTGTCCGAGAGAGCACGCGAGAGAGACCCGAGTGTGTCCGAAAGAGCGCACGAGAGAGACCGAGTGTGTCCGAGAGAGCGCTCGACAGCCCCAATGTGCATACTATGCCCAAAATAGTATTTACAGTAATGTCGCATACTATTTAGGATGAATAGTATGCACATTACGACGCAGCTAGAGTGTGACTTTTATTTTAACTTATATAAACTAATATAATTTATTTTTACAGGACAGTTTAAAGCTCATAACCATATTTTGTTGTTACTTGAAGTACTTAGAGTGTAGTGTTATGTTGCATCATGCAGTATTTGTCATTTTAAGAGTAAATGCCTATTTTATTTGTGTACATTTTAATCATTAACATTAAAAGCAACATTAAAAGCTCTTTTTACAACTAAAATAACATTAAAGGGTAAAAAAAATTAAAACAGAAAAAATTAAAACAGAAAAAACGGAATTTGCAAAAATTAAAACGGAAAAACGGAATTTGGGAAAAAATAAAACGGATTTTATAGGGCCCTACAATAGGACTGCATGGATAAACTTTATTTTTAATGATGTTCCAGCTAATGAGGTAAAACATTGTCCGTTTGTTCGCTCTCATTTCACTGAGGATTGTTTTGTAAACAAGGCTGGATTTACAGACCGATTAAGAGTAAAGAACGGTGCTGTGCTGTCTATTGGATCTGACAGGAATTGTGCAACATACGGACTCTGGGTCGAATCATTCCGGTTGCCATTTTACAACATTTTCAGAACAATTTCCCCCAAGTGCATCGACGGGTGAGTCAAAACTCATTATAATATGCAAAACTGTTATCCACTCACAGCAGTGGGCGTTTACTTCCAAGTCTTCAGAGCGAGACGCCCATAAAAACAGAGCGTTTTTTCAGCTAGGCTCAAAACTAGGGTACAAAATAGCCTATTACTTAATTATTTTGATGTTTTTGAATGCAAAAACCAAGCGAACTTCATAAGTTGACCTCAGACAACAATATAATAAAATTTAAAAAGCCAGTTCATGACCCCTTTAAGACCGTCACACCTATTTTCTTAAAAACATCTTTTTTTTTCTTTTGACAAAAAAAACAAAACAAAAAAAAAACAAAGGCTTTGCTGTTGTCTGATTATGGCAGATTTGAAGTCCTGCTTATCAAATCAATGAAAAATATCTCAAGAGCCATCTTGTTGCATTGTCTGCAGATTACTGTAATTATCATAAGTATGCACACTATTCATTGCAAAAGGAATAGTGGCTGCACACTCTGCGTCACATTTTTTAATGCATGCATTTTATATTGTAATTTTCCAAAAAGTCTGTCACAAGATGAAGTGACAGTGTGCTTACAGTAAATGAGTCTTGTGTACGGGTGCTCTGATAATCCTGCCGAAAATTATACATGCTACATTAATAAATAAAAGAAATACTAAATATTCTTAACTTTAAAATAGTAGCTAATAAGAATGTTTTGTGAATTTAACACCAGAGGGGAAACATCTTTTTATTTAATTTTTTTTCCGTGAATTTAAAGGGGTGATGAACTGAGAAATCAAATTTTCCTTGAGCTTTTGACATCTGAGAGGTCATCGTATTATAAAAAATATCCTGTAAGTTTCAGAACTGAAAACGACCTTGTTAGTCCAATAAAAGCTTTTATTGACACCAGCCTCAACAAACGTCTCGTTTTTGAAAGCGTGGAAGAATGACGTCGAAGACGAATGGACCCCACCCGCTCATCAACGTCTACTTCAACATGACCGGTTTAGCCCCGCCCACCGAAAAAACATAAGCCTACCTCGTGATGACAAACCGTATCGAGCTACCGAACCACAAAATATTGTGCAGTGCCTGGTTGTGGAAGAAGACAGTCGCTGCATAAGCTTCCTCTGGATTCCAATAGGACTGCATGGATAAACTTTATTTTTAATGACGTTCCAGCTGATGAGGTAAAACATTGTCCGTCTTTTCGCTTCATTTCACTGAGGATTGTTTTGTAAACAAGACTGGATTTGCAGACCGGTTAAGAGTAAAGAACAGTGCCCTGCCGTCTATATTGGATCTGACAGGAATTGTGCAACACACGGACTCTGGGTCGAACATGTACGGGCGAATCATTCCAGCTGCCATTTTACAACATTGGACGTTTTCAAAACAATTTCCCCCACGTGCATCGACGGGTGAGTCGAAACTCATTATAATATGCAAAACTGTTATCCACTCACAACAATCGAGACGCCCATAAAAACGAGCGCTTTTCAGCTAGGCTCAAAACTAGGATAGAAAATAGCCTATTACTTATTCATTTTGATGTTTTTGAATGCAAAAACCAAGCGAACTTCATAAGTTGACCTCAGACAACAATATAATAAAATTTAAAAACCCAGTTCATGACCCCTTTAAGACCGTCACACCTATTTCTTAAAAACATCTTTTTTTTTTTTTTACAAAAAAACCAAAGGCTTTGCTGTTGTCTGATTATGGCAGATTTGAAGTCCTGCTTATCAAATCAATGAAAAATATCCCAAGAGCCATCTTGTTGCATTGTCTGCAGATTACTGTAATTATCATAAGTATGCACACTATTCATCGCGAAAGGAATAGTGGCTGCACACTCTGCGTCACATTTTTTAATGCATGCATTTTATATTGTAATTTTCCAAAAAGTCTGTCACAAGTGAATTATAAATGCTACATTAATAAATAAAAGAAATGCTAAATATTCTTAACTTTAAAATAGTAGCTAATAAGAATGTTTTGTGAATTTGACACCAGAGGGGAAACATCTTTTTATTTTATTTTTTCTGTGGCAAAGCACTTGTGTTTTTTTGTGACAGGTGGTCCGCTTCCCCTCCAATCATTGTCGCCCCAGCCCACATGAAGGCTCACCACAGGAGGGGCGTGATAAAGGAATGCTGCTGGCAGCGAGTGACAAGGCGCACTTGACGCTCATTGTGCCCCGTCATCGCTGCCATAAATCCAGCATCCAGCCTCTCCTGTGCTGGGCCAGCCTCCCCTTGTGCATCAAAAACTGTCCTCGAGGTCAAGGTATGCTGCCACATGACGGGCCACCAGTAAGCCGTTGACTCCCTGGCCTAGCCATGCGGGAATTGTCTCCTTTTCAGGGGCCCTTCCTTTAAAATTCCAACAGAAAAATGTCAAGGACAGATTCTCACTTTAGAAGCCTTAAAAAAAAAACATGGCAAGAGATCAGTGGAAGTCTTGGCTCACTTGTTTCCCTAGGGTAACAACTTTCTGTGACTTTCTGAAATAAAAACTAAAACACAATAAATTCTAAAATAAAAAGTAAAAGCAAAAAAGTGTCTTCAAGGAAAAATTCAGTCATCAATTGTGCACCCTCATGCCTTTCCAAACCAGTATGACTTAATTTCCTCTGTGGAACATACTGTACAAGAAGGTATTTAAGAAAGTTTTTGGTTTTTGTACATACTGTACAGTAAAAGCCAAAGTGGTCCAAACCAACAATGTACATCACTGTAATACTGTTTATGGACAAATAGTCAAGTCAAGTTTTTTTTTTTTTTTTTTTCCCACAGGAAAACAAAATAAATACAGGTTTGGACCATACTAATGATGTGTAAATGAACACATTTTGGAGTAATTTAGGGTAAATTTTTGTCACACAATAATGTTTATGTAAACATTTCTGCATTTCACCTCTGTCCTAACTTGTTTCCTAATCTAGCTTTCAGTAACACTTTAGTTTAGGGTCCAATTCTCACTATTAACTATAATTGCTTATTAGCATGCATATTACTAGGATATTGGCTGTTTATTACTTATAAAACACATTAATGTCTTATTCTGCATGACCATTCTACATCCCTTAATCCTACACAATACCTACACTTAACAACTACCACACTAACTATTAATAAGCAGTTATTAGGAGTTTATTCAGGCAAAAGTCATAGTTAATAATAGTTAGTAGTGATAATTGGACCCTAATCTAAAGTGTGACCCAGATTTCTAATAAACCTGGCATTTATAAACTATTGTGAACTACTATTATTCAGCAATGGCACATTACATGAATTTAATGCCTTATATATATATATATATATATATATATATATATATATATATATATATATATATATATATATATATATATATATATATATATATATATATATATAGTGCTGTCAAACGATTAAAATATTTAATCGTGATTAATCGACATTAATGTCATAGTTAACTCGCGATTAATTCGCACATTTTCTAAATGTCTTTTGATTTCTTTTGGTTACATATTTTTTTTTTTTTTCATTTTAATGCTCTTATCAACATGGGAAAGTGGATTGGCTTGTTTAGTGCAAATGTTTTTTTTATTATTATTATTATTGAAAATAACATTGGAATAGTGTTCAATTTCACACTAACACACCAATAATCTCTCACACAATGTAACACTGTCTATCAATAAAAGGGTGAAAGAAATACTGACGAGGTCCTGATATTGGCGAGGGAGTGGAGAATCGCATCATCTGTGTGTGTGTGTGTTTGCTTGGCCATCATCAAGTGGTGTTTCAGACTGGACGTGCTGCGATGATGATAGCTCAGTTCACAACGGCAAAACACACAGATCCGGCGTCTCACGCTCGTCATCCACTCAAAACGTAATGTAACTATTTGGCCGGCTCGCAAGCAGAGTGTGTGCGGCACAAAACGTCCTCGCGCTGCGATCTGAAACCCATTCATTTCAATTGCTTGCGCCGCGCGAGGACGTTTTGTTGCTTCTTCGACCAAAGCGCAAGCGGATCTAGCTAGACCGTATAACAAAACAACAGGCACAACGCACACACTCGTTGGGCTTGCGAGCCGGCTTTGAGTGGATGACGAGCGCGAGACGCCGAAATGGATCAGGATTCAGGACGCATGCCGTCCTGTTGCAAAAGCATGTGAAAAAAGTACAAAGTTTGCTAGGACAAGACCGTTAAAAAGACCGTTAATCGCGCGATAAAAAAATTAACGCCGTTAAAATGGGTTTGCGTTAACGCCGATAATAACACGTTAAACTGACAGCCCTAATATATATATATATATATATATATATAGTATTGTATAATATATATATAAACATATTTTAAATAAATCCTGTTGTTTTAAACTTTCAATTCATACTGAAAAGGAACATTTGGTTTGATATTTTCTATATAATGCAACATGATTTAAAGTGTTTTGAGCGTGACTTAAAGAAGATTATCTGACTGGCAAATTTTTCGGATAAAGAGAGGAAATGGAGTTCAACTCACATTAACGCCACCACACACTGTTTCAGGGCTTATGCACTGCCCACTAGATCACGTCTCCAAACAATCCATTACAATGGGAAGCTCAACAGAACATTGACCACAGTGAATTAAACCAGTGCTGAACGAATGATAGAGTGGAACTATGTGTGGGCACAAAATGCATTCCATTTTTTATTCTTTTCAATAACATAAAGACAAAATTCTTCTAAGTGATACACACATATGGACTGAAAACTACTTATTACTCCACCCACACAAACATGAACATGAGTGAAAAGAAAGAGCAGCAGAAAACTGTAATTTTACTTCCCCATATGGATTAATTACAAGCCAGCTCTGGAGACCTTTGTGGCCTTTGCTTCTCCAAGGCCTGTCTTAATCCAACCCTTTGCCTGGTTTTCAAGGCCCCCTAATTAATCTGGGACCAAATTAAGATGCTGATCTTTGCAAGAGCCTTGGTCATTGGAGAAGCAATAGTGTTTAATAAGCATGCCACAGGTCTGTCTGCCTCTCTAAAGAGGAATTCAATTTGTTCGAAATTGTACTCTCTTGACAAATTAAAGTTCATTCAAGATGTACCCAAATTCATATCTCGGATCAAGTAAATGCCGTATATATATCAAGAGCCGTATTATGTATGAAAAGTGCACAAATCTTTATCATAAATCCATTACACATTACTACAAATGTGATATAGGACAGACAAAACAGGTTCTTCTTTTAAAAGCTCAAGCAAATTTACAGTAACATATGTCCAAAACGATTTTTTTTTTTTAAGATGTTTTTAAAAGATTTGTATGTTCACCAAGGCTGCATTAATTTGATCAAAAATACAAAATATTATTACAATTTATAATAGCTTTATAATACAATATTTTAAATAGCTGATTGATTGATTGATTGATTGATTGATTGATTGATTGATTGATTGATTGATTGATTGATTGATTGATTTCATTCAAACCACACAACTTTGCAACTGATGTTTGCGAATGTTCGTGTGAACGATTGTTTCGGAAACACTGACTTGATAACGACAGAACTTGTGACCATAGTTGGCTAACGATGCTTTCAGGAAACACACCTGAGTGTGACTGACAGATTGGGAAATGAGAAAAATGCTGGTTGGAAACACCAAAATGTTCATAAATAAAAAAATAAAATAAAGTGCATTAAAAATAATGCTCTTAATTGAGTTGCGACAAACTTTTTATACTTTAACCCTCTGATACGGATTGGGCAGTACCGCCCAAAATGACATACTTTTACAAATGTGTACTTATCTTAAAAACTATTCATGATAGAGAGGTGCGGCTTTTTTGCCGTCTTCCTCAGATTCTGCTGAAAACAGTCATAACCGCATACCCAGAGATACCCGGCTGGTATACACACCGTCAAAGGCCAATGAAATCGATGTTGTTTGGCAGATTCACGAGCAACAACCAATGGAAAAATTGCCGATGGAGAAATATTTTTCTTACCCAATCAGGGGAAGGTTACCATGACGTATTCTAGAAAATCGGAGGACTCCGTAGCCTTGCAAGGGGTGGTACTATATAGTAAGGGACATGACACAAACAGCGTCGAGTGGTGGAGGAGACAAAGAAAGCGAACGGATGCGTCGAGAAACAAGGCTTTACAGAGCGAGAGCGTGCTAAGATTTATATGAGAGAGAGACAGAAGACTTGTAATATATATACATACAATTATACCATTATTTAATATTTTAGCTCTTTTATGATGGCAAGCAGTAAAACGATTTACGGTGGAAGCAGGCTCTCGAACGATTACTGGAGAGTGACGAAGGAGAAAGCATTGCTTCGGAAATTCTAAGCATTCCTAAGAAAAACGCCTGGGACTATTTGTAAATAAAGTTAGATTTTTCATTGTTCTTTACACATTTTATTTAACAATTACACGTCTGTCAAGCAAAGGCTTTGACAAATATATTTTTTGTTCAGAAACTGTTCACTTTGTGTGTGATTGTTCAGAAATATACATGTTTCGTGTTTGAAATTCTCTTAGTATATTGTACATTTTTCACTCATACTTCCTTTATAAACACATTACATGCATGCTTATGTTAGCTTAGGGTCTTCTGAATCCATAGATACCCAACACATAGTGTTCCATCTCCATTACATATACTGTAGTTTATAAGCCCAAATGTAAAAATAGAGAAAACGGACCAAAAATAGCTTAGTCCACAGAGGGTTAATTGATTGATTTCTTGAATTTGAAGAATATCCAAGCTGTGAATAGTTATTTAAATCTTAACCCAAAGTGCAATAATCATAAATTATCTCCTGAATTCAATCATGTGTTGGAAATTCCCATAAATATGCAAGACAATAGCATCCGTGTAAATCATTTAGCATCACAATACATTTTTAAACCTCCCTTCCTACAAAAAGAAAAAATAACGCTGTAATTGGATTTGATATCACCAGATTGTAATGGCTTCTTTCAAGACATTAGAAGGTAATTATTTGACAAACGATTCAGATGATACAGTATAAACAGAAGCAAATACTGATGCATTTTTAAAAGTCAAAAAGGAAAGTGGGTAAAGCTCGTAAGCAAATCAGTCAGTCACAGTAGAGTTTAACATGTTAAATGTTTGCTGTTAACTGGATTTCAGTTGTCATAATAGAATATAAATGCAAACACACAACCTTCGGTATAAGACACCACACAAGTCATGCATAAAAACCCATAAGCATATTAAATAAGCCAGCTCTTCCATGATTATCAGCAAACAAGACTGTTCCTACTCCTCCAGATGATCCTATTAGAGCAAATAATCTGACTATGAGACTAAACGTGAAGCAAAGGATCCTGGATTAGGAAGCGTTAGTTTCAGGGTTAATCCTCCAGAGTTAGCCTATGCCTTTATGAGTCTCAGACAGGTCAAAAAGAGTCAACGGTGATTGCTTGTTATTGCACAAATTTAACCCTGTATTTATGGTTTAGGACTATCCCCAGAGGAAGCATAGTCAACTGCACATTAAGTGCTACACTCCCATTATACTATTCAAATGAGGTACTTGACTTTCACATTCATGGTACCCTGATAATGAAAGGTGCGTGACCCACTGAAACTAACAATGTGAGCAATCTTTAAACAACAGTAAACTGTACAGCATCACTGAACATCATCAGTTTAATCAGAAAAGGACCAGCAGCTAGTGGGGGGAACGATTCTGTATGATATTCCAAAACAATTTTAATAAATATTCAAATAGCTTATGAATGCACTTCCAATTTTTTGTTTAAACCGAAGAGAAAACATGAAATATATTTGTACCATTGTTAACGCTGTTGTTCTGACCCTGGTGGATACTGTTTATTTGTTTATATGAATTGTTGAAAATCAAAAGTTAATCAAATGAAATAATTAAATGCTGTTAAGAGGCAAAGTGAGGGAGGGAAGGTATCTGTGACATGATTTTTCATTTCTTCGCAAAAGCAGAGTTATCTATTAACAATGTCGTCTCCAAATCTGAACAACTGACTGTTTCATTTAGTTAATGCTGGCAGATGTGCATAGTTATTCATTTACTTTACACAAGGATTTTGTTTAGTAATAGAATTATGTTGGTCATATCAATACTTGTATAACTACATATAGAATTTGTACCATACATACACTACTATTCAAATGTTTGTGGTCAGTAAGATAAAATTAAAAACACTTTTATTCATTAACGATACATTAAATTAAATGGAAAGTGATAGTTGTTTGTAATGTCTTTCATAACCATATCATAATACTTGTGTGCAATGGAAGATTATTAATATATAAATTATTATATAATTATTATATATAAAATAATTGATCGTTTTGATTTTTGTTATCTTATTTTGAATGTATTTTACAACAATTCAAAGAGCAATGTGTAACATTTTGCCAGATTTAGTGCTAAACTTATTGGGTCTCATTCATGAAACATGAGCAGAACGAATTTTTGTGTAAATCGTGTGTAAAGTGGTTCTGGCGTAAATTTTCGGATTCATTAAAATGTTCGTATTTTCCAAATGTTAGTTGGTACGCAAGAAATCTGCACCTGCTCCCAACCACGCGTAAATGGTGCGGTTAACATTCGTAACGTTTTACTCATTACTAAGGCTGCATTTTAATTCACCTTAGAATCGGGTAGGCTACATATTTAAACAGCATTTTGAAAAAAATATTTTATATAGTAGCCTATATTATATAGTATAGTATTTTATATATTTTATATATAAAAAACGTTTTTTTTTTTTTTTTTTACTTCTATTATGAGAGCCAGTAGGCTAATTTATGGAAGCTTGTTTCCGCCACTGAAAAAAAAAAAAGAATAAATGCGACTTTTTATCACACAATTGCGTGTTATAATTGCGAGATATAAAATCAGAATTGCAGATGTAAACTCGCAATTGTGAGAAAAAAAAGTCAAAATTGTGAGATAAAAAGTCGCAATTACTTTTTTTTATTTTTCATTCTGATGGCGGAAACAAGCTTTCATAAGTAATAGCAGATATGGTGATCGATGGTGGTCCTTCTCCAGTTTGAATACGATTTTTTAACTCATTTGTTTTTTGCTGTCAAGCTTAATGTCAAACCATTTTCTTCTCACTTCTGGGACTTTTCGATTAATAGATGAAAACTCCATTAACTGCATCTGTAATATGCTGCCAAGCTTTCTTTTTTAGGACCTGACAGGCCACTATATACGCTTGAAAATAAAAGTGGCGTTTTGAATGAACTTCTGATAATAAAACTTAAATTTCTGCATCTGAGAAATCTTTCTTTTCATTCGCATTCATGTTATTATATGCCTATATATAGTTGTCAGTCGAATATAATCCCCGATTTATGGTAATTGAGAATGAACGTGCACGTGCATCCCATTTACGACTGGTTGGAATTCACTACACACACACACACACATTTCACTATCACATCTGACGTTTACGAAGTATTTGTGAATCAGGAGAAGAGTTTTCGGGAAGATCTCTTTACGCGCAAATCACTCATATTCTACTCTGTATATTTACGAACTGTTTCATGAATGAGACCCAATGTCTCTATTTGTTCCCAACTAAATATTGCATTTTTTTCACTAAATGTTCAGATTTTATACAATTATTGTGCACTTGTGATTTTTCTAGACTAAACTTTATTGCTGAGTTATCCACTAATCTAGTTTATAATCAAATTTTTGTCATAAATGATGATAATTTGTTGTTTTTCTTTATAATGAAGTTGTCTGTATAAAGTATTGTGTTTAACACACAATAGAGTGATTATAAGTTCAACACACAGAGTTATAGAAATTCTACTTGATTAAAAAAAACTGCGCTGGTATTTGGATCATTATCAGTATCGGAATCGATACTCCGAATTTTTGGTATTGGTTCAGAAAAAAATGGTATTGGGGCATCCCTAGTATTTTTTTATGAAATAAATGCAGCCTTGGTGAGCAAAAGTGACTTCTTTCTAAAACATCAACAAAAATACAAATAAAAATATAAGCTGCGAGCAGCCATTGTTGCTCAAGCCGGCTGGCACCGCAACCCCGGTGCCTAAAGGCACCGGGATGGCGGTACCGCCGGCTTTGGCCCTCCATCGCTGCTCGCAGCTATATTTATATATATATATATATATATATATATATACACACACACACACACACACACACACACACACACACATAAAGCCGGTGGCACCGCCACCTTGGTGCCTTTAGGGTTATTCTGCACGACGTGCAAAAACGTAACCCCTGCTTTGGAATACATACTAGTATGTATTCCACAATTGGAATACATACTAACATACTAGTCAGAACTGAATAGTTGATATCTGAATGACAGATCACCATAGAAGTCACTGGAAAAAATGTGACTAGTAACAAAAGAATAGTTACTAGTCACCATTGAAATAAGTACTAGTGTCTAATGAATAAGTACTAGTATCTATTTAATAGGTACTAGCATCTAATGAATAAGTACTAGTAACTAATTAATAAGCATTGGTATGTAATGAATAAGGACTAGCATCTAATGAATAAGTACTAGTATCTAATAAATAAGGACTAGTGTCTAATGAATAAGTACTAGTATCTTTAAAAGGTACTAGTACCTAAAGAATAAACACTAGT
This sequence comes from Hybognathus amarus, assembly GCA_030378365.1. Lineage (NCBI taxonomy): Eukaryota > Metazoa > Chordata > Actinopteri > Cypriniformes > Leuciscidae > Hybognathus > Hybognathus amarus. The sequence continues at coordinate 117,441 of JAQIUQ010002779.1, forward strand.
ATCTAAAGAAAAGGCACTAGTATCTAAAGAATAAGCACTAGTAGCTAATGAATAAGTACTAGTACTTAATGGAATAGATACTAGTATCTAAAAAATAAGTACTAGTAGCATGAAAATAGAGACTAGTAGGTTAAAATGATTAAATGTTAAAACGGCTTGCCATACTCTATCTGTCGTTTCGACTAGTCACAATTACGTTACAGATATCTTAAATGATAATACAAACTATCCAAAATGTAATTACGACTAGAAAGACGTTGTTGATATCTACAATGTTAATTACGAATAGTCAAACTTAGCTTTTAAATGTTAAAAGGGCTTGCCATACAGAAGTGTAGGCTCAGAGAGACACTCAACATTTTCAAACCAAAATATCTGACTTTCTGTGGGTCCTAGCTCATGAGTGTAAATTAGAAAGTTGTCCGGCTTGAGGAGAATATATGAATATATGAAACGATGAGATCAACATGTGTACTGAGTTTCATATTATTACATGCAAGCGTGTTTGATTTATGGACCAAGTTTTGGACCCCGTTCCAGGGGGCGCTGTCTAGCCCCCTTGCCACACCCGGGTACCATCTTCCCGGCTCTGATGGCTGTGGGATCTGACCTGTGTGCAAAGTTTCAAGAGTTTTCAAACCCATTAAGGGCCCCAAAAGCCGCTAAGAGACTCAAAATCATCAAAAAAAAGGAATGTTAAAGTTTGATGCGTTGCTATGGCAACATTATCTTAGATATTGAATAATGCTTTCACAGCTCTTCATCTGGCGTGTGTTTACATTATACAGATGAAGTTTGAAGCAAATCGGGTAAAAGTAAGAGTGTGATTTCAAAGCATTTTGAAAGTGAAACACTTTCTGCTTCCAGTTGGTGGCGCTATATATTTGACTCACAATAGTCACATCCATGTGATCGGCCTCTTACAACGAACACACTGCTGAAGTTTCATCAAGATCAGTTAATGTATGCAGAAGTTTTAACACACTTCCTTTTTGATTTATGGACCAAGTTAATTTAATTAATACACTAATTATATAAAACTATTGTCAATGCACTACAATTAAACAGGTTATATGCCTTTACTTATAAAAAAATAAAAATAAAAACTTATTTAAAAAATACCAGGCTTAAGAAATGTATTTACTTTAGCAGGCCAGACACACAGTGAAATGATTAAGCCCCCTCCCCCTACACACACACACACACACACAGACTGTGTGTCAAGAGACTCAAGAAAGACTCAGGCTCAGAAAGAGCATGATCATATTCAAACTACAATATCTGACTTTCTGTGGGTTTGAGCTTATTATTGTTAATTAGAAAGTTGTTTGGCTTGAATAGAACAATATACACGGCAAGTTTTGTAACTGTCAGTAAAACTAACCAAGTTATAACACACTTTATGTGTCCTTTTTTAGTCAAAAAAATTCGCCACGGCCAAACCGTTCGAGATATCACAAATCCGTCCGGAATTTAGCATCCTCAATGTCTTGACTTCATGCATATCGAGTTTGGTGGTGATTGGTAACAGCATGGGTTGTAATTTGATGTTTTTCTAGGACATTTATCTAAAAAAAAAAAAAACATAATTCCCGACTTCCGTTTGAACTGTCGTAAAACTTAGAGCACGAAAGTTGTTTGGCCTGATGTGATCTATGAGTGTACCGAGTTTCATATTAATCCATGCACGTGTGTTTGATTTATGGACAAATGTTCGAATCCCTAAAAGAATGCATCCTAAAAGAATGGTAAAGTTTGATGCGTCGCCACGGCAACAGTTTCAAAGATATCAAGAATCCATTCATAGGTCTTCATCTGCCGTGTATTTACATTATACAGATGAAGTTTGAAGCAAATCGGGTAAAAAATAAGAGGGTGATTTCAAAGCATTTTGAAAGTGACACACTTCCTGCTGCCAGTTGGTGGCGCTATAACTTTGACTCACAATAGTCACATCCATGTGATCGTCCTCTACAGCGAACGCACTGCTGAAGTTTCATCCAGATCAGTTAATGTATGCTGAAGTTATGACACACTTCCTGTTTCACGTTTCTCGCCATAGTTTCGTTTCCTCGCCACGGCCAAACCGTTCGAGATATCAAAAATCCCCACACAAACTTTCATCCTCAATGTCTTGACTTCACGCTGACCGAGTTTCGTCGAATTTGGATCAGAGCTCTAGGAGGAGTATTTAAAAGTTCATTGCGTGTGTTTTACAAAAAAACCTCAATAGCCGACTTCCTGTTGGGCTGGGGTAAAAGTAAGAACACGAGGTATAGATGAAATTCTGCTATCGACATGTGTACCGAGTTTCATATTATTACATGCAAGTGTGTTTGAGTTATGGACCAGGTGTTCGGACCCATTCCAGGGGGCGCTGACGAGCCGCCCTGCCACGCCCGGGTACCAGCTTCAGCCCGGCTCTGATGGCCGCTGGGTTCTGACCCGTGTGCAAAGTTTCAAGAGTTTTCGAGCATGTTAAGGGCCCCAAAAGTGCCCGAATAGTCGCTAGAAAAAGAAAAAAAAAAAAAAAAAAAAAAAAAAAAAAAAAAAAGAAAAAAAAAAAAAAAAAAAAAATAATCGGAAGGAAACAATAGGGCTCTGCGCCTTTCAGGGCTTGGGCCCTAAATATATATATATATATATATATAAATATAGCTGCGAGCAGCGACGCGGGGCCCAAGCCGGCTGGCATCCCAATCCCGGTGCCTTTAGTTACCTAGGCACCGGGACGGGCGGGACCGCCGGCCTTGGCCCTCCCATCGCGGCTCGCAGCTATATTCATACACACACACACACACACACACACACACACACACACACACACACACACACACACACATAAAGCCGGCTGGCACCGCCACCTTGGTGCCTTTAGGGTCATTCTGCACGACGTGCAAAACGTAACCCCTGCTTTGGAATACATACTAGTATGTATTCCACAATTGGAATACATACTAACATACTAGTCAGAACTGAATAGTTGATATCTGAATGACAGATCACCATAGAAGTCAATGGAAAAAAATGTGACTAGTAACAAAAGAATAGTTACTAGTCACCATTGAAATAAGTACTAGTGTCTAATGAATAAGTACTAGTATCTATTTAATAGGTACTAGTATCTAATGAATAAGTACTAGTAACTAATTAATAAGCATTGGTATGTAATGAATAAGGACTAGCATCTAATGAATAAGTACTAGTATCTAATAAATAAGGACTAGTTTCTAATGAATAAGTACTAGTATCTTTAAAAAGGTACTAGTACCTAAAGAATAAACACTAGTATCTAAAGAAAAGGCACTAGTATCTAAAGAATAAGCACTAGTAGCTAATGAATAAGTACTAGTACTTAATGGAATAGATACTAGTATCTAAAATAAGTACTAGTAGCATGAAAATAGAGACTAGTAGGTTAAAATGATTAAATGTTAAAACGGCTTGCCATACTCTATCTGTCGTTTCGACTAGTCACAATTACGTTACAGATATCTTAAATGATAATACAAACTATCCAAATGTAATTACGACTAGAAAGACGTTGTTGATATCTACAATGTTAATTACGAATAGTCAAACTTAGCTTTTAAATGTTAAAAGGGCTTGCCATACAGAAGTGTAGGCTCAGAGAGACACTCAACATTTTCAAACCAAAATATCTGACTTTCTGTGGGTCCTAGCTCATGAGTGTAAATTAGAAAGTTGTCCGGCTTGAGGAGAATATATGAATATATGAAACGATGAGATCAACATGTGTACTGAGTTTCATATTATTACATGCAAGCGTGTTTGATTTATGGACCAAGTTTTGGACCCCGTTCCAGGGGGCGCTGTCTAGCCCCCTTGCCACACCCGGGTACCATCTTCAGCCCGGCTCTGATGGCTGTGGGATCTGACCTGTGTGCAAAGTTTCAAGAGTTTTCAAACCCATTAAGGGCCCCAAAAGCCGCTGAAGAGACTCAAAATCATCAAAAAAAGGAATGTTAAAGTTTGATGCGTTGCTATGGCAACATTATCTTAGATATTGAATAATGCTTTCACAGCTCTTCATCTGGCGTGTGTTTACATTTGAAGCAAATCGGGTAAAAGTAAGAGTGCGATTTCAAAAGCATTTTGAAAGTGAAACACTTTCTGCTGCCAGTTGGTGGCGCTATATATTTGACTCACATCTATGTGATCGACCTCTTACAACGAACACACTGCTGAAGTTTCATCAAGATCAGTTAATGTATGCAGAAGTTTTAACACACTTCCTTTTTGATTTATTTACTTACTTTTTTGATTTATGGACCAAGTTAATTTAATTAATACACTAATTATATAAAACTATTGTCAATGCACTACAATTAAACAGGTTATATGCCTTTACTTATAAAAAAAATAAAAATAAAAACTTATGTAAAAAATACCAGGCTTAAGAAATGTATTTACTTTAGCAGGCCAGACACACAGTGAAATGATTAAGCCCCCTCCCCTACACACACACACACAACACAGACTGTGTGACAGGCCTAGGTTTAGAAAGAGCATGATCATATTCAAACTACAATATCTGACTTTCTGTGGGTTTGAGCTTATTATTGTTAATTAGAAAGTTGTTTGGCTTGAATAGAACAATATACACGGCAAGTTTTGTAACTGTAACTGTTTCATATTAATCCATGCACGTGTGTTTGATTTATGGACAAATGTTCGAATCCCTAAAAGAATGCATCCTAAAAGAATGGTAAAGTTTGATGCGTCGCCACGGCAACAGTTTCAAAGATATCAAGAATCCATTCATAGGTCTTCATCTGCCGTGTATGTACATTATACAGATGAAGTTTGAAGCAAATCGGGTAAAAATAAGAGGGTGATTTCAAAGCATTTTGAAAGTGACACACTTCCTGCTGCCAGTTGGTGGCGCTATAACTTCGACTCACAATAGTCACATCCATGTGATCGTCCTCTTACAGCGAACGCACTGCTGAAGTTTCATCCAGATCAGTTAATGTATGCTGAAGTTATGACACACTTCCTGTTTCACGTTCTCGCCATAGTTTCGTTTCCCTCGCCACGGCCAAACCGTTCGAGATATCAAAAATCCCCACACAAACTTTCATCCTCAATGTCTTGACTTCACGCTGACCGAGTTTCGTCGAATTTGGATCAGAGCTCTAGGAGGAGTATTTAAAAGTTCATTGCGTGTGTTTTACAAAAAAACCTCAATAGCCAACTTCCTGTTGGGCTGGGGTAAAAAGTAAGAACGCGAGGTATAGATGAAATTCTGCTATCCACATGTGTACCGAGTTTCATATTATTACATGCAAGTGTGTTTGAGTTATGGACCAGGTGTTCGGACCCCATTCCAGGGGGCGCTGACGAGCCGCCCTGCCACGCCCGGGTACCAGCTTCAGCCCGGCTCTGATGGCCGCTGGGTTCTGACCCGTGTGCAAAGTTTCAAGAGTTTTCGAGCATGTTAAGGGCCCCAAAAGTGCCCGAATAGTCGCTAGAAAAAAAAAAAAAAAAAAAAAAGAAATAAAAAATAATCGGAAGGAAAACAATAGGGCTCTGCGTCTTTCAGGGCTTGGGCCCTAATAAAAACTTATGTAAAAAATACCAGGCTTAAGAAATGTATTTACTTTAGCAGGCCAGACACACAGTGAAATGATTAAGCCCCCTCCCCCTACACACACACACACACACACAGACTGTGTGACAGGCCTAGGTTTAGAAAGAGCATGATCATATTCAAACTACAATATCTGACTTTCTGTGGGTTTGAGCTTATTTTTGTTAATTAGAAAGTTGTTTGGCTTGAATAGAACAATATACACGGCAAGTTTTGTAACTGTCAGTAAAACTAACCAAGTTATAACACACTTTATGTGTCCTTTTTTAGTCAAAAAAATCCGCCACGGCCAAACCGTTCGAGATATCAAAAATCCGTCCGGAATATAGCATCCTCAATGTCTTGACTTCATGCACACCGAGTTTGGTGGTGATTGGTAACAGCATGGGTTGTAATTTGATGTTTTTCTAGGACAATTATTTAAAAAAAAAAAACATAATTCCCGACTTCCGTTTGAACTGTCGGAAAACTTAGAGCACGAAGTTGTTTGGCCTGATGTGATCTATGAGTGTACCGAGTTTCATATTAATCCATGCACGTGTGTTTGATTTATGGACAAATGTTCGAATCCCTAAAAAGAATGCATCCTAAAGAATGGTAAAGTTTGATGCGTCGCCACGGCAACAGTTTCAAAGATATCAAGAATCCATTCATAGGTCTTCATCTGCCGTGTATGTACATTATACAGATGAAGTTTGAAGCAAATCGGGTAAAAATAAGAGGGTGATTTCAAAGCATTTTGAAAGTGACACACTTCCTGCTGCCAGTTGGTGGCGCTATAACTTTGACTCACAATAGTCACATCCATGTGATCGTCCTCTTACAGCGAACGCACTGCTGAAGTTTCATCCAGATCAGTTAATGTATGCTGAAGTTATGACACACTTCCTGTTTCACGTTTCTCGCCATAATTTCGTTTCCCTCGCCACGGCCAAACCGTTCGAGATATCAAAAATCCCCACACAAACTTTCATCCTCAATGTCTTGACTTCACGCTGACCGAGTTTCGTCGAATTTGGATCAGAGCTCTAGGAGGAGTATTTAAAAGTTCATTGCGTGTGTTTTACAAAAAAACCTCAATAGCCGACTTCCTGTTGGGCTGGGGTAAAAAGCAAGAACGCGAGGTATAGATGAAATTCTGCTATCGACATGTGTACCGAGTTTCATATTATTACATGCAAGTGTGTTTGAGTTATGGACCAGGTGTTCGGACCCCATTCCAGGGGGCGCTGACGAGCCGCCCTGCCACGCCCGGGTACCAGCTTCAGCCCGGCTCTGATGGCCGCGGGTTCTGACCCGTGTGCAAAGTTTCAAGAGTTTTCGAGCATGTTAAGGGCCCCAAAAGTGCCCGAATAGTCGCTAGAAAAAAAAAAAAAAAAGATAAAAAAAAAAAAAAAAAAAAAAAAAAAAATAATCGGAAGGTAAACAATAGGGCTCTGCGCCTTTCAGGGCTTGGGCCCTAATAATCGGAAGGAAACAATAGGCTCTGCCTCTTCAGGGCTTGGGCCTGAAAAAACTTATGTAAAAAATACCAGGCTTAAGAAATGTATTTACTTTAGCAGGCCAGACACACAGTGAAATGATTAAGCCCCCTCCCCCTACACACACACACACACACACAGACTGTGTGACAGGCCTAGGTTTAGAAAGAGCATGATCATATTCAAACTACAATATCTGACTTTCTGTGGGTTTGAGCTTATTATTGTTAATTAGAAAGTTGTTTGGCTTGAATAGAACAATATACACGGCAAGTTTTGTAACTGTCAGTAAAACTAACCAAGTTATAACACACTATATGTGTCCTTTTTTAGTCAAAAAAATCCGCCACGGCCAAACCGTTCGAGATATCAAAAATCCGTCCGGAATATAGCATCCTCAATGTCTTGACTTCATGCACACCGAGTTTGGTGGTGATTGGTAACAGCATGGGTTGTAATTTGATGTTTTTCTAGGACAATTATTTAAAAAAAAAAAAAACATAATTCCCGACTTCCGTTTGAACTGTCGTAAAACTTAGAGCACGAAAGTTGTTTGGCCTGATGTGATCTATGAGTGTACCGAGTTTCATATTAATCCATGCACGTGTGTTTGATTTATGGACAAATGTTCGAATCCCTAAAAGAATGCATCCTAAAGAATGGTAAAGTTTGATGCGTCGCCACGGCAACAGTTTCAAAGATATCAAGAATCCATTCATAGGTCTTCATCTGCCGTGTATGTACATTATACAGATGAAGTTTGAAGCAAATCGGGTAAAAATAAGAGGGTGATTTCAAAGCATTTTGAAAGTGACACACTTCCTGCTGCCAGTTGGTGGCGCTATAACTTTGACTCACAATAGTCACATCCATGTGATCGTCCTCTTACAGCGAACGCACTGCTGAAGTTTCATCCAGATCAGTTAATGTATGCTGAAGTTATGACACACTTCCTGTTTCACGTTCTCGCCATAGTTTCGTTTCCTCGCGACGGCCAAACCGTTCGAGATATCAAAAATCCCCACACAAACTTTCATCCTCAATGTCTTGACTTCACGCTGACCGAGTTTCGTCGAATTTGGATCAGAGCTCTAGGAGGAGTATTTAAAAGTTCATTGCGTGTGTTTTACAAAAAAACCTCAATAGCCAACTTCCTGTTGGGCTGGGGTAAAAGTAAGAACGCGAGGTATAGATGAAATTCTGCTATCGACATGTGTACCGAGTTTCATATTATTACATGCAAGTGTGTTTGAGTTATGGACCAGGTGTTCGGACCCCATTCCAGGGGGCGCTGCACGAGCCGCCCTGCCACGCCCGGGTACCAGCTTCAGCCCGGCTCTGATGGCCGCGGGTTCTGACCCGTGTGCAAAGTTTCAAGAGTTTTCGAGCATGTTAAGGGCCTCAAAAGTGCCCGAATAGTCGCTAGAAAAGAAAAAAAAAAAAAAAAAAAAAAAAAAAATAAAAAAAATAATCGGAAGGAAAACACATAGGGCTCTGCGCCCTTTCAGGGCTTGGGCCCTAATAAGCAGACCGTTTTAATGTATAACACATATGAAGAATTATTACCAAATCACATTCAGAGCTTAGAAGTAGACTTCATCTGCACTGCAAGATACTTCTCTCCAAGCTTTCTTCAGCTTCTTTTTATTTTCTACTTCTGTAATTACTCTAATTGGTATGTAATTCCTTTTGAGAGAAGGAATCATGAGCTGCTTTTTAATGACTGAACATAATGCAAGCACGTAACAAGCACAATCAATGAAATTACCTAAGGGTGTTCAGTTGTTACTGCATTTCAGTATAAAGGCAATGGAAATTAAATTTGTTCTGAAATTAGCTTGAAAATATATCTTAGCCAAAAAAAATAATCTCAGTCATTCCTATGAAAAAAATTAGACAAGTATGAGCATCCTTTTATGTGTTGATAAAATCTGAAGAAAAAAAAATAATACACAAGCTTGAAATTATGCCTCTTGACTACCCCTTATAAATCTATAAACAACAATCCAGTAAGTTTTCATATCGATTTCAGGCTATCATTAACTGGTTCTTCAAATTACAACTAATAATAACGCCAAGCCTCACAGTAAGCATTTTGATAAACAGGCAAAGAGAGTCTCTGGCAGCCCATTTGTGAGACACATTCACATAATCACACGTGGCTATGGCCAAAAGCTGATGCCACAGAGACCTTTTCTTGTCACTTGTACTGTCACAGCTTCTGAGGCACTTCGGAAAATTCCACCTAAAAGCTCCTAAATTCAAATGTGCCTCTCAGCTTCACCTGTCACGTATCAGTGCTAGCTGAGAGGAGCGAAGTTTTGCACATTGAAAAAGAGGCAGCCAGGTGGTGGAGAAAAAAATAGGTTTCCATGCTGATCTCTGAAAATCTCCACTTCACTGAAGGACAATCATTAAAAGAAAGAATTGGCGAAGTGTGTGAAGGTGAAATAGAATACTGTCTTTGTCTTCCATATGGGCACAGTTTTTATGTAATGCCCTCCCTGGGATTCATTATGTATTCATTACTAGAGTGGGAGGGAAAGTTTCAGCGGAGACCCAGCTGCCATGCTCCAAACTCTCTCCGTGACCTCATTTCCTCCCGTCTGCAGGTGTAGAAACACATGCCGAATGTCCCTGGCCCAAACTCCTCAGTGGTCAGTGCTTACTCATTCAATTAGCCCGTTTGATGAAGTATACCATGTTGCTTACATCAGCAGATGGATAAATCACCAACAAAAACACGTCTGCTTGTGTCTAGACCTTACAATTCTGTCTACTTGTAAATCTGTCTAACGATATCATTACTAACAGCTATATGCGGTTTAAAAGCTAATGTAATTTTCCATTCGTGCAAGCAGCAAAAACATCAATTTAAAGGTAAAAAAACAAACAGAAGTATGACTGCATTCACTGCAGATGTTCCCTTTTTCAAATGTAAATGGCAACCCAGAAGTCTGCAACCTGAGCAAGAGTAGAACGAGAAAAAAAAGGATTTATTACCCCAGGTACTCGTTGCTTAATTAGCTGTATCTAAAAACAAACAAATTAGAGGAGGAGAACAATCAACATAATGTCTCTTAATGCTTCCTTACACCCAAGGATAACTTTCTGTGATACATCACTTCGAGCACCTCTCTCTTTATCTGCAATACGTCATGTCAAAACCTTATTCTTTCTGCCCACTGAACTAGACCAATCTCTTGCTTTGTGCTGATTGCTTCCTCTGTCAGGGAAAGGGTGTTTTGAGGTTAGCCCTTCCTTCGGAGCAGATAAACCTGATAAGGGAAGCACTAATATGATTAAGAATGGTAATACACTACTACAAAACACAAAATAAAATATTGGTGTTTATATACAAATGTAGACCATTAAAAAAAGACACCTTTCCACTGTTTCTTTGAGTTAACAGTGACATTTACAGTGAGATCCAAAAGAGATCCCAAGTGAAAATGCTTCTGTTTAACATATTTAATATACCGGTAATTTACAAAATCTAGAAATACTAAATATATATTTGCTGCTTTTACAATAATTTTTTTTTGTTTATATCAATAAATAATAAAATAAAAAGAATACTGGCCTTTTTTTTAGATCATTTAGATTTTTAGATAGTCGGGACAACTAGACTATAGAGGGAATGCATTGACATCACTTCCCCGCCGGCAACAACCCCCTCAGCCTCACTGAGTGGCAAAAGATCTGCTGCGTGACTGGATTTAATAGGGGAAACTGCGAAAATGCGACTTAAAATCGAAAAATTTTATCAATTTAAACTAAATGTTGGACTCAATATAGTGTTCCTTACAACTTACTAAAGATCCAGTGATCCATGGATATTGACATGCAGCCAGGAATCGTGTTGCCTGACATTTAATATTCGCCTGATTTCGACGCCGGGGAAATAAAAGCAATATAAACGGTAAACATAAAGCAAATTTGCCTGTGAACGCTTTATATAAATACAATATAGGTAAGGTCTGAAATCCGGGTGATCACTTATATCAGTGTTATATAGCCCTATATATCATCATATCGTCCAGCCATAAAAGTGTTTTTTTTTTTTTTTTTGGTCAGTGTTTATTAAGAAACATCCAATAATGCAGAGTACTCAATGATAAATATTTAATTTATGAGTTGTTAATATATATATATATATAACAATACAAAATATATGGGTAATGGTTTTACACCTAAATTCAGCATATTGACACAAAATGAGTAACTGCAGATCCAGTTGTTTCTGTGAATTGCAGTGATCCATTTGCTCCTCTTTCTATATCAGTGTGTAAAAATATACCTCCGGTTTTTGCCAAATCTAGTTGTACAGTCAATCGCAAAGCTCTTTCCCACTTTATATGTGTTGTGTTTGTTTTTTGCGGCATTCACGCTGAGAACATATACAGCCGCTAAGTCTTTTTGCCACTCACTGTGAGAAACTGCAGGCACGTGACCGGATGGCGACGTTACGAGCATTCCCTCTATTGTCAAAGGTTATTGACATTTACCATACAGTTTGGACTGGCGGTGTGGTTCTGTTCTGGGCAAAGTCTCCCTGTGCCTGCAGCCTAGCATGGCTAAGAGCAGGGAGAGCATTAATAACCCCCTTAGGGTAAACAGAACAGAACCAACATTAATGTATTACATGGTATCTTTTTTGTCAATATTTTAATGTACAACATAATTCGAGAATTTATTCTGATTTAAAGGGGAATCAGATCCTGACTGATGAGAGGAGAAGCTGGGGATGGAGAAGGGTAATGACCTATGTTTACAGTGTATACAGTGATGGGTGTCGTATTCCTATAGGTAGACGCAACGCATTCTCATCTTAGGGCATCATCTAACTGACACTTTTGACCATGCGTCTAAATCCGACGCACGTGGCTACCTTTAGCGTCAGTTAGATGACACGGGTAGGTTTAGGGTAGGATTAGGGTTGGACCACTGAGGAGGCGCATCTCATATTGACGTGTAAAGGGTGCCATGTGTGTCAGATGTTGACACATGGTCAAAAGCGTCAGATGATGCCTTGGGATGAGTAGACGTGTATCAGCCGAGAGTAGCTGTTTAGCTGTTCACACCACACAACACAACGTGATTGATCCACAACAGGACGTAACGCACTACACGAGCTGACAACAACTCTGTCACCCAACGACTTCATCTTGTCTACAAACCATGTTTGTCACGAAAAAACACGCGATAAGACGAACCGGAAATGACGCGAAACGGCACGTGCGTCAATACCCAATGAAGAAGAAAAGAACACAACACGCCAATATGGACGTCAGACAGAAACTAGTGCTGCAATCTGATTGCGTGATGATTTGCTCTGAGAAAAAATGCAAAAAATAAATAAATAAATAAATAAGATTTACCCGGTGACCTCAACACATGCCTTGCACTGATTGGCTGGAGCTCATGACATCACTAAGGTTGAGTCGCGTGACAGCTCTGGATATCTAGCATGCTAGATATTTTTCTGGGCTCTGTGAGGCGTCTGTGAGCATTTTTGATGCGCTGTTGGCTCTTTCATACTAACAGATTGGCAAGCGTTCATCATCCGCCAATCCTTCGCAATTCGCACGCGATAACACCGACTTGTCGGCAAGCTCAACGATTTGCAAATCGGGCTTAAATCGGGCATAAAATCCTGTAGTGTGAACTTGGCTTTAGCTGATGAGAGTTGACTAGCGTAACCTGCCAGAACTGACACTACAATTGATTTAAATGTGCCATATTTATTATAAATAAATAAGGTAAATATGTAAGTAAATAAGTATGCAAGTAAGAAAGTAAAACAAAGTTTTGGATCTCGCTGAGTAGGGTTGGGTACCGAAACTCGGTTCTAATAGGAAACCGGTTCTGACGCAAAACGGTAGTAACCAGACCGAATCAAAATGAAAATTTCGGTGCCTGATTTCGATGCCTGAGTCTGTGGCATGCGGTGGCATGAGGCGCACACACACAGTCTCTCGCAGTCTCCCTCTCCGACGTGTGCGCACTATACGGTTTATTGAAGCACTGTCTGATCTGTCTCGCACGCGCGCTTGCTCGCTCGCACTAGATTCCGGGAGATTTGAACTAATTTGCGGTCATCCGGGAACCGTTATCAATATGCGGGAGACTCCTGGAACGTCAGCTGATACGTTCTGATACGCGAGGGATTAAACACACGTGAAATGTATATCGTGAAATGTTTGGCTGCATTTCACGTGTAAAATTGCACGTGCAGAATAACGATTGTCAATGGATATAGAATCACCATTCGCGCCGCCTCGACGCTCACATCTTCATATTATATTAGCGCGCGCATCATCTGCTCTTGAGTTCTCTGCCGAAAAGCAGTGCGAGATATTTGGCGTCCCGTTCCCTATTCAGAGAACATGGGTTACACAGAGACGTTCTCTTTCATATGTTTACTCAAAGCTGCGCATAAGACGCAGTGGGAACGAAATATCAAACTGGCTAAGAGCTTAACTAGTAAATGACAAAATAACATGACTAGTTAAAGCAGACAAAACATGGGAACCTGTAGCCATGTCGATATTATATTACCCTGGTAGTAATCTCTATTAATCTACAGTATAATTACATTGTTTGATATAATATTGTTTTATTTGATATTATGTAAATATGAACTTTTATTTTATATTAGTTTTATTTATTATTACCATATGTTACTTGTATTTATATTGTAAGTTAATATTGTGTCCAGTTTGGCCCTGTAAATAAAGGGGTATTATTTTTTTGGTAACACTTTACAATAAGGTTCATTTATTAACATGAACTAACCATTTGTTACTGTATTTGTTATTCTTTGTTAACGTTAATACAAATCTAGCTGTTCATTGTTTGTTCATGTTAGTTCACAGTGCATTAACTAATGTTAACAAGATTTTAATAAAGTATTAGTAAATGTTGAAATTAACATTACCAAAGATTAACAAATGCTGAAGAAGTATTGTTCATTCTTTGTTAATGTTAACTAATGTAGTAACTAATGAACCTTATTGTAAAGTGTTACTATTTATTTTTTTTTTGACAAAGTGTGTGCGCTTTCGTTTTCTTAAGTACCGTTTCAAGAACCGTTTAGGCACCGGAACCGTTTAAAAAATACCGAGTAGGTACTGGTATCAAATAAAACCCAACCAATACCCAACCCTATCGCTGAGTAATGAAAACTAAAAACACGTACGGTCACATTTCTCCAGCAATACAAAAGTATTTACTTTTCTTCCACTAGTCTCTCTAGACTAAATAACATGTTGCTTCTCTGCAGGAAAACCAATCCAACTGACATTATAATCTTGTGTGGTTGAATGGGTCAATGGCTTGTTTTCAGTCAGGCTCTGGATCAAAGGGCAGGATCAGATGCTCCTGGCACTGCCCAGCTGGGTGCCACACTCTTCCAGTTCACCAAAGGTCACACTCTTGGCCAGCCTGAGGTGTGTCGCCTCAGACTAACAGGCATTCACCCAATGCCAACTGCTGAGTCAGTATTGTCATATCACAGAGTCCAGGTGGCTCCACCTGCTTGTTGTTGTGGTTTGGATGATTGTGAACAAAGTAGAGTGTGTCCAACATTACACCTGCTGCGTAATTCACCTGTTCTCCTTCCACTAGAGCCAATTCATGTAAAAATATGCGGCATTAGGCTATCCAAATAAATGTGGATGGTGTCCAAACTGAGTTTATTGATATTGACAGATCACAGTACAGAACCTGCATAGCTAATATCTTCCACAAACATTATAATGGCCTACTTTAGGGTACTCACCTCTACAGTGGACTCCTTCGTCAAACCCGTCCTCACAGTCTTTCGCCCCATTACAGAGCTTGTTGAAGTGAATGCACTTTCTTGTCCCAATACACTGTATGTGATTTAGGGGACATCTGACTATCACCTCCACCGTACCTAAAGAACAGGAGAGAATGATGGTTTACATACAGTACGATATGGTGTAATTTTGTAAAAGCATATCATCTGCACAATTTCACTGCATTGTCAGTAATTACTTTAATAACTACTAAGACAGTTTAATGCAATATCTACGGAGTTCAGACAAATGTCACTTGTTTCAATTTGCTACGCTTTGAGGGATGCAACTGAAATGGGGAACAATCCAGTTGATTCAGTTTAGGTTTAAATGCACTGCCAGCCCCAAAGTGATTTAATTTTGTGGCAAAAACTTTTGTCTGTTTTTCTTTAAGAGAAATGGCTAATAGAATGAGCACAGGATTCTCATTTACAATTCATCCTTCCTCTTACCTATCCTAATGAATGCTAATTTAATTAGCAGGATAAAGCCAATACATCTCATACTGTAAAAGTAAAGTCCTGCAGTGCAATTAGGTTGTAGAACCTGTTTAATTAAACAGGCAGTTGTTTCAAATGGGATACATTTAAAAAAAAAAAATCACTAACTAAAAGTTTGGTGTCGCTATGTTGTTTTTTTAAATAAATTATATTTTTTATACATAATTATAGAAATTCTTACATTCAAGTTGATTAGAAGTGACAATAAAATATATTTGTAATGTTACAAAAGATTTAAAATAAATGTTTATAATATATATATCAAAATAATATATATATATATATATATATATATATATATATATATATATATATATATATATATATATATATATATATATCGAAAAAATATCGATATATATATCAAAAAACATTAAGCAACAGAACCATTAACAAACCTCATGATAAAAAAATAATAAATAAATAAATAAATCAGCATTGTCATTAGAGGAATAAATAACGATCTTAACATTTTCTTGATTTTTATTCAAAAGTTATTCAAATTATGAAATTATGAACATATAATAAAAAAAATTAAAACTGAAATTAAATACATTTTACACAATGATTAAATATGTAGCCATAAGCATGCAAAAACACAGCAGAAACAACATTATTCAGGAACATACAAAGATAGACTCAGAGATAAACAATGAAGTTCACTAAAACATGTTTTACAGTAAATAGCCTTTTTTTACTGTAAATGCAGCCACAAATGCAGATGTGTTTACTTGAAAGCATTAACCTGTACATTTAACAGATGTTTACAAATAGGCTATACGCTGCTAAGCGATTTCGAATCACTGTGAATGAGTGAGTGAGTGAGTGAGTGAGTGAGTGAGTGAGTGAGTGAGTGAGTGAGTGAGTGAGTGAGTGAGTGAGTGAGTGAGTGAGTGAGTGAGTGAGTGAAAAAATAGATAGAGAGAGACAGAGAGAGGGAGGGAGCCAAAGCCTCAGAGATATCTATTGACATGGTTGCACCAAGCAGCTGTTTAAAGATTCATGAGGCACATAGGTGACCCTCATCTGCTTGAGCAGCCACAAGAACACATAAAACACGTCTAAGTGAAACATCGACTTCCATCTCGCACACAGTGAATATGTCACATTGCACCTTAACTACATTGGTATCAATTACCATAACTGCAACACAGCCACTTAGCGTGAGATTTATAGCTCGTGTGACAGGACCCCTTACAAATCTCCGGAGTCCCAGTTTCCTCCGTGCTCTGATTCTGCACCACTGAAAACATCCCCGGAAGAGTCGGAGTTATTCATCGGCTTTCATTTCGACTTCATAAGATAAAATGACGCCATAATTAAGGGGTCGTTTCAGTGGGGGATTGTCATCCTATAACATATAATAAGTGTATGATTTACTCGCCAATGCACACTTCTGCTTTCCAATAACAATAATTCTCCTCACAAAAGCATCTCATTGTTCACACAGACGTTTTATTATTTTTTTCTCTCTGTCATGGAAATGTGCTATATTTTTTTCAGACCACCTCTTTCTGAGACCCAAGGATATTCTAAATTAAGGAAAGTCAAATGTAAGTGACCTCAACTTTACATACTCATATTTCAAACGTGAGTACAAAAGGCAGGCTAATCAACCTCACAACCTTGTGCCTTTTCTTCGGAGAGTTGGAGGAGAAGATACAAGACAGGCTTTTCAATTAAAACATCATTTGTTTCAATCCACGGCCTCTACATGCATACATGACTATAAGTGTCAGAGGGATTTCTGGGCCCAAATATGTTGATTAATATCCGTGCTAATTTTCAATTAAAATTGTACAGATATACTGGCAAACATCTCTCTAATTATGCATTCATGATGTGCTTTTCCATTATTCATTGGTAAATACGGCAGCAACACAACTGAGGAGGCACGTCACAAGCATTGCCCTGTTAACGCAGTGGAGTGAGGGGCTGTGACAAACTGTGATTATCCTAATAAAACTGCATTGTCAAATACAGAATCACTCCACTCACAAACTGATTGGGGACTAATCTAATCAGATGAGAGGGAGAGATGAATATTCAGGAGTTTCAGATGCACCATGCCGGATCACACAGATGGCGTTCTGTGCAGTTGAAGGATGATAGGAAATTATTTCTCTTCACTCTGTATCGAATTAGAAGCCAGATAGCACGAGTGGTGAAACATCCTCCATCATGAGAAAACTCACGAAAGTGGAGGCGGAAAACACATGCTTTTGATACTTGCATGTAGGAGAGCTGTCAAAAAAAAAAAAGGTGAGTAACAATTTACAGTGACTATGTTGCATTTATGCATTTGGCAGATCCTTTTATGCAAAACTTATCTCATTACCAGTTTATGCATTCCCTCAGTATTAGGGTTGGGTATCATTTGAATTTGAAAGATTCTGATTCCGATTTTGATTCCTTGTTTCGATTCCGGTTCCTAACGATTCTCGATTCTGATTCTTTTAAGAGGCAGGGTCAAAAAGTTTAGCTAACCTTGCTAACCAACGGTCTTTCTGAAGGAATTACTTCTTCTGTCACAAATACTCCTTTTGTCAAAAATTTTGCATTTTGCCGAGATTTCGTTATTTTTAGAAAAGTGAAGCCACACTTTGGACCGCCGACGTAATCTACTCATGTTCTACTCACTTGCGGTAGACACTTCTTCGTTGGTGTTGTTCAGCGGTTTCTTCTTTCGGTTCGCGGACTGTGAATATTGAAACTAGGAATCGAAATTAACTTTTGAACGATTACGAGAAAACAAAAGGTTAGTCCCGGTTCCAATTGGATACTCGATTCTCAATACCCAACCCTACTCAGTATCAAACCATGACCTTGGCATTACATATGAAGAGTTCAGATGCAAAAGCCTCTAAATGCCATTTGAAATTTTCTTCTAAAATGACCATTTTTATCGAGCTTGTATATTTAAGTTCAGTAATTTCACTTAAATGACAATTAATAGTAATCTTCATTGCTATTTAAGTGAAATTACTGAACTTAAATATACAAGCTTGATAAAAATGATCATTTTAGAAGAAAATTTCAAATGGCACTTAGAGGCTTTTGCATCTGAACTCTTCATATAGTCACCATGCCCACAGACCATTGTCTGAACGTCTGATGCATAAGGCACACAAAAGTGCAAGCACTTCGGGAGTTTTAAAGTACACTCTTAGAAGAAAAGGTTCTATATAGAACCTTAAAAGGTTCTAAAGTGCTACGTATTTGGAACCCCTAAAATGCAATGCATGAATGATCACAAAATTCAAGATATGGGGGTTAAACAATGTAATTAAATCAATATCACATGAAGAGTGCCATTTCAGTTTTTATCCTTCAAAAATCAGCATAATTAAAATGGGATATTAAGTTACTACAACAGTTTAATAAACAATAATTTAATTACAACTGCAAAATGTTACAGAATAATGTAATATATGACTGAATAATAGCCTATAAAGAACCTTTGTGCCAAAAGGGTCGTTTCTTGTCATTATCATATTTTTTTTGCATAAAAAGGTCCTTTGCAATTGAGTAAAGAACCCTATGCTACATAGAACCCTTTTTTCTAAGAGTGTAGTCATCTGATTAGTTGAATTCTACAGGATTTCTGAGAGACTTGAGATTGAGACTGCATTGGGACTGTGTCTTCAATGCTCTTTAACGGTCTGCATAGAAACAAAGTAGTCCTGACGTATGTGGGGTTCTCTATATAGGGCTAGATTTACTAAACAGGGCAAATTAGCATGAGAGCACAATTCCAAACAAATGCCAATGGGAGTGGGAAACATCTCAGGTTATGACTGTAACCCTTGTTCCCTGAGAAGGAAACCAGACACTGCGTCGTTGTCGACACTTTGGGAACACCGTTTGCGTAACATATCTGAACTATAAATGAAACTAATCCAATCCTGATTGGTGCTGCGTCATGACGTAACATGTGATGGCAAACACAGAAGTCGACACACAACAGATTTTGCTTCTGCGATGCAGCAAGTCGCTCCCAGGCAGAGAACGTGGAGTTTCCTCGAAAGGGGACTATACTAATCGAATAAAGTGTAAATTAAAGAACACCGGAAGCAGCTGGATCATACCATAATGACCAACAAAAATTAAGAGCAGTGCAAATTAGTGTATGGTTTAAAGTCCCCCTATGGTGAGAAGTCACAAATTACCATGTAACCAATCACGTCCAACGCGTGATCGTCAGCTAGAGGATATCTGAGCTGTGAGCTGCTGCTAATTTGCATATTCATTGAACCATGTATACTAAATGAGGCAAGGGTGTAGAGTAACATTCAAGCTATTTTAAGACATGAAGAACTTTTTTTACAAGAAAAAAAAAACTTTTAAAGGGGTGATGAACTGAGAAATCAAATGTTCCTTTTGACATTTAAGAGGTCATCATATTATAAGAATATCCTGTAAGTTTCAGAACTTAAAACGTCTTTGTTAGTCCAAACAAAGCTTTTATTGACACCAGGCTCTGCAAACGACTCGTTTTTAAAAGTGGGGAACTATGATGTCAAAGACGATAAAACACCACCCCCGCAGAAGAAGATCAACGCCTGCTTCAACACGGCTGGTTTAGCCCCGCCCATCGATTCACGCATTACACACATAGCTAAATAACATACATGCCTACCTCGTGATGACAAACCGGATCGAGCTACCGAACAATACAAAATATTGAGCAGTGCCTGGTTGTGGAAGACAGTCACTGCATAAGCTTCCTCTGGATTCCAATAGGACTGCATGGATAAACTTTATTTTTAATGACGTTTCAGCTGATGAGGGTAAAACATCGTCATCTGTTCGCTTGAGGATTTCACTGAGGATTGTTTTGTAAACAAGACTGGATTTGCAAGACCGATTAAGAGTAAAGAACGGTGCTGTGCCGTCTTATACTGGATCTGACAGGAATGATACAACACACGGACTCTGGGTCGAACATGTATGGGCGAATCATTCTGGTTGCCATTTTACAACATTGGACATTTTCCCCACGTGCATGGGTGAGTTGACACTCATTATAATATGCAAAACTGTTATCCACTCACAGCAGTGGGCGTTTATTTCCAAGTCTTCAGTGCGAGACGCCCATAAAAACCGAGCGTTTTTCAGGTGGGCTCACAACTTGGGTACAAAATAGCCTATTACTTATTCATTTTGATGTTTTTGAACGCAAAAACCAAGCGAACATCATAAGTTGACCTCAGACAACAATTTAATAAAATTTAAAAAGCCAGTTCATGACCCCTTTAAATATGTCCAGCGCAAACCTTAGTAACTACCTTGAATGATTTTTTTAAATACTCTCCTACCATAAATTATAAGATCTGCCAAAAAAAAAAAAGTTTTTTAATGCCAAAATAGGGTTTGCACTGGTGCAAGCTGTTAGTGAATATTCCCCTAGACTCTTTAAAACATGTCCAAGAGCTTTACACGCCGGCCTGTTATTGTAAGGTCTTTGACTTTACATTCCCACGCCCCTACTGTGAATGGTTGCTTTACATAGGTGGTCCTTGGTCAAAGAAAGTTGTTATGGAGTCTCACAGAAGATCTGGCTACACAAGACTTCTAGACCCATGACTAAATTAAACACATCAAATTGTCACTTTAAAAAAAATTGCATCACATTTTGTGCAGGTTTCACTTGGTGAAAAAAGATAACAAACGAACAGTTGCATTTCAGTGCTTACTGAATAATGCATTACAAGGCTAAAGAAGTGATAGGTTGGCTCAGGTGATAAATTGTTATTCAACCTCTGGTGGTAAAAGATGAGCTCAGTCTAAAGTTGGTGTAATTGCATTGATACTTTTTTCTATAATAAAAAAAGCAGTTTAAGTCCTCTTACAAATGCACACATTATTTCACTCGAATTCATTACTGTCCAAGGTCTTGCCATGCCAGCTGTCTGGCTCTGGTGTTAAAAGGCCTTCAGGATGAAATGTAAATACGAGCCTTAATTTGGTGTCCAAAGAAACCAGGAGTCGCAGGAAATCAAATGATTTAGACTGAACAATAAGCATACAGATGGAGTCTGCACTCTTGCTCCATACAAAGTAGGGCCTTGACAACTGAACATGTTGGATCATTTGGCCTTTTCATTAACTTGCTGGAATGGATGCAATGTCACATTAAAGATAGTCCACTGCCAAAATAAACCCTTCCTGCAGTCCCTTTCCCAGTTTCTCACATTCTATTTATAATTAAAAAACGTGGTGATATTTACCCACTTTCTCAATGAGAAAGAGGAAAGATCAGATGTGGGTTGCTAATCTATCTACTTAATGTGTAACGAAAGGCTTTCGTATGAAATCATTCATTCTGTCTCTTTAATCAAGGAATCTTAAATAATGAATTCTTTCAAGGAAAATGATTAAACATTTGCCATGGAAAGCACAAGGGTTGACACAATGCCATCATTTTAGTAGTTAATACCAATACCTGTGAAATTTCAATCTCAAAACCAATGTTGTTAACACAGCAAAAAAAATGTATATGATTACATTACATGTAAATATGATTAGATAAATACAAGCATAACATAAAAAAATCTTTATTCTTCAACAAAAGGTTCATGAAACCTTAATAGTTACATGTGTTTAACATCATAAAAGACAATTAAACCATGTGTAAAAAATAGTCAGTGTGCACTTGTGTGAAGTTTTGATACTTTTAATGAGAGAAACTAATCTGTCTGAATTAAAGCCTTTGTGGCATTTCTTTTTTCAAACCTGTGGTGAGAACTGACTGCTGCAAAAACAGGTTTCATGACCCTTTAATGTAAGAGAAGTCTATTTTATAGGCTATTTTTTACGAAAATGTTGTACTTTACCAACATAATTGACAGAGATGAGCATCTCAACTCACATCTCTTAATAACAGGCAGCTGTATATGATGGTTCTTTCTAAAGTCACAAACAAACTGTGAATAATCAGTAATTCTCACATGATTGTGTGTACGGCTTTACCAATATTCGTATGACATCGCTGACATTGTATTATAAACTCTCATATTAAACACTTCAAAAGTCATTTCTTTACTGTAAGAAGGTTTCCCATTAATCTTTCTGCTATCTCCATTTTCTCTCCTACACATTGATGTATTTTCCATTGACATTTGAAATGTTCAGTGCACTGGCATTTGAGACAAAAAAGCCAGGTTAAAACTGACCTTGCACAGAAAAGCAAACTGTCTGCGGTACATGAGGTCCCTGGGCATGTCTTTGAGCACCACTTTCAACAATATATCTAAGAACTAAATAAAAGCCTCAGGTCCAATAAAAACACAAGCTAAAAGACAGCTCTACAACAGTAAGAAGACAAAACCACCCAATATAGCTCTATCCATGGTATATGTGCTGTCTCTTTTTCAGAAGGGATGATCATATGGGCCAACATATGGGGTTTTCAGAATTTGAGGTCTTAATATATGGTTACTTGAATACATCATACAGCACAAGAGCACATGCCCCGAGATGCAATGTTCATATATATGCAAATAAGACTAATATCGGTGTTCCAACACTTTAAAGTGATTTGAAAGAACATATCTCCTCATAAAAGCATGGAAGAAAATGAAAAAATAGCAACACAATCTTGCTGGTCATTTCCTAGGCAGCTAGAGCAAAATCATTTCTCACTTGCCTTTCTTCACATTTTTAGCTGACTTTAGTATACGTCGTCATATTTTCAACCATTTAGGCTACAGCTGACCCTCAACTGTTTTTTACTGTTTATTTTCGCCACACTTCATGTGAGTACTCATGTAGGAAATGATTAAGATTCATAAAATGAATTAAGAGTCATAAAATTTATAAAATTCATAAAATGATTATTAGGGACACAAGTTCAATTTCTCAATGCAATTCTCTAATCAACCTATCACTTGGACCTTGATTCAAAAATGCCTTGTTGATGCTAGAGGTCAGATGGAGAATGGCCCGACTGATTCAAGCTGATAGAAGAGCAACTTTGACTGAAATAACCACTCGTTACAACCGAGGTATGCAGCAAAGCATTTGTGAAGCCACAACACTCACAACCTTGAGGCGGATGAGCTACAACAACAGAAGACCCCACCGGGTACCACTCATCTCCACTACAAATAGGAAAAATAGGCTACAATTTGCAAGAGTTCACCAAAATTGGACCGTTGATGACTGGAAAAAAATTTGCCTGGTCTGATCAGTATCGATTTCTTTTGAGACATTCAGATGGTAGAGTCAGAATTTGGTGTAAACAGAATGAGAACAAGGATCATCATGTCTTGTTACCACTGTGCAGGCTGGTGGTGGTGGTCTAATGGTGTGGGGGATGTTTTCTTGGCAAACTTTAGGCCCCTTAGTGCCAATTGGGCATCGTTTAAATGCCACAGCCTACCTGAGCATTGTTTCTGACCATGTCCATCTCTTCTGAAGCCGAAAGGGGGGTCAACACAGTATTTGTATGGTGTTCCTAACAATCCTTTAGGTGTGTGTGTATATACAGATGCTGATTGCAGTACCAAGTTCCAATGCTAACAAAAAAAATGTTCTAAGAAGTTTCTTTCCCATTTTCTACCTTTTTTCTTGGAAATACAAACATTATGGATCACTCTGCAATTTGCATTATGGGAACGTTACCTTTGAATGTTCTCTGATAGTTAGTAACCATTAAAAAGCTTTAAACGAACGGCCAACTAAAATGTTTTAAACATAATAATTCCATGAGCAATGTATAAACACTGTTTTTGTGCTAACATTTAGATAGCATTATTATAGACCAGATACCTCTGAACAAACATTCCATTAATGTTACTGGCAGATTGATTGCACATAACTTTGAGAGAACCTTACCAGAATGGTCCCTGTTATTCAGACAGAAATTATAGGCCAACACTCTACAATTTGGAATCACAATTAAAGTGATAGTTCAGTCAAAAATTTGATCATCATTTTCTCATCCTCATGTAAATTATAACCTATATGACTGACTTTCTTCTGCACATATATATATATATATATATATATATATATATATATATATATATATATATATATATATATACATATATATATATATATATATATATATATTTTGTAAATTAGAATCTCAAAGGCATTTTGCAAAATAATACGACATGAAATGTGCTTGGTTTCGTGACTGCTGGCTTTCATTTAAACAAAACCAAGGCTGAAAACCTAAAACTTACAGAAAACCACAACAATATTACTTTCCTGACTTGTAAACATGAGTTATTTCCTTCAGGATACACAAATGTAGTTTAAATTCACTCATTCAAACAAGGATTGAAATACTCTGAAAATGTAACACCTTAGACTGAGCAGCCACAACCCTTGTGGTTATGTACAAACATGTCACTTGAATTCCTTCTTTCTTGCCGTTTATTAGCTCCTTTAGCTATCAGCCTCTTGTTGATGCTCTTGGCAACAGTACAGCAATCTGTCAAGCTGTTGTATGTGTAGTGGCATTGTGTATTTTTCACTATCCTAAGAGAGATAGCATTGTAATTTCCCTCTTTTTACTCTAAGAAACTGCATACGCCATTTACATTGGGTGCAGAGTTTGTGTTCTTAAAATTGTTTCCGAGAGGCAGTGGCATTCACTCCCATGTCCACCTGGGTTTATCTTCAAATGTCGAAAGATTACAGTAGCTTCAGGCCACACTGTCCGCATATGTTATTTCTTCATTAGGACAATTTTCACATGCCTCCCCGTCCAACTATACGTGGGGCTCTAATGAAAACACTTAGATTTATAGGATCTTAAAGACTAGGTGGTAATTTCGGATGAGGATGCGTTTGATTTTTAATGGCACAGCTGACAGCCTTATTAAGGTCTATGGATGATGATGATTTTGTGGCTTTGCCCAACTGACCTTTGGCAATGACTCGCCCCCGTTAGTTACTGCTGCTATGTCCGACAAGCCATGCCGCTCTCACACCACACCATGGTTCTTACGCAGAGAAAAATACATTGTGGAGCAAAGAGGACACTAACAACGCACTGACAGACAAGACAGAGGAGGTTACTTGTAATATGAAACAGTCTTAACTTTCAAATGTAAACAATGTCAACAATAAATGTCATTGTGTGGCTGTTTAAATTGTTGTGACAGATCGCTGTAGAACCTCAGTGAAAGCTGCTCGTGAACCAATCATTTATTCCTTTTAGTTAATGTATGGCATTAAATAAACATGAATGAACATAGCAAGGAATGTTGTTTCAACAGCGGAAAGACGTCAATACACACCATTTTTCAAGTTTAAATCCACCAACGTTAATCTACTCTTCTGACTACTTTGTTGGATGCCAGGTGGCGAATTAATCAGATCGCCAGCCAATCAAACTCCCAGTCAGTCAGTCAAATCAATCAATCAATTAATTAATCCATCAGAAAATCAGTCAGTCAATCAAAAAATCAATCAATCAATCAATAAATCAATCAATCAGAAAGTCAATCAATCAATCAGTCAGTCAATCAAAAAAATCAACCAATCAATCAATCAATACATACATACATACTTGTGATGTATATATACACTCTTAGAAGAAAAGGTTCTATATAAAACCTCAGTGCTACATATTTGGAACCCCTAAAAGGTTCTATACACTCTTAAAAAAAGGGTTCCTCTGGGTTCTATACATAGACATATACACTAGACGTCACCTTGGCTATGGCAGTTCATTGGAACAAATGTGTCAATAGAGCCGCCATCTTGGAACAGGGGAGCCCTCCACTTTAATGCATCAGCGTCAATGTAGACTCAGGTCTAACGGAAATAAAATCACTATAAATCATCATGAATGCGATTTATCTCATTTTTTTTTGGTTTGTTCCAACGGTCAGACATGCATTTATCATTGATTCCAGAAAAAAATTAAAAATTAATTAATTTTCTTTTAAAAAATACATTCTTCCTAGTTCAGATTTCATCCGTGAACATCATACACAAAAGTCCGCCACCATCAATGAATTCGAAAGTAAAGGAAGAGATAGCAGCGTTACCTGAGCTACTTCCTATGACAAGACCCCTGTTCCAAGATGGCAGCGGTTTTGACGCATACTTAGAACCCCAAGGTGAGGTCTAGTGTATGTCTATGGGTTCTATATAGAAACCTGGGGTTGGTTCTATACTTGGACAATAGAACCTTTTACCAAAAAAATAGTTCTATATAGAACCATTTTGGAGTTCCATATATGAAGCAGGGATGGAAACATTTATTTTTCCTTCCCACAGACTTCCCACTGAGGTGCCTTGATACAGCACTCTGGGAACAGCCTATTTGTTCAGAAATGTCTTTCTGTGTCTTACCCTCTTGCTTGAGGGTGTCAATGTTGGCCTTCTGGACAGCAGACAGGTCGACAGTCTTACCCATGATTGCAGTTTTGAGTAATGAAACCGGCTGGGAGTTTTTAAAAGCCTCAGGAATCTTTTGCAGGTGTTTAGAGTTGGTTAGTTGATTCAGATGATTAGGTTAATGACTCATTTAGAGAACCTTTTCATGATATGCTAATTTTTTTAGATGAGCTGTATGCCAAAAACATCTGTATTAAAACAATAAAAGATCTGACATATTTCAGTGCAATTGGTATGCAATGAATTTGGTGTGCAATGAATCTAAAATATATGAAGGTTTAATTTTCATCATTACATTATGGAAAATAATGAACTTTATCGCAATATGCAATTTTTTTGAGAAGGACCTATATATATATATATATATATATATATATATATATATATTAGTGCTGTCAAGCGATTAAAATATTTAATCGCGATTAATCGCATTAATGTCATAGTTAACTCGCGATTAATCGCACATTTTTATCTATTCTTAATGTCTTTTGATTTCTTTTTGTTACATTCTTATCAACATGGAAAAGTGGATTGGCTTGTTTAGTGCAAATGTTTTTTTTTAATTATTATTATTGAAAATAACATTGGAATAGTGTTCATATATAGCCTAAATAATCTCTCACACAATGCAACACTGTCCATCAATAAAAGGGTGAAAGAAATACTGACGAGGTCCTGATATTGACGAGGGGGTGGAGAATTTGCATCATCTGTGTTTGTGTGTGTGTTTGCTTGGCCATCATAAAGTGGTGTTTCAGGCTGGACGTGCTGCGATGATGATAGCTCAGTTCATAATCACAAAACATACAGATCGCTTTGGTCTTGTCAATGGGACAATTTGGCAACTTTTTAAAAGTAAACTTTACATTCAGAATCTCATTGGCATCCATTTCGGCGTCTCGCGCTCGTCATCCACTCAAAACATAACGTTACTATTTGGCCGGCTCGCAAGCTGAAACGAGTGTGTGCGGCACAAAACGTCCCTCGTGCTGCGCTCTGAAACCCATTCATTTCAATTGCTTGCGCCGCGCGGAGGACGTTTCGTTGCTTCTTCGACCAAAGCGCAAGCGGATCTAGCTAGACCGGAAACAAAACAACAGGGACGCCGCACAGCACACACTCGTTTGGGCTTGCGAACCGGCTTTGAGTGGATGACGAGGCGCGAGACGCTGTAATGGATCAGGATGCATGCCGCGTCCTGTTGCAAAAGTATGTGAAAAAACTACAAAGTTTGCTAGGACAAAAAGACCGTAATCGCGCGATAAAAAAATTAACGCCGTTAAAATGGGTTTGCGTTAACGCCGTTAATAACGCGTTTAACTGACAGCTCTAATATATATATATATATATGAAGAGTTCAGATGCAAAAGCCTCTAAGTGCCATTTGAAATTTTCTTCTAAAATGACCATTTTTATCAAGCTTGTATATTTAAGTTCAGTAATTTCACTTAAATGACAATTAATAGGTAATCTTCATTGCCTTTTAAGTGAAATTACTGAACTTAAATATACAAGCTTGATAAAAATAATCATTTTAGAAGAAAATTTCAAATGACACTTAGAGGTTTTGCATCTGAACTCTTCATACATACATACATACATACATATATATATGCATTTAACTGACAGCCCTAATATATATATATATATATATATATATATATATATATATATATATATATATATATATATATATATATATATATATATTAGGGCTGTCAGTTAAATGCATTTTTAACGGTGCCGCAGGAGGACATTTTGTAACAATTACAAAATAACTATGCACACAACATTGCATGTTACCAGCACCTGAACAATAGCACCAGCACCTTCAACTGACCAGCACCTGAAGCTTAACTGCTACACCACAGCATCCCTCCCCTCCCTATCAAGAACAGAAACTTCAATAAGAAAGTCCACGGGGCAACATGCACAGAGTCCATTGTTTCTCACCATGTATTGGCATGCATACTCTGTAAATCATTGGCTGGGTTTAATTAAACTAATTCATCATCACAGAGTAATGTAATCAACATCCTACTGTATGAAATGGAGCCATCACTTTCTCCGCCGGGCTATGCCTTCCAATGCACCGCATGTTAATACATCACATTCAAAACCATTCACTGCTCAATAAAGTGTCCATACATCACAGTAAAGCCCCTGCAGGAGAATCGGCACATTCACACTTCCATGCATTTTTAAACACTGCTATTCAGTCCCTTTCAAAATCTCGATGCATTCAGAAGCCTTTTTGTTTGGATCCATAGTAAAGCTGATAGAATTT
Source organism: Hybognathus amarus (assembly GCA_030378365.1). Taxonomy (NCBI): domain Eukaryota; kingdom Metazoa; phylum Chordata; class Actinopteri; order Cypriniformes; family Leuciscidae; genus Hybognathus; species Hybognathus amarus. The sequence continues at coordinate 146,510 of JAQIUQ010002779.1, forward strand.
ATATACCCCAATCTTTTGATGTCTGTTGTTATGTAGATCAGAGTTTGGGCTTTATTCCAGGGGAAACACCTTAGTATTAATGTCATTCACATAAATAATGCATGGCTTCTTTTGAGAAACCGAGCCAAAAAAAAAATCTCTGCAAACAATTATTTGCAAAGGACATATTTTACTGCATTGTTTTCGAGTCTGCCAGTCCATTACTCTGGAAATAAATGTACTGTCCTCATGGACACAGAATAAACCTTGGTCTGTTCCCAACTCAATAAAATCACAAGAGAACACAGTTTTGAGTTCCACATGGGGTACAGAGATGTACAGATATAGAGATGATCCACATACAGGAAATGATTCTTTGATATTAATAATTGTAAAGATATAATTCGCATCCTGTCCTTTTAAGAAAATAGGCTATTGTTTGTGCTTTCCACCATGCTGCTATGCAGCCTTGCCTTCAGGGGATGTTGGTCACCCAAACCACTGAATGGATGATGAAATGCATGTTCTTTGGTGACTTTCATTACATACAATATGACTGTTGTCCAAAAAATTGTCTACCACTTCCTGCCATCTTAAAGATGTTGTTTGAACACGTTTTCAAAGTTAAAATGTTCACAAAGAAAGTCAATGAGGTCAATATTTTTTATATACTGTAGGCTATTTTTGACATTTCCATTTATTTTACTTTGGGTTGGGTTTTTTGGTGGTCCCAACAGATTCTGATGGTAATATCTGATTTTTGGAGCCTCATGTCCCAAAAGAACTCAAGTATAAATAAGTACTCAATACACCAAAAATGATGAAAAAGAATATTATATAGTTTACTCAATCAAATGCTCATCTTCACAGGATGATGGGGACACATGCACTGACATTTGTGATTTTTCAGTTGCTTATAAACATTATTGGCACAGGTGTAACAGGTGTAAGGTCTATTTAGCACAAACAGGGCTACCATAATAAGTGAGCAACATGCATGTTTGTATTTTTGAGAGAATTTTGTTTATGCATGATTATTGAAAAAAACTAAAACTTCTGAAATAAGGCCACAAAACACATACTAAATATGTGAGAATTGTACTGCACTGGTTTGGTTTTGATAGGGTGAAAACCTAGGAATGTATTCCTAGGAACCTAGGAAAGTACTGTATTAATGACATCAGATTGTTTTGTGGTGACAAAGGCAGATTGATACTTCACAGTACTTTACAGTTGGCAAAAAATGCTTTAAATAAAACTTGGTTACCTCTAAAGCAGAAAGGCATGGGGAAAAAAAATAATCGCGCTACCTGACTAGTGAAAAAAAGGGGTGTTGTCTTCCCATTGGCCAAATATATTGAAAACCTTCAACACCCATAATGCACTGGGATAACACTACCTAGAGTCAAATACCTCCTTGTTTTAGTAGGAAATACAACTTAGCAAACTTTTAGTTATAATGATGTTGACTTGTATTGTTCCAAAAATAAATAAAAAACTGAAAGAAACTGTCATTCTGTCTGTTCTGCCTGAACCAAAACGATGTCACGTACAGGTAAGAAAACTGTTGCCATGGTGTTCCATTTTTACCATAATGCTGTTTAAAGTAGACATAGTACAATACAATTTTCAGTTATAAACCTACCTATACAATAACTGTTCTGTTAACCCTCTGTCGAATCCGAACTGACTGTGGGTGGGGATACTCGCTCCAGATAATTACGGAGAACGAGTAAGCATTGTTCATTTACATATATAAAATTAACAATGAAAGTCGTTGATACTAGACACTCGAGATTAGAAAGCTATCTGACATGCAGATACAGTAGCTCTGGCAAAGGCAATGTTGAGCAGGAAATGTACAAGCGATAGATGATCAGTTGAACATGTCTAGAATAATCTTATAATGCACCTGTACTTTACTTGAAAGGGTTTTCAACCGCCACCACATAACATACAGGCACAAATGATTTACAAAGACGAGGTGTTGGTTTCATCATTACTGAGGATGGTGAAGGTCCCTATGCTATTGTGCCTCACAGTAGACAATTTCTTCACTGAATGAAACCATCTGTTTGCTCTCCTGCCTCTAAGCTTAGCTTATACCAACAGAGTTCTCTTCGACAACAGCAGGGGGCTAATGTAGGCTTTAGTAGTTTGATGTCATCCAGAGGTATCGTGACAGCAAAGCTGTCAAGGTGTTGAAATACGCTCTTTTCACAAGGCTGCTGGTGACAAGCTAGTGATTTTGTCCCAAACAAAATAAGCAGAGAAGTAAAAGAGAAGATGGCAGTGAAAGTCAAAGATCTGTCAAGAAAATAAAAAAAAAACAGAATCTCTAACTATGGAAGCACAATAACTGCTGAGGAAAATTGTGAATTTCAAAATATAGTATGATACAACCTTTACAAACTCAATGTAACCAGACCTGATACAGCATTAAAGGGGTGATGAACTGAGAAATCCTTGCGCTTTTGACATCTAAGAGGTCATCATATTATACGAATATCCTGTAACTTTCAGAACTGAAAACATCCTTGTTAGTCCAATAAAAGCTTTTATTGACACCAGCCTCAGCAAACGACTCGTTTTTCAAAGTGGGGAACTATGACATCAATGAGGATAAAACACCACACAAAACACCATGAGGTAGAAAACAGTTGCTGCTATGCTTCCTATGGATTCCAATAGGAAATTAGCATTAACTATTTTTAATGATGTTCCAGCTGATGAGGGTAAAACATTGTCTGTCTGTTCGCTTCATTTCACTGAGGATTGTTTTGTAAACAAGACTGGATTTGCAGACCGATTAAGAGTAAAGAACAGTGCTGTGCCGTCTATATTGGATCTGACAGGAATGATACAACACACGGACTCTGGGTCGAACATGTATGGGCGAATCATTCCGGTTGCCATTTTAAAACATTGGACGTTTTCAAAACAATTTCCCCCACGTGCACCGACGGGTGAGTCTGAAACTCATTATAATATGCAAAAACTGTTATCCACTCACAGCAGTGGGCGTTTACTTCCAAGTCTTCAGTGCGAGACGCCCATAAGAACCGAGCGTTTTTCAGCTAGACTCAAAGCTAGGGTAGAAAATAGCCTATTACTTATTCATTTTGATGTTTTTGAATGCAAAAAACAAGCAAACATCATAAGTTGACCTCAGACAACAATATAATAAAATTTGGTGATGGCTGTGTCTCATATGACCTTGTTATATGTACACTCTGTGAAATAAAACAACATGTAAATAGGAAAATGTTTGCATTAATTTGTTACTTATTTGGGATTAGTATGCTACTGCAATCATTTACATTCAGTCTTTGTGCTAAGCTAAGCTAGCGGTGGGTGCGTCAGACAGAGTTACAGCACGCACAGAGATGATCTTAAAGTGACAGCGATCACTGATGTCTAATGATGTCTGTCATTATTGTTCATCAAAAAAAACAACAACAGAGAAAATTGCAGCTTTAAAAAGGATTATTCTAGATTTAATTTCTAATTTATGCAGTCTAGACTGTAAAGTGTTTGATAACTTTATAAAATTTGTGTATATTTCCTACCTGTTAGACAGGTAGGAAGGCCACGGGTAAATATAACATTTATTATAATGAGTTAATGTGAAGATTGTTTTAGTTAAGCATTTTTAAAGTATTTTTAAAGCCTAAAAAAATGTTGAAATTGATACAAAAAAAATCAACATTGCAGTATAGTTGAAAGCTATCAATTTCATAGAGACATCATTAGCAGTATTAGAATCAGTGATAATGGCCTTCATTAATAAAAAATAAATAAAAAATGCCATTACAACTAATATTTTAAATATACTGTCTGAGTTGTTTGTACATTAATTTGAAAACTGTGAATTTATTGCAATATAAAAAACGTATGTTTTTAATTGCGAATTAATTACAAAAAAAAAAAAAAATAAATATATATATATATATATATATATATATATATATATATATATACTTATATATATACTCCATTGTAACCAGGGAAGCCATAATCACTTAATTGTGGCATTTTGGTAAAATACAACTAACTTATATTTATATCATTTACATTAAAAATATTTTAATGTTTTGCCCAGAACATTAAAACATATAAAACACTACATAGTAGAAATGACCCAGCTATGAGCTAAATTTTTATTTTATGAGCTAAAATACATATGCACTGGATACAACCTTCACATCTGACTAGCTCTCAATTTAGAAAATAAAATCAAGTCTCAGCCTTATTTAAGCTGTACCCAACTCTGCATGCTTCACGCACAGACAGTGAAGAAAGCTTTGCCTTTGTTTGGTCTGTCTGTTTGTTTGCTGCCCCAAGCAGATGGCATCATCCACAGGAAGTGAATCAGCTTGGCTTTCACAGCACAGAGGCTCCCACTAAATTAAAAGGATCATCTCCAAAGCTCCCTGCTTACATGCCAAACCCCTGGATGTCTGGAGTTATGATATATATGCTATACACACACTCACACGCATATATATCATCTATTTTGATAGCCACAATAAGGTGATGAAAACATAGTTTACTTTTAATCACATACCACTTGCCACTTTTGCAGTGCTGTTGCCTATGGGCAATTTGTCACGATTTTAAAGACACATATTTGGAAGGGGCATTTTAAAATCAGCCCGTATGGATGCATATCAACACAGAAATTGTACCATTGTATGTCCATGTGGGCTGTAACTGTATCTAACAACTGAGAAAATGACATGAGAAATACCAGCATAATCAAATTCCCTTTAATTTTTAACGGTCCTTCTAATAAACGGCTTTGATTTAGCTCTTGGCTTGATGTTGTGATAAAAATCACAAGTAAAAAATATCAGCAGCTTGTGCTCTGAACTTAAACAGCATTCTGCTGATGTCCAGATGACAAATTGTCCCAAATAATTGCACAACACAAAAAAACAAAGTCCAGGACTGATGTATTGTTATCATTTAAGTGAGAGATCTAATGCTTCTATCTAATGCAATGCCAGTGTATTTTCTTATCTTTTTTCAAAACGTACTGTACATGCCCTCATAAAACAAAGAGCTCAAAAGATGTTAATCACGTTAAATGTCATCTGATGATCTCATAAATGTCCCCGCGCAGTCTATTTTGCTAGCATTTCAGGCCGGGAATTGAGGTAAATATTGCATAAGAATGCCTGTCCCTCAGCTCAATAACAAGATGCTATGCTACATTACCTCTCAAACCTCCTTTCTGCAGGTGTCAGTTCTCCTGGGGAATAGGCACATTAGTCTCCATTTATTTCAGTATGAGAGGGGCCATAAGAAACTGCCCTGAGAGGTGTGCTCATAAAATCCATATGCATTTCTATGCATCTTAGATGGGAAGCGACAACAAGCAATTTTTGCAAGACCGCCCTTTAATTCTGCACAAACCCCAATCCAATTTTGCTTTATTGTGAGATATGCTCTTTAGCTTTGGGGTCTATAATTTTCAGTGAAAAGAAAGACCGTTAGATGTTGCATAAAACTGAATGTTGCATTTTAATCAAAGTCTAAAATGACACACATTGTACAATATAATTAATGTACATATTTTGTAATATTTACAATGCCATGTAACAAATAATCATTTTTAATGTTCATATAGTTGTATATTGTTTATTTTAATTTTACTGAATATACATTAATGTGGAAAGGACAGTGAAACATTCAGCAACATGTTAACAACTTCAGCTCTGGTTAAACGTTTGTCTACAAAATATGTTTTTGTTTGTTTGTTTTTTTAATAGAGGCCATATTTTACAAAAAGTTGTCTATTAGAAAAGGTTTTTATGCTTGAATGTAAAAAAAAACTAAAACGCAATATTTCATATATTTTACATTTTTGCAGCACTTCTCTTCCCAGTCTGTCAGTAACGTTTTTAGTTGTGGTCTCTATGACGATGTTTACATGCAGCCAATTTTCGGGTTATGGTTCGGGTTACTATTCGGGTTTCTGTAACGTTAGGAATAACCTGTTTGCATGCGTGAGCTGAGAGAGTTTCTCCTGTATACATGGAATTGCAATATCCCGATGTAAGCGGCGACGACACGGTTCAGCGTCTAGACGTACGATAACCCTTACGACGCAATATGCGACATTTCCGATTTTGTCTTCCTGTATCCAAAGACAACAACAACAGCAGCACGCGGATAATGAATAGTTCGGGGCAGATAGTGATCGCCGTTGTTTGCGCTTTGATGCTGGTGAACGTTACTGACCTCGCTCAAAAAGTATGTTGTGCCATGGGAATACGTATGTATGAAACGTAAAGTGTAGTAGAAACGTAGTAGAAACGTAGTTCTATCATATGTACATATAATTATGTTTTATATGCGCAGAAACATAGAATAATTATGTATTTACAGAACTAAAACGTAAAATATGTACGTATTGACAGCACAAAAACGTAATTTATTTACATATGAACAAATCCACCGACGTAAACATTTGTACGCATTACAATTTATGCATTTTAAAATCGTTGCATTATGTTTTGACTCTATTGCATTCAACTGTCTTAAGTTTTCAGTCGCATTTATTGATATAATACTCATTAATATTTACGTTTTGCTCGTTTCGTCTGCATGGTGTTAAACATTACACTATTAAACCTTAAAAATACATTCTGTAACGTAACTCGTTTAACCATTTTGTAATATAGTTTATTTACCGTGAGACATAGTGTTTCCTCCTATAAAACACAACACAAATTCACAAAAAGACATCAATTTTATTAGTTTGATGTAATCCAAATCTTTAGAATCCGTAGCCTATGTTGTTTGCAAGAAACAACTCCTAATTCAGCCTCTTATCCTGTCGTGATCTTCGTCTCCATTCTCAGCAGCGACCGTACATGTCAAATCCCGCGCTGGTGATGAGTCCAATTTAAAAATTTGCACCTTTGAGAAGTTTTACATCATGTTTTACGGCAGTGATATCAAACGTTCATTGGCTCTTCCCTGCTTCATCACAGGTTGTGACATGAAGGAGAGTGACGGTTGGTTTAGTTCTTTTGAAATGGTGCGAACCGAAGCCGGATTAAGATTTTTATTGATTATTAATTTAAATTCTGCTCTGTACTTCATTCAAAACTATTACAATACTGCCAGAGAAGACTGCGACTGCAACGCATCATCATGTGAGCGGCTTTTGGTTCTAGGTTTTGACATTTCCGCAATAAATACATTATTGTGATCATACTTGTCTGTTAGTTATGTTTTTCTTTTATAATTGTAATGTTAGTTTACGTAGTTTTAACGAATTGTTATGGGTAGGTTTAGGGGTAGGAGTAGGATTGGTGGCTCAAAATATATTTCAATGCCATATTGTTAATAAAACTGCCATTTTTATATTCTGTATTAAATGGGTATGTTTAGGTTTGGGATTAGGGTTACGGGATCTTACATGTATCTATAAAATGGTAAAAAAGGAAAATTATTCAGATATCTTTAAATAGTTTACGTTTCGTACGCTGTAGAAACGTAATAATGTTATATTTAAATGTTGCAGATCCGTCCATATTATACGTTTCAGCATCTATCCAGACGTACGAAAAAGTATGTTTTCTATCTTTGCAAAAAACGTAAAATACCTACGTATTAACAATGAGACCAGGCTGGTTGTGCTGTATCTCGCCTGGTCTCGCCATGTTTACTTTCGGTATAGATGAATCCGGCGAAACTACCGAAAGTAAGCGGGCGCCATTACTGAGCTGTTGCTGGGTAGCGTTGCGCCATTGCCTCCTATTGTTTTAGTTGCAACTTGCGTCCACTGGAATAAATAGCCCGCGATTTACGACTGTCACTAACGTTACAACGTTACCCATTGTATAATGTCGAGTGGGTAAACAGTTTTCGTTATAAATTGTTTCAATGGTGGCAGTAAAATTTCAATTTTGAAGAGAAAACATCGTGAATACCCCGGGTCGACTGCCCCTGTCTGGTGCCGTATGGTTTACACAGATTTCCTGGGCGAGTACAAGACGCGGACATTCGCGTATAATAACAATTATTTAATGACATAAGTAAAAAATATAATAAATATGTGATTTAGTGATCAGCAAAATCTCCTCTCTTGCTATTTTTTTTCTATTCAATTAACATGCTATGGTCATTAAATGGCTTTCCTGAGCTAAATGTAACGTTATGTGACATAATTGTTCTCATGCTGTTATATTGACCTCTTTCCATGGTTTAAAAACACTAGCAATTGGTCGATATTGTGTACACTTTCTAGCTGTAACGTTACCTTACCCTTGCCTGCTGCAATGTGAAAATGAGATAAATACTGGACACAAATGGAAAACATGAATTTGTTTATTTGATTTCTTTCATTTATTTATTGTTGCCAAATGGACAGGTCTTTTTATAGTTTCCTCGTTAGCAAACGTTAGCCTAGCTAGCTAGCTTGCCAAGCTATTTTCATAAATAATCTGTAAGATCGTTTGTACCTTCATCTGTGACTGGAGGCCACTATCTAACATCATCAACCCAACAAGTCATTCTGCCTGGCTGTAACCGTCATCGAGGGTACGTTGCGTTATCACCGAGGTTTGTTTACATACCGGTGCATGAATGCCTATGCCGGTGTAACAGCTCAGTAATGGCGTCGCCACAAGATGGCAGCCTACACAGAACGCTCGTCGGATTCGTCTATACTGCACGCGGATTTATGTATGCGCCGAGAAGTTTCTCTACTCAAAAGACAAAGATTCCTTGCGAATAAAACATGCGCAGACGACAAATCACTATGGGGATATCCGATACGCGTTTACATGACCAAAAATTCGGGTTAAAAAGGGGTACCCCAGGTATAATATCCCGGTTTTTAAAATCCGGGATATGAGCATATTCGGGTTTTTGCAGGTGTTTACATGGCTGTTCACAGCCGGGTTATTGCTAATATCCTGGTTTTGAACAGGTTATTGGCTGCATGTGTTGTGATTGGTCGACTGGACCAGTGTGTCGTGATTGGTCAACCACTTCGAGCGTGTTTCGGAAATGTCACGCCCCTTACCATAACCACAATTTTCCACACACTACTAACACAAGCATGCCTTTTTTGGTGTATGTCTTGGGGCGGGAATGATTTAATTTAATTAATGATAGAGGGATATTGTGATACGTTCCTGGAAGAAAACTCAAGGCTACAATCAAGGTGTTTCAGGGAGATCAGAAAACATTCTAAACATTACTAAAATATATTAATGGGGAAAAAACTGGCATTTGCTTGTGTCCCGAGTAAATACATTTTGCATAGAGCTTCTAGATAAAGTTTAACCCAGGTACTATAAAGTATAGTCGATCAAAGATTGATTTGAGGGCAAGTAATGTATACTTAACTTGACAGATGTATACAGAAAACAGCTGTCATCTTTTCAAAATCAAGAACATCATGTGCTCACCTTGTGTGCTCATTCCTTTCCGAGTGTTGTGAGTTAATGCTTTGCCCAGAACAAGAATGAGAACAAAACAAAAATCAATCTCTCTTACTCTCTCTGTTCAATTCAAACTTCAGGGAGGGGTGGAGGTGGGGGGAATAGTAGAACAATTTGTCACTGAAGCATGTCTTTGTATTTCCTGATGAAGAACATAGCACTCAAGACAAAAGGCAAGAACATATGGAACACAGTCAGGAGCACTGTAATGACCCATATCTTTTCGTTAAAATCCCAAAAAGCTGTTCTTCAGTGAGCTTTCAATCTTTCTGCAATTCCTTTCAGCGATACAGAGATTATTTAGGCTGTATGGTCATTCTACTCATAACTCATGTCAAAACTTTCACTGCACATACTCCACTGACCAATATAATTAGAAGCACAATGTGCCTCGAACGCTCCAAGACTGTCATTGCAATACGTTTTTCTTCATTACAGGGAAGTGGGCTGTCTCCCAGTCCCCTGATAACCCAAGATGTCGAGCTGGTCCCATAGGGAAGCTGGACGGCCAGCCTATCCAGGTTCCCGCTGGCCATGTGGCACTGAAAACGTGCAGCTGCCCTTCCCTGGAGGCCCTGGGAATGTGGTGATTACATTTCTCTGTGGTGGCAGAACTTGGGCACGCCAAAACTAGAAATATGTACAGTCCATATTTCTGGAATAGCAAAAACAATAACTGTAAAATGAAAACCAAGGACTTAATATCAGATAGATAGCCTCAGAAATTGAAAACGGTCTAGGTTAATCTTATTATAAAACTAAGAGGATTAAGAGTTGAACATGATGATAGGAAGCAACTGGAGACAAGTGTGGAGAGGCGAACGCTTCTACAGTATGACTATATCTTTAGATTCAGTTTTTATGAGAACAAGTAGACAGTCATTTTAGTTCTTCTCAAGCATGTATAATTTGAAGAATATTAGAACCGACAAAGTATAATACAAACAGTCCCACTGTGAGGGATACATTAGTTAGAGCTGTACTTGACAATTAAAATAGTTTTCATAAATTTTGAAGCAATAGGATGCTTGAAAACTCCAATTAGTTTGAAGATTATAATTAACCAAGGAAGAAGAATGCCAGCTCTGTCTCAGAATGAAGACTTTAAATAAATGTAGTCATTTCTATGAAGAGTCAGAACTAATGAAATGTCTTAGCATAAAAAGGTGAGGATAAATTAAAGCAGGCAAAACAGAAAGTGGGGAAAGCTGTGCCACTTTTTTTATTATTACGTTAACCCTCTAAGACCGACGGGAGCGCCGGCGCTATGGTTTGCGTTTGTCTGTTAAACAGCCTATAGAAATTGAAACCTAATGGCTAGCTCAATCATTCTTTTTGCATACAAAACCAGAGATGTAACATGTTCAGATCAATGAGTCTGTACAAATTGCATAATATGCGTTTAAAAAAAAATAATGCATTGCACGTCTTTGCACACATGTTCTGTAGATCTGCGATTAATAGTTACATCTTCCGATCACTCACTGACGCATCACGTTCTGTGCACTATGACCCCACTATGGGGTCTATGTTGTGACTTTAAAAGCTGTGTCATTTGACCATGTGTTTGACTCCCATCTGATAGCCTATGTTCCTTCTTATCGTTATTGTCTTTTTACCATTGCTTCATTCTATCATTTCTTTCTCGTTTACACACTCGCAAATACAAGCATAATCTCACACACACACACACACGCAACTTTATGTCTAAACGAAAGTACACAGCGTAAGAAAGAAAGTAAACGCGGAGGTTTTGAAAATACTAATTGCGTCCTGATGACGCTGAACTCTCTGTCTGCTAATCGGCTTTATTTATTTATTTTATAGTTATTTTATTAATAATTGTTCTGATAAGGTCTATTTATTTTATATTCTAACCAATTCAATGTTCAATCAATATTCAAAAGTAAAATGTTATCTGTTTGACAACAAATGTAATTCAATATTTTACATGACATTTTTTTTTGAATGAGTGTAAAAATTAGTGTATCTTAAAAACTAATTTATGTAAACAGTTCAAATCAATTTTGTATAGTTTTAAATTGTTTTATGCATGTTTTTCACATTGACAAGTTTGAGGTTGACATTTATCATTTTTTTGTATTAAATAAAATATGTAGAATTTTTTTATCGTTTTTCTTTTTGTTTATTGCACTTTTGAGATATTTATCTAGTTACTATTGATGTATTACAAACATAGCCTTAAAATTAGGAGAGTAAGGATTATTTTGATGTAATGCATATGAAAATGCTCAAAAGAATGACAGCACAGCATGTAAAAATATAAAGATATACTCTGAATTGGAATTGTTCAGGTCATAAAAGGGTTAACCTCTAGTCAAGGAGAAAGATAGGGGTGAAATGAATGCATCAAAATGTATCAGGAATCAGGATATCCACTATCAAAACAGATTAGAAGAAAGTGTGAACAAAAACTGTATCAATATGAATAAATAAAAAAATTCCAGTGGAAAAAAAAATTAAAACAATTGCGTCTTCGGTTACACTTTATTTTGATAGTAACTTTAGAAGTTCTACTAATTATAAGTAACTTTTCAACTACATGTCAGCTAACTGTCATTAGAGTATTAGTATATTATAGTAGACTGTCAGTAGACTGTTAGGTTATGGTTAGGTGTTAGGCTTTGGGTTAGGAAAATAAGTTTACTTATTAGTCACCAAGTCACCAAGTTACTTATAGTCAGTTCAGTTGAATGTCTGTTGGCGGACCAACAAAAAAAAGTGTTCGCAGATATTAAGCTGACAGTCTACTAATACTAATAATTCTATAGTCTAAACTAAAGTGGACTATAGAAATAAGGTGTTATCGCGACTTCTTATCTCACAATTCTGACTGTGCAAATCTTCAAAATTTCAAGACATAAACTCGCAATTGTGATATAAAAAGGTCAGAATTGCAAGTTATAAAGTCAGAATTTAAATTTAAAAAAAATTCCCCAAACTAAGATTATATTATACCACCTGCATTTAGAAACAAAGCTTATTATACACATTGGTTGAAGCATATGGCACATTACCCCACAGCTAATAATTTGGGAACTTAGTTTGTTCGATCAATAATGGATAATCTTTACCAAAACAATTTACCTTGACATTTTTCTTATGCGCATGTTTCAATCCCTGGCAACTGTATAAGATTGGCCGTTCTAAATACATAGATAGATACATGCATCAAATAAATGACATGACAAAAATTGTGCATAGATTTCTGGATTAAGACTGCACGGTTTACTCACTGATTTTACCCCACTATCGTAAGCAACACGGTAACCTCAGGGTGCCCGAAATGCACAAACAAACGCATGAATAAAATTACCCATGTCAGTGGAGTGCTGTTAGTACACTCTTGCGATAGTAGTCTGTGCTGGCTTCTAAAACACATTAAATTCCACTGCACATTTTGTTGTGCAATGCAGATTGTAATGTATTTCCTATCGAAACATAATCTATGGTAATGAGCACCACAAAATCCCCACGATAAATGCATGGGGATTAAAAAAAAAGCATTATAAATAAAACAGAGTGAACATGATTAATCTAAATGATAATAGAATACCAGTGGGTGAGAAAAGTTGACTCACTGTCCCTGGTTATAAATTGGAAATGCCCTGCATCAACAGGAAGCAATTGGGCACACGGCTTTAGCATAAACTGATCAATCTTTTCCTGAATCAAATTAAATATTAAAATCAGGACACTTTCATTCCCCTAAAATGCCAAGCTTTCATTCTTCGCACTTTGCATGTGAAGAGCAATCTGGAACAGGGGCGGTTCTACAGGGGGGCAAGGGGGGGCAGGTGCCCCCCACTCTAGAGCCTTGCCCCCCTAACTTTGATGATCCGAAAAAATTTACTTGTAAAAACAACATGCCACTCCACACGCTTCTCAAAATAGTGAAATAAACAATACATTTACCAAAAGTGAACAATTTAATTTTTCATTTTAAATGTAGCCTATTATTAGCCCCTCCCCTGATTCAACGTGCAGCAGAGCGGCGTTCTCTCAGTCTGGCTCTCACACACCCACACACAGACACAGCGAGTTTGCTTTGCTGTGGGGCAGTGGAGTAGACCTGCAGCCCGACTGGAGAGACTGAGCTGCCCCAGAGCTTCTGAAGGTCAAGTGAGTTTCCCCAGGTGTAGTTTAAACACACGTTTAACTTAGTTACATTTGTAATAAATGTATTGTATGCCAAAGACGATTCAGCATCACAGCAAAAACAGCGAGTCTATTACGTTAGCCAAAATCATCGGTCAAATCGCTCCCTCAGGATTTTTAAGAGCACTCTTCCCTTTGATTATCTAATTTCGATTTTAGTAAAGACAAGAACAGCTTAATAAAACATAAAATATTGTTTGTATCCATAACGTTAACTGATGGTCGCACACATCGGCAGTTAGGAGAGCGGTCATTTGATTAGCTTTTCGGTTGCGCACCTAAATGGCCAAATGAATACATAAATGTATAAAAATGCCAAGTCGAGTATTCACGTAAACACAGTAGATGTAAGTACTGTAAGTATGAGAAACTATGCTCAGTTGATAACCTCACTGTGAAAGCCCTTCACGATTAATATTGAAACTTTGTTTGCTAAATATTTTTTTGTTTTTAGTTGTCTATGGACCTAATAATTACCCTAAAACTGTTGAAATTTTATTGAAAAAAAGCATGCCTTTAATAATATTATTATATACTACTTTTACTGAGACTCTTTTGAAAAAATGCATTAGGCCTAACCATACATTTTTTTTTAAAAATGTCTCTTTGGTCAAAAAAGGTACCCGACCCCTGAGCTAAGCAGTTCTATAAATCCAATTCCTCTCAGATATCACTCAATGAAACCAGGTTATAACTGGGGAAATAACAAATACAATAGGATTAAGTAGTCTAAACATACAGTAACTGGTGTGTGCATGTGATAAATATTTAGGGCCCGAGCACCGATGGTGAGAGGACCCTCTTGGAATTGCTCTGTTTATTATTATTATTATTCTCCAAGATGAATCATACTTTTGAGGGCCTAATTCTGATTTTATATTTGTTATAAGCTACTTAGTAGCTACTTGGCCCTACAGAGTAATGTAATAGAAGGATAACCAGAGATTTCACATATTGACTTCTGCAGGCAAGAGTAGTTGAAGAAAGTAGCTGGAGCCTAACCATGAAAAGAAATAATATTTTTTTGCAAAAAAAATCCAAAAAATCAAAAGTAGTACACAGGAGGAAGAGCGTGAGAGAAATGAAAGGCAGTAAACTGTAGAGACCAGGAGGGTAATTTGTGGACTGTAATTATACCTTCTTAATTATAATAAGAACTGGAGTATTGTCAGCTGTTTTATACCTGTCCTCTGCATCTTGGACACAAATATTTTAATTTTTAAAATAACTTTTCATTTAGCTTTTTATGCTTTTACTTTTTTTTTAAATGCACAATTTTGTTTGAACACTGCACTGGGCTTATTCCTGTTGTGAATTAAAAACATTTGTAGTGTGTAAGGGCACGATTAAACAATATCTACTATAGTTTAAAAGTGTTTTTATGTTTGTCTTGTTAAAGCAATTCACATATAGGGATTGCCATATACCGTCTACCCCTGCCACCCTGCCAAGACCTCTTGCCACCCCTTTGCCCCCCATGTAAAATTTTCTAGATCCGCCACTGATCTGGAATTAAACAAGGCAAGGAACATAATCATGTGAAGAGTAATGCTGATTTTTTGGCGAATGGACATATGGGAATGTGGAGATGCCTTGTGGATTGGTGTAATGGTTACTTACATTTGTCCAGAACTTCATCAGAACCATCTGGGCAGTCTGGTTCCCCATCACAAAGCCAGTTATCGGACACACAGGTCAGCTGGTCTCCGCACAGAAACTCTCCAACGTCACACAAAATGGCCTCTAATGAGAGAAGGGGGGTGGAGACAGAAATGGAGTATGGAATGAGGTGCGATACAGTCATTAAATGTCTAAATTACATGATTGTTTAATAAATATAATGATTAGTAAGTACACGTGAAATGCATGAAGTCATACAATGATTCAGTATAGTGACATGAATGTAATGACAATTAATAGAATAATTCTGCCAAATAATAGAAGAAAATATTCAGCTGACAGTCACTCCTCGTGTTTTCTGGATAAGAGTTGAGCCAGGGGAAAGCACAATTTTATACATCACTACGTAACAATGAGTGTGTGAAGTGAATGAGAGTAAACTTTATAAACTGAATGCAAATCAAATAGCCACGTTACCATCTCCGTGAGTCTCTAAGAAATCAAATCTTGGCAAGAGTAGCCTAATATCAACTAAAATACTAACTTAGGGGTGTAACGATTCACTCGTTTTCTCGATGCATCGATTACAAATCCTGACGATGCATATGCATCGATCCTGAAACATGTATTTTGAATCGTGAATCGTTTATTTATGTGAATAGTCGATTTAAAAGGCTAAGAATCGAATTAATCACGATTCTATAGCGATTCAGTGGTTTAAAATATATAAACACAACCTTAAAGTGTGCCTAATACAAGCTGCCTCACGCATTGGCCGTGAGACATCCGCATTTGATTGGTTTCACGCGCTCACACACCCCTGATTTCTCACGCTGAAGCCCAGTCGGTCAAATGCCTGAAATATGAGTTTATCTTTTTACCTGTTGAGCTACTCGTGTCGTGATCGGCTAGTTATACCGCAAATTAGTTAAAATCTCCCGGAATCTAGAGCGAGCGTGCATACGAGACAGAGGTTGTGCTCCAAACCGTCTATCGCGCGTGCACGCACTCGGCAGAGAGGGAAAGCGAGCGAGAGACCAGCTTGCGTGTACGGAGAGTCTTTCCATGTAATAAATGCCCGCCCTTGAATAAAGTGGGCTTTTACTTCATAGCTCAGGACGGGTAATATCAATGCTATGGCCCATTTCAGTAAAATCTTATCTTAAAGAAAATAACTGCGACGTTTCCACACAATGAAAGCGTTTTATTCACAGCTTTATCAATGGCTTGATCGGTTTGCCCTTAAAACTATTGCTTTCTCGATAGAGAGCTGGAGAGCTCAATCATGGACTGCTCAAAAATCTGTACATGGGAGCTATGGGACCGAGCGCGAGCAAAATCCAGTGAAAAGATGTGAACGAGTGCATTGAGAGGATGCAAAATGAAACTGATGAAAACGTCTCCGTTAATTTGTGCATGTAGTCATTTAATGCAATACTTTAAAAGCCTTTTTCAAAAATTGGTTACTTAGGTTTCTACAAATGCTAATTTGTAGGCCATTTAATTTTTTTATAATAATATATTTATTAAAATTAAAAACCAACATGAACTAATATTAACAATGGACACAATCCCCACTATCTGACCCCTGAAGGCCGCTGTGTAATTCAAACCCAGACAAAGACCCATTGGGTGAAGCATTGAAATAATACTATAATGCATATAAAAAATTAAGAATCAAATTATTCGAAATCGCATTCGAATTTCGATGTGAATCGCATCGAATTGAATCATTCTGAATTTGCACAAATCGTTCTTGAAATCGAAAACCTATGAATCGTGAATCAAATTGAATCGCAGTTTTTTCCCCAAAGATTCACAGCCTTTATATATAGAGAGCTTATGCACCAGATTAACGTGGGTGCCGTCATCTTTAGAATATTGTCTTTAAACTTCCGTTTTTGCGTTCGCTTTGTATATTTATATGGCATCACTGTCGAGGAGTAATTACTGTAGCTGGTGAAGTGGAATTGCTTAATGTAGAGTTCACAAAAGTTATCATGAGTATTGTAATGTTTATCATAAGCATTGTAAAGCAGATGTCTCAACAAATGTCACCCTAGAAATTTTTTTTTTTTTTTTTTTTTTTTTACGAGCAGTTCATTTATACCTATGCAAGATTGCTGTGAAAATACAGACCGGAAGTCAAAAGAAAATGAGTGCAGCGCTGAAAAGGGCGGGGCTACATAAGGTCTATATTTAAATTATTTAAACCTTGTAGCCTACAATATGATAGCCTACACAAATTAATGAATTAGGCACAATCGCAAAATCAAATAGCAGCATTGCTGTCTCCACTACAAGTCTCTCAGAAACCAAACCAGCTCTCAAGAGTAATGATCTAAGATACTGAATACACATCTTCTACTTCTTGCCTACACATCTTCCCTGTCTATTTAAATGTTTTGAACCATATGATAGGCAACACGATTTTTCTCTCTCACCCTCTCTCAGACAGCATGTGTGTAGCTCCTTCATTTTATCATTTGTTCAGATTTGAATTTGAATTTCTTTCTTCTTCTGAAAACGAAAGAAGATATTTTTAAGAATATGGATAATCAAACAGTTGACGCTTGAGGGTAGCAATTGACTTCCATAGTATGTGTGTGGGGGGGGAGTCAATGGTGCCCATCAACTGTTTGGTTACTGACATTTTAAAAATATTTGTGTGTGCGTGTGTGTTTGTGTGCGTGTGTGTGTGTGTTCAACAGAAGAAAGAAATTCAAACAGGTTTGGAACAACTTGAGGGTGAATAAATGATGACAGAATTTTCATTTTTGGGAAAACTATCCCTGAAAAGCAGTTTCAGGTTTGGAAGCAACTTTTGGTTCATCAAAAGAACATTTTTCTCCATTCTCTTTTGTTATGAGTACAGCCTTGCAGTGATGCCCAACAATATTTAAAATAAAAATATGACTATTTGTCAGATTATCAAGATTCAGGTATGACTCAAATGGGCCTTGCATTTCACTTCTAAATCCCTGAATATCCAAACTGCATCATTTCTAAACATATCAAAATTATTATTATCCAAAATGCTCTAATTCCAATTCCAGTTCCAAAATGTTGAGGCAGGAATGCAAGCAATAATTCTATGCATCACTACTCTCTGTCCTTGCTATGGACCAGCACCACATTACTACACACACACACACACACACACACACACATTATCCGCTGAGCAAATTCACTATCAAGGGACAGAATTATAAATGTCAAACGGTTTCATCTTGCTCCCGGTTTCACCCTCTCTGTCTTTCTCAAACTCTCTATCTCTTTCAAGCTGCAAGCCTCAAAATTAGGCCATGACCTACTGTATATGGACAGATGCTCGCACTACACATCTATGTTTAGTGCTGATAGTGGTCCATTTTGGAGCTTGTGAGTAGATATAATGGTTCCCATTTCCACATACTAGAGAAATCCACTACTAAATGCCAATGCTTAATGACAAATAGTGTTAATAGATTAAAATACCTCTGCATGAATAATATCTTAATAATATATATAAAAAAAGATTTCTCAGGTTTTTTTGTCTTGTTTACCTTTAAAAATATCTAAACATTCTTAAATCTTTCTTGACATATTTACTTGAGAAGCAAAATCACGCAAGGTATTAAAGGAGTAGTTCACTTTTCAAAAACTGTTCAAAGGGCTTTAAACGATTCCAGACGATGAATAAGGGTCTTATCAAGTGAAACGATCGCTCATTTAATAAAAATAAATAAAGTTTACGTTTTATAAGCTCAAATGGTCGCCTTGCTCTGTAATGTGATGCACGTTTGTGACTCTCCTGTTCGAACTCATTAATCAAAATGAACAAATCTTTTTCCGAGTCAATCCGTTCGTTTCGTCCGTTGAAAGAACCAAATGACTCAGAAAAAGATTTGTTCATTTTGATGAACAAGTTCGAACAGGAGAGTCACAGTCACAGAACTGACCATAAAACTTAAACTTTGTTATTTATTATTAAAAATAAGCTATCGTTTCGCTGATAAAACCCTTAATTTCTTTTCAACTGAAGAAAGAATAAAATGGACATCTTGAATGACATGGGGCTGAGTAAATTATCAGCAAATGTTCTTTTTTCAAAAGTGAACTACTCCTTTAAGTCTTGTTTTATTTTTTTTACTTCATGCTTGTATATATATATATATATATATATATATATATATATATATATATATATATATATATATATATATATATATATATATATATATATATATATACATATATATATATTTCAAGCATGAGGTAAAAAAAATCAACTTTTATTCAAAGGGCAGTCATTTAATTTAAATACATTTTTACAGAAAACAACACTTGTTTTCTTAAGGAAGAAAAAAAATACTAATATAAAGCACAATAACAGTGAATTATTTACGTTTTAAAGAAACTAAAAAAAAACAATGCATGAAGTGGATGTACTAGTATTGGAAAATCTGTCATTTACTCATTTTCATGTTGTTTAAAAATGGCTTAGTGATGTTTTTGTCCAAATAATAGAAATCAAAGGAGAAAGAAATTTAATGGTGATTGGACCCCAACATTCTTGTGTTCTACAGTCATACAGCTTTGAATGACATGAGGGTGAGTAAATGATGACAGAATTGAACTATGCCTTTAATGTCTCGTCTCATACAAATGGAAACTAAACAAAGCATGTCCTATTGAACATTCATATGTTTTAAATTGGTGGTTTGTTAGAAATATACAGACACACATCTTCAGATGCAACAACATGGGAATTCATCAAAAGACAACTGATTTCACAAGTTCATCGCACATAATTTAAAAAAAATGCCCCAAAAATGATTGCACATCTTACAATAAGAGGCAGTGCTGCACCTCTCTCCAGCATGACTGAAGATTAGTTCTATGGGGAAGAATGGATCTAGCAAATTGTTCAAGAGGTGGGTTCTTCTACAATTGATTCAGTTTCTTTGGAGGCACAGTTGCTCTGAAACTCGGCTGGTAATCTGGCCTGATTCAATTTATTGGCAGCTGCACATCAGTCAAAAAGCAATTACAGGGAATATGATGATGGCTGCCCTCTGTCCTTCATTCTTACTAACAAAAATAACAGCAATTCTTCGGCCCCCAATGAATAGTGACGGTGATTTGATTGTTGTAGCATGTTTTAAAAAGATATGTCTATACTTTCGGATGAGTGGTTATTGAAACGGATTTCAAGCCAAATGTATTGCCTAGTACAGTATGCCTGGCTTCATGTTTTGCAGTAATAAATGTTGACTGACAGTTAAACAAACAAAAAAAAGTTCACCTGAATCAAGTTAAACTGGAGGAAAGATAGCCAAGGACAGAAAACGTTTTGCTACACAGTCAAGTCTCTCGATAGAAGATTTCCCAAGTCCAGTTTGAAGTGAAGGCACCTTTGCAGCTGAATTGGTTATCATTAAAAAAAAGCTAGATAGTTTCTTTTGCAAGCACCAGAACCCCTGAGTGGCATCTGTCCACTCTCCTTCTTTCATGTTGGGATGCCCTTTAAAGCTTAACCCAATTTGAATTATTGGAATGACCAGTGACCACTTTACCTTCCCTCTTACCTCAAGAGGCCTTCAATTCTTGACTCAAGTGTTTGATGCTTCCAAAGTTCTGTTTCAATAGATTCTCCTCAGACAGTTCAAAACGCACAGACAAAAAAACAAACTGCAAGAAAACACTTCAAGCCTGTCAAGGAACAAAATCTTGCATCATTTGTTTTCGGAGGCAAACACAGAATTTACATCTGAAAGGAGCAAATGCTACACAGAACTGCTAAATGCTGCGGTCATTCGACAGATAATTTTGAAGACACGAGGGAGGAAGATAAAAATAACAATGGAGCAAAATCACCCCAACTCTTTGATGAGGTAGCGGTAAACCCATTACCATAACAGTAGGAAATGTTCAGTGGAGCCTGCCCTGGACTGGCATTCTATTATGAGCTTCATTTCTGACACAAGCTGCCACCTCAATGAGAAGAGAACTTTGGCTCATTAAAGCTCCTCAGCCTTTGTGTTCCGCCAGCTTTCAATACGCAAAACTGTGACAGGGAGCCGGTGAACAGAAGAGATGGCCTTCAGAACTCTGGATGGATGCTCTGCCAATCTTGTTTGATAATGAGAACAGTTGTCTGGTGCCAAGCGCCTCCGCCACATGCAATCGTTTACATGATGTAGTTGTTCAATGCAAAAATATACAGCTATTTTAAATATATGCTAAATAAATGCACTGCGTCAGAAAAATATTGTTCAAGATAAGGGGCGAGAACAATACATTTCTAAACGTACAATATAATGAGGGAAAACAGTATACTGTATAGGCCTTTATGTTAGATGTTGCACAGACGCTTGACGTAGGCTAATCATGGCCTATAGGGGATTATCACGCTTCCGGGTTTCATGGGGGATTTGTCAACTTTGTGCATGTCCACTTCCGACGCAGTTCAACAATGCCTGAGACGAATGCTATTTATGTCACTGATCTGTTCCACTTTGTAAATCTAAGAAAAAACAACGCCAACCCTACTTAAGTTTTCATGGATTCCTGACTGAATTCAGTATAAGGAAGAAGTGGATTAAAACTTTAAAATAAAACAAGGTAGCCCGTTTGTTTGCAGCCGGCACTTTAGTGAATCAGACTAATTTACCAGGGATGCCGTATAAATAAACTTAGTGTAGTCCTTCATCAGTTCGCTCAGCGAGATCTGTGATTCAATGGAAGTGGCAGTGCACAAAGATCACAGAATCCAGAAGTACTACGTATCAGCGTGATAATCCCCTATTAGAGGGAACAACCGGATAAGAAATCTTCAAAGACTCCTTTTACGCTCCATTTCCAACAGTTAAGATGACAAATAAATGCATAGAGCGCTCAAACTGATACGTTTGATTAGACTATCTCGCACATTTTAAAAAGCTTACTGTACACAGTTAATCACTATTCTAAACGTACACACATATAGACAGTAGTGGTGCGATACACGTATTCGTATTGAACCGTTCGAGTACAAGGCTTTCGGTTCTAGTTTTGGTACGCATTTTCAAACCGAACGGTTCGTTGGACCATTTTTCCTGCTGACCAACATTTCATTATTTCAAATGTAGGCCAAGCGCACTCATAGACACTAGCGTGACCCAGCCCATTCTCACCCCAAGGCGTCACCTAACTGACGCCTTGGGAAGCATTTGAACATGCTTCAATATCTGACACTTCAGGCGCCCTCAGGCGCCCAGTTACATGACGCTCTCAGGATTGCGTGTAACCCTACCCTACCCCAGACCTAAACCTACCCACGTCATCTAACTGACGCTTCCTTTAGCGTCAGTTAGTAATGACGCCATAGGATCGCGACATGTAACTGACGCTAAAGGGCGCCTAAAGCGTAGAATTTTGAAGCATGGTTTCAAAAGGTGACGCCTTGGGGTGAGAATGCGTTGCATGACCACAACATTGCCCAACATCAAATGGCAAATCTAATGTAAGTGGAACGAAACTGAGCTACTCGTTATTGTGTGGTTGACGACCGTTTATTGTGTGGTTGACAGACCGATCGCTGCGAGAACGCTGTGAGAAAAATTCACATTTCTCAGTTAATAACGATCAAACATAGGGCCCTATGAAATCCGTTTATTTTTCCCAAATTCCATTTTATTTTTTCCCAAATTCCATTTTTTCGTTTAATTTTTGCAGATCCGTTTTTCCGTTTTAATTTTTGGGAATTCATTTTTTTACCCTTCACTGTTTTTAGTTGTAAAAAGAGTGTGCTTTGATTCCGTGATCGCAGAAATTATAGGGCCCTAAAACAGTGCTGACGTGGAAACCAGGAGAAACATTTTGCCATGAATGAACTAATCAGTGTCCACAGATCAGCAACATTCACCATGGATTTATTGTAGTAACACTACTAACTGTAACCATGGAAGTTTGGCAGGTATAGTAGGCTATAAAGCATTCAAGTAACATTACGTCGGTTTTATTTTGACATTATAGATACAATTGCTGCCCTCAAATGTTAATCTGATAAATAAACCTTTGTTTATAACTACTACAATATTTCATTTCAATTTTGTCCAAGGAGCTGTTTTGTTTTATATGCTCCTAAGAAAAGTCAAGTATAGTTCCATCATTGCTCAAAGTAAAAAAAAATAAAAAATAAAAATCATACTTTATGATGTTAGTTTTAATTAAAAAAAAAAATAAAAAAATATAAATAATATATATATATATAGTATATCAAGGACATTTCTCTGGTATTTATTTCTTTTTGCTATATCTAAAATCTACCGAACCATGACACAAGTGTATCGTATCGAACCGAACCGTGAATTTTGTGAACCGTTTCACCCCTAACAGATAGTAACTCACACATCATGTGCAAATCACACGCAAACAGAAACAATCAATCAATTATGTGATTTATCAATAAAATAGCATACAAACTGAAGAGTTCAAGCATATATTTCTTCACTATCAGTAGAGAGATGCTGCCAGGTATAATTCTCATGCAATCACACTCTCACTAATGCATTCATATAAATGTAATCTTTACTGTACTACTGTTTGATTTAGAGCGAGCAGAAATCTGTGAGAAACATATAACGACCCAAAGAACTGATAAAAATAAGCTGTTCTATAGGAGTAATAGCCCTGTGCAGCGTGGTGTTATATGCCATAGCTGTGCACAAGGCAACCCGTGTTCGGTTCAGTTGACGTTCAGGCTTATTTGTTCATTAATGATGTCACCAGCGACTGAGTTGACGTCGACTCAACTTTCATCACACAAATGTCGACTTAATTATACTTAAATTGTTAATAATAAATATATTCCGCATTTTTTTTATATCTTGGACAAATTATATTTATATTGCCAATTTTGTGTCCAAACTATATTTACCTTAACCCCTTAACTGTCACCTGCCTGATACGGGCAACCTAAATTTACTTCACTATATTACTATTAAATCCTAATCTAGTCATGACAAACTATATATCGTTGGAAAGGTCTAAGACTCCTAAATAGATATGTTGGGTCTGTTTTTTTCTTAAAAATTAGGAATGAACAGTAATATATGAATTTATGACAAGAGTGTGCCTCAAAAAAATCGACGTCATTACAGGAGTTTCTGACCTTTGTCACAAAAAGTCGACGCACACACTTTTAATAATTGAAACTTTGGTTTTTAGTGCTAAAAGTTCATAATAAAACAATCTAGTATTTGTCAACAAAAAAAGATAAAATTATATTTTTAAAAGTAAGGTAAGAAGTCCTCTAAAAAGTATAATATATTATATATAAAAAATCTTTTTTTATTATTATTATATCACATATTTTAGTAGTTATCATAAATTAGGTATCATTTGAAAGCTTACGAACTCAGAATTCATACTGTGAAAACCGTTTTGAAATTAGATGTTGCATTACCATAGAGACGGTATTTTTTTATTAGGCCCCTCCCCTTTTGGGCATCATCCTTCATAATTTCTTATCAAAACTTTTTCTAATCTTGACAAAACACATATGGTCAGAAAGGTCTGAGTGTCAAGGTTCCATATTTAGTGACAGAAGTGATATTTGGATAGAAATTTATTAATTTGTTATGACAGAAAGCATACAATTAAATTCAATGGAATTCAATGGCACCCGGTGGCTATTTTTGGTATAACGCCTAAACAAAATCTCATGGGAACTTCAAATATTTGTGATATCAACTTTAAATTTGGAAGACAACTTGGTTAGATATATAGCTTTCATTTTATAGTAATTTTATGGTAAAAAATATTTTGTAAAATATTTATTTTATATTAAAAAATATATATATAAAGTATATTTTATTTACTGTAAATTATAACTTCCATAACTTTTTCATACTATAATTTTTTGAAGTGCTTTTACTTCAGTAATAATCTGCTGATTGTCTTCTTTAAAACAAGACCAAACTTGTGTATATATTCCAAAGCATTCTTAACTTACAACCATTTAAGTTTGTATAGTGCATTTTAATGTCAATTATCAAAAAGGCGGGTGACAGGTAAAGGGTTAAAGTTAAGCATAATATATATATTTTTGCCATACACGTAAATATTTTTAATTAATATTTGTATGTATTCATTTTTTTGCCATCTGGGAAAAGACAGACTCTGAGCTGTAAACAGAGATAAAGCCAAAGAGAAGAAAACAAGGAAACAACTGTTTTAATTTACTTATCTACAATTGTGAGGACCATTAATGAGCCAGAATCAATGAAGCTCCAGTATAACCTTCAAAATGAATTGCTTCACATTAAATTCAAAACCGGATGCTCAACAGCTGTTCAAGCCGCTTCAGTCTCATTATCTTTCCAACTGTTCTCTGTCATGCAACGCGGGTTAGACCGTTTCCTTACCTTGACAACCTACCGTGCCATGCTTTTTGATCGCAGCTATAATAAAAAAAGACAACCTCCCAATTTCCAAACTCAAGAAAGTCTGCCGAGCCACATAGATCATTACTGTCAATTAAAAACAAGCTGAGAGGGAAGAATTGTGTCAACAGCACGGAACTATCCACTTACCTTGAATCAAGTTATTACAACATGTAACTAAAGCTGCGTTTTCAAGTGAAGGTCAATGTCCATAGTATGTGACATTCTCCTAGTTGGATTTCATAAGAAATCTTGCTATAAGTCACTCTAAGGCTGTGAAAATCCTTTGAGATTAGTTGTGATCCATATAATGCTTCTCTGACACTTGTGAACGGATAAAAATGCTGCATCGTAAACCTTGCGCCTAACACAAACACATCCAACCGTCATCCGCTTCTGTTTTTCAGCTATGCAATCCAAGACGGCCAATGAATGGTTTAATTCTCACCTTGACATATACTACATGGTATTTTGATCTAAATGTCAGCTGCCTAAGTTTTTGTCAGAAAACCGTGATTAACATTAATATCATCTGACACCTATTACATAAATGTCTTGAGAATGTCATTCGGCAGCAAGATTCACCCATATAACACCAGTGAATGTCAGAGCCAAAATGTTTGTTCTGCTTCACTATTCATTCATATTGATCAGCGTGTCCACCGAAAAAGCACATTAAATGGAGTTCATAGAGACCACGCTTAGGGCTCCAGTTAGAGCCGATGTGCGGCTGACCAGCTGAGTTCGAGGGGAGGGGATAATGATGCTCGAAGGTGCCGCACATTTACAAATTCCACAAGGCACTCCATCCAGGAAACACATCCTCTGCCAAAAGACCTTTACCATGGCAACTCTGAGCCAGTCGGACTGTGTGTAGCCAGGCTAGCAGAGAAATCAATGGGAAAGGACAACAGGGCCTTCATTAAGCTCTGCCTGACCTTCAATTTTCCAGTGAGGTCATTTTTATTTCGAAACAACAGCGGGGGCATGTCAACAAATTATCAAAGGGAACGTAGTCAGATTTTTAACAGCCATTGCCAGAGTAGCCGATTCCTTGGTGTAATCTACCTTGTAAACAATGAATTATTCATGAGTGTGACTTTAAATGTACAGTCCTCACAAGATATTCTTCCTTTCATTGTGTTGCTTGATGCAAGACAAATAAAGGCACATTCTGATTCACTGTACACATCAGATGGATTTAAACTCACAATACATTATAGGCGACTATGTGCATGTTTCAGAGTTATGTATACAGTGCAAAAGATGCATCAGAAGCAGATACTGCAAGGGTTCTCAACCTTTACAACATGTCTCAAACATTTTGTGACTTAAAGGGATAGTTCACTTTGAAATACATTTCTGATACGTTTTAGCTTACCTCAAGGGCATCCAAGATGTAGATGTCTTTGTTTCCACAGTATTTTCAATTTTGATATTTTTAGGTCAAACCGTTCTTGTCTGTCAGTCATATGATGCAGGTACTGTATATGGGGTCCACCTCAAAGAGCATGCACAGAGAAGTCCAAATTAAAAATGATTTAATGACTCGTAAATGTAAGTAAACATTGATGGCCTCAGACACGAAACGAGCGGTTTGTGTGAGAAAACAACAGTATTTATATCGTTTTTACCTCTTGTAATCAGTCACATAGTACTCTGAGGACGCGGGCGCTTCTGTCTGCACAAGCGCCGGAAGTGATCTCTCACACGTAACTCATTGTTTACACAGAACAGAGATTGTAGGTAAGATGGCTAATTAAAATGGTGCGAATTTGAGCTTATCCGGGATGTTTAAACCGTTGTAAAAGAAAACAATTGCGTATACTCGAGCAAACTCATCCGGAGTACACGGGAGTACTCCGAGAGACCATGCCTTTGTGTCTTAGGCAAACTGTGCCAAATGGTGTGTTCACACCGAACGCTTTAATCGTTTCCGCAAGTATATTACATACAAAGTCAATGCAAAGACGCGAATAGACGCATCATTCGCGCTGGGCGTTGCGAAATGACGCGAAATGGGCGACGGGTTTTGCCACGAACGTCTTCATGTTGAAAAATTTGAACTCGAAGCGGAAGATTCGCATGCCACTTTGTTGCACCATCCAATCAACGAAGAGCTAATCGATACGTCCGGTCTATCACTGTTGTCGAAAATTTGACAAAACCCGATTTTGTCAAATTTCTGTTCGACATCCCCTCCACTGGATGGCAGACATGTCATACTTCATCCCTGACTCAAATAAACGTCATGTTTCTATTGAAAAAATGTTCGAGTTACAGCGCATTGAATCAGTGTGATCAAAAGCGGAGATAGTGTGAGAGTGAGCCATTTCAGAGTCTCTCCGCAATCGCGGCGATAGGAGATTCTGATTGTTGTCGTCTATATGATACTTTGTTAGGTTTTTCATACATTTATTTTAATTAAATCACAGCAAAAACGATATATGCTGTATATTTATTGGTGTTGACGTTATTTTATGAAACTGTCCCTGACATGAGACGGAAAGCGCTCTGCAGCTGAGACGGAAAGCCTGTAGTTTGTGTCCATCCTCTGGTGCTGTGAACCTAGACACATCGACGTTTGGCTTTCCTCCGTATTTGGGACTTCCACAACAAGTACAGAGCATCAATTTTATTTCAGACATGACGGAAACGTATGCCAGAAAGAAATTGTGTTGTTTTTTTTTGTATTCGCGAGTGACACGGATGCGCGAATGGGTTCAAAATGTTCAATCGTCTAACTAGACACGATAGTTGCGTATTTGACGCTCTATTCACGTTCGGTGTGAACACACCATAATGGTACGTTCACACCGGACGCGATAGCGCGTCAGGCGCGAATGATTTCAATGTTAAGTCAATGCAAAGACGCGTTACGCGCGCGAAATTCCTGCGGCGCGAATGAGGCATGGAGCGTGGCGCGAAGACGCGAATATGCCTCGTTCGCACGAATGGCGCGAATTGAGCGTCTGGCACGTTAAGCGCGAATGATTTAGTTAGTGCCATTTTTGCATTCACGCGTTTGACGCAAATTCGCGTCTGCCGCCCGAGTTGAAAAATCTGAACTTTGGCGTGAATTCGCGCCGCGTTAACCAATCAGGAGCCTAGCTGCTTGCTCACGTGGTGAAGTGTCTGGATGCTTCAATAAATTATTTTGTAATATGACTAAATGCATGGTGGGATTATGCACAACAAAGCATATTTTATCACTTAAAACATTATTTCTATATACGAGACATGTTCATTTTGTATTGAATGTTATTCATTCCATATCTAGATTATATGAAATATTATTATGATGTAACAATCAACATAATATGTGCATAAGTTCGTGTCTGGACATGAGAAGAAAAAAAAAAATCACAGGAAGCTGGCTCTATTTATCATCAAAACAAAGATAAATGACAGCTAGATTAGGTGGATGAGGGCGAGGGTGATCTTCGCTCCGATGCGGGACAACAGGTCATCAAACTGCCCGCGGGACAGGCGGAAGTACCGCTGACAGCGGCCGTCATCCAGGCGCATCTCCTGGAGCGAGCAAATGGTGAATCTAGCCAAACTGTTCACCTACGAAGGGTCCGGTGGACACAAATACGGCGACGATGATCCCCACGCCGCTGTTCTAGCTCTCCAGAGCAAATACAGTGCGGTGAATCTCTCGATTAATGCTAGATCAACATAAACAAAGATGGCCGTCAACGGGTTTCGGTTTTGACGCGCGGTAAATTTCACTTCAAACTTTTTATTTTACCCACGTCAGTTTCGCTCTTGACACGCGAATTAACACAAAGTGGTCAAGCGGCAAACTAGGCGCGGTAGACGCGAATTTGACACGCGATTCGCGTCCGGTGTGAACGTAGCATAAGACATGAAACGAGCGCCCGCGGCCTCAGAGTACTTACACATGACTGTAAAAACGATATAAATACTGACAGACAAGAACAGTTTGACCTAAAATTATCAAAATTGAAAATACTGTGGAAACAAAGACACATACATCTTGAATGCCCTTGAGGTAAGCTACAACATATCAAAAATTAATTTCAAAGTGAACTATCCCTTTAATACTGCACCTGTTTAAAAGAATTAAGCAACATGCTCCTAAGTGGCAGCATGCTTAAGAAAACCAACCCATTTTACCATTTATTTATTTAATTATTGATTTAAATGTGAAAAATAGACAAAAGCACTCAGTCAGTGACAGGAGTGTACACTACTACAATCCCCTCAGTTATTGTTCACTGCAAAAATTAGAGTACGAGGCATATTCCAAGCTAAGAAAAATAAAAGAACAAAAAATAAAAGAAAATGTAAATGAGCTACTATTTTATAGCTGTAGAAATTATGCTATAAATAAGACCAGTTCATATAAATCTCTCATGACCTAATTTGCATCTAGTGACCTCTGTATTTATCAAACATAAGAATTGTGTGAAATCGCTTTCTTCCACTCAAGGTCATATTGACAGCTGGCATTCTTAACAATGCTGAGTCTCATTTATGTGTTTATATCCCTTCTCATGCCATGATTATCAATCAGGGAAGATAATGGGCAGTGAAGCAGGCAGTATCTCAGTCACTTCATGAGGTGAAACACCAGTCAAGGTTCCCTAAACAACATGTCTTCCTGAGGATTCCTTCTATTCTCTCAACATCGTTTCATTACAGCCAAGAAAGATTGCCTCTGAAGCACTGATAACAGAAAAAAGCACTCAAACAGAACACTACATTTAAATTTGCACAATTAATAGATGTTTTTATTTAATTCCTTGAAATCCATATTACCCATTTTTAAGAAATAGATAAGAGCCTTTTACTCAAATGAGCAGTTTTTTTAACCCACTTTAGACCAATAATCCAGTAGGAGTCTCCTGCTGTGTGGGAAGCAGCAGAAGGGGCATGTGTTTAGATGCCCAAATTCTTCTGATATTGTAGCTTTGCAGTTTATCTGCCGATGAAATCAGCGGGTTCACGCAGCGGGAAATCTCCTTCAGAACATCTGATTAGTCTCATTCCACTAAAATCAGGGAAGTGCATGTCATATCTAAAGGCAAAGCAAAGTTAGCGTAACAATATCAAGTTTGAGCCTAAAGCTGCTAATGATCCTGAATCTGAGGTCAAAAATAATGGGTTATAACTGATGTTTTGGCTGAAGTTAATATGTATGTAATCATTATCATGCATGTGGGTGGTAATAAGTACGGCTGAATGGGCTAATCTTATAAAGTGTTTCTCTGTATCCTGAAATCATTTGAAATGCAGCAGTATAATGTGGGTGGTTGCGAATTGCTGAATTAAACCGCTGCTTGTACTCTCAGGTGTACTGTACCAGTAAGGGTTTATCCCCAGAGGCAAAACAGGAGGTCTTTCCATATTTATGTCATTATTTGGATTCACGGTCCTAATGGAGAAAAAAGTCACTTAGCTCATTTGCATAAACCCAGGATACCGCAATTATCAACAGACCCTGACATTCTCCAGAGACTTTAGAGATGTCCGCTCTTACCGCGGGAACAATTAACATAACCGCTTCATCTATCTGCAAGCATTTAAACCAAGGCTTTTTTTCCACCTTTTATAAGACCGTACAAAAACTAGAGCAAATTCAGTCACTATTAAATCCATAAATGATTAGATAAACTACCAAAAAAAAAGCGCTTTTGAATTATGAAGCCCTTGATTTCCAAGCAAGGGCTGGGCTGGTACAGTCATTGCCGCAGGTCTAGAAGCTCAATGAGATAAGGAAATGATGAACGAACTAAAGAAACATTACACAGGGCTGAGTGTGAGAAGTTTTCTTCCCATGGGCTTAAAGGATGGCTTCTATTTGTAATTACATAAACTGCTTTTTTAGCAGCCCATTGACATGCTTTGAGCAAAAGAAAAGGATAAATTGAAAAGGAAACCTAAGTTTGTTCTGAAGTCTTAAAAGTGAAAAATCAATATAACCTCCAGAAACATTGTAAGCTTAGAAGAAAAAAATAGCTTCAAAGCTTATTGACAGTTGCTTTAAGGGCACTATTGTCTATGATAAAAGCTTAGAATGTTTGACAAGATTAAAATTATTTTAAAAGGTTGTAAAAGAGATGTTTTTGAAGCCTGATGTCAGATTCCAAATGAAAGTACAGAAAGTCTGAACTGTTTTGACAACCATTAATGGTGACAAGGAGCAAAAGATTTTTTTTTTTTCAACAAGATCAATATTCGCTTTACTGTTATATGGGTCCATTTAGACTCTAAGGCCCCGTCCACACTACTGCTTTTCCGTTTAAAAATGGAGACCTTTTGCTACGTTTGCACCTCCCATCCAGACTTAAAACGAAAAAAAACGAAGACCTAAAACGGAGAAGTTTAGAAACGCTGCAGCTCCGTTTTGCGTTTTGAATCTACGAAGGCCGTTTTAGTGTAGAAACGATGACACAGAGGCTGATGCTCGGCTCTATGATTGGGTGTCATCAGTCATGACGTGTCCTTCCCTGATTCGTCAGCCACCGTTTACACCGGTACGTGCATGCCCAGTGTTGGTGAATGGTCACGTGATCCGCATTTTCAGTCGTTTTAATGTGGACGGAGATCAATTCTAATATGCAGATAAAACGCTGGTGTGGACAGAGATCGTATTCGTTTTAATTCTCTGTTTTTAAATGAAAACGCAGTAGTGTGGACGGGGCCTAATTAACAAGTAAGAGCAAAACGAGGCCTGAATGCTTCATTTAAATCGGTCATGAACTGTCTTTTTAAATTGTATTATATTGTTGTCTGAGGTCAACTTATGACGTTCGCTTGGTTTTTGCATTCAAAAACATCAAAATGAATAACTAATAGGCTATTTTGTACCCTAATTTTGAGTCTAGCTGAAAAACGGTCGGTTTTTATGGGTGTTCCGCACTGAAGACTTGGAAGTAAACGCCCTACTGTGAGTGGATAACAGTTTTGCGTATTATAATGAGTTTCAACTCACCAGTCGATGCACTTGGGGAAATTGTTTTGAAAAACGTCCAATGTTGTAAAATGGCAGCTAGAATGATTCGCCCAAACATGTTCGACCCCAGAGTCCGTGTGTTGCACAATTCCTGTCAGATCCAATATAGATGGCACAGCACCGTTCTTTACTCTTAATCGGTCTGTAAATCCAGTCTTGTTTACAAAACAATCCTCAGTAAAAAGAAGCGAACAGACGGACAATGTTTTACCTCATCAGCTGGAACGTCATTAAAATAAAGTTTATCCATGCAGTCCTATTGGAATCCAAAGGAAGCTTATGCAGCGACTTTCTTTTACCACAACCAGGCACTTCACAATATTTTGTGCTCGTTAGCTCAATCCGGATTGTCATCACAACGAGGTGCGCCTATGTTATTTAGCTATGCGTGTAATGCGCAAATTGGTGGGCAGGGCTAAACTGGCCGTGTTGAAGTAGGCGTTGAACTTCTTCTGCGGGGGTGGTGTTTTATCCTCTTTGACATCATAGTTCCCCACTTTGAAAAACAAGTCATTTGCTGAGCCTGGTGTCAATAAAAGCTTTTATTGGACTAACAAGGACGTTTTCAGTTCTGAAACTTACAGGATATTCTTATAATATGATGACCTCTTAGATGTCAAAAGCTCAAGGAAAATTTGATTCCTCAGTTAATCACCCCTTTAAATCCATCATGTGAGTCGATCAACCTTATTTAAAAGCGTTATAATCTGTGAGAACGGAGATAGGGTAATCTAACGCCCAATTTATACTTCTGCGTCTAACTTGCGTCATAGGTTGTGTAGCGCGTGTACCCTTTGGCGTACCCTGACATGCACCTCCGCAAAAATGTTACAACGCGTCAATTAGACGCAAAATGCTGTGATTGGTCTGCCCTCTGGTTTCTACGTGCGTCAACGCTGACAATGGCGCAGAGGTATAAAATAAAACCAACGCGTAGTCTACAGCATAGAGGCTCCGGCGTGAGTTCCAGACAAGTAGTATAAATCAACCTTAAGGCTACAAATGATTCAATCAATTAGCTACTGTATATCCGCTTCTGCAGGTAAGAATGGAGGACATAAAATAAACTGCTGTGAAAGACCTCTAGAGAGCAGTAAAGTTTGACCTGGCATTGACTACAGAGGAAATAATATGGGAGGCTATGTTAAGATAAGACGGTCATATGCACAAGCATGATTCGTTGAAACGGTACGCGTATGGAGCATGTGAGGGTTAAGGGTCATAAAGGCTCTGTCATGCTGAATGGCAATGCTGAATTGATTTCACACAATCTTGAACCTCTGGGCTCAGTATTGATCCCGCTTGCTTTTGATTTTCACACACAATGAACACTCACACAACAGCCCATTTCAAATTATCCATCTTCAACAGCCCGAGGTAAGATAAAAGCAACTTAAATATCTCAGAATATCTATTGAAGTCTTCAAAGATTCAAATGCATGCCAATACAGGCTCTGACAGTCCAAAAAAACTAGAACAGTGATAGAAAAACATTATATAAACAAACAATGATGGGCTATAAATTAGAAAATTGGCAATTTGCAATAACCAGAAATGGTATCTAATTACAGTGGTCAGGACTCATTACTTGACATGTGACATTATTCATACAGCCAGTTAACAATGTTGTTAGCAGAACTGTACATTGTGGAAAAAGGATAATATCCAGACACGCCATTCATCATAATTACAGCACGTAATAACAGGTATTGCATCTAATACATACAGCAACAGCTATGCATTATGAAGAAATCTAGCTCCATTGTCAAGGCTTCACTGAAAGATGATTCATAACTTACTGACATAAAGAGCTTTAAAATGTAATTGTTTCATTATGCAGGCAAATAAATCTGTTAATCATAATGCATTCACACCACGGAAGATTATAATAATACTTCGGGAATACAACAGTCAGAGACAAAGCATTGATGTGTTTGAATTATAAGTGAATGATGAAATGCCATAAATCAGGATAAATGATTTAGAGGTTCAAGATATATTGCCAGCTGAAAATGAGATGCACTTGGCACATTATTATTTAAGTAAACAAGAGCATATTAGTAATACTGAAATAACAGACAATGTTGAATCTCACAGCCTCACAATTCATATTATTCAGTTTCTGTAATATGTCTTTTTGGGCCTTCAGATGCATCTGTATTCAAACTGTGTGTGAAGTGGTGACAGCCTGGGTGCTACAGTGATGGTGTACTCATTAAAGGCCAGGGAAAGGGTTTTGAAATCTCCTGGGAAACCCTTCTATGTGTGGATAAAGCTGTACACAGGAAAGGAAATATATGTTCTTTTCAACTAGTGTCAGTAGCCAACTTGTCTTTTCATTCAGCACACATTTGCTTCACCAATGTTTTCCATTTTGTTCCCATTGTGCCAGTTTTGCTTAATTCTCATCCTCAGCATCTCATTCTGAGCATATTTCCTTTCTAAGTTTACAAGTGTTATTTATCGAATGTGACATTTGGGAACGCTTTCAAACTTTGGTTTACAATATTTAAAAAAACAGTTACAGAGAAAGATTATTTTTGTGGTTTCTGGACTGACATACAGTCCATTTTATAACATTCATTATTAAATGCCTGAAGGACTAAAATACCAAATGTCTTGGGTCTCAAAAAAAGAAGAGAGAAATAAAATCAGATCTAAGTTATGCTAAGTCATTATGGGAACATCGTTAAAAAGGCACAGAATCTATTAAGAACAAACTTCCTATGCTCTTTATTATCTAATGCACTTTGTTTAAACCAAGACTTCACCAAGCATTGCATATAAACCTATTTCTCGCTTTATACTAGGGGTGTAACAATATATCATATCACAATATTTCACAATACAAAAATGCAACGTGTATTGTGAAATAAGTGACAATATGTATTGTGCATAGTTCACCCAAAATGAAAATGACTGTGTGAAAAAATAAAAAATAAATAAATAGTTATAGTGTCGAGTACTACATTAAACTACTAAATATAATGTTAAAAATAATGTATAATAATGCAATGGGGGAATATTTGTGGGTCCTAACAATACATTAGCCGCGTTTCCACCGCAGGAACTTTCCCCAGGAACTAGGAACTTTGGGGTGGTACTCGGTGTGTTTACACCGCAGGAACCAGGGTCTAAATGAAGTTCCGGGTAAAAATTCCCCCCCAGAAAGTACCTGCTGGCGAGGTAGTACTTTTTCAGAGTTCAGGAACTTTTGGGGTGGGACTTGTGAGCTGAACATGCTGATTGGTTCTTACCACGCTATTATTTCTGTCCGATGGCGCGCCTTCGTCCCATCAATCTCACGGTCAATGTCCGCTGATAACAAACGTCTACTTTTATATCTAGCATTACGAGCTTTCTGAATACGCTTTGGGTGCGCGTCTCTTTTCTGCCGTTTACCTCGTTAGTAAACCAATTGCACACAAAAGCAGCAAAGCTTGAATCTCCTCCATACAAAACTCAAAACAAACGCGCAGGCTGGGAAGAGCAGTCGCACGCAGTTCAACGTCATCTCCCGCCCCGGACCGGTACTTTAGCCCGCGGTGTAAATGCAGTGAGCAAGCGGTCTGGAGCAAAAAAGGTTCCTATGAAAAAAGTTCCTGGGACAAATAGTTCCTGGTAATTGTGGTGGAAACGCGGCTAAAATGTCTTTATGTTACCAGTATAAATGGCTTACCTTATTTTAAATATATCTAGTCAGTGAAAGAGTGAAAGATTCTGGAGCTCAAATATTCTGTATTTTCAGCTTCAGAATCATGAATACACAGCAAAATCCCCAGTGTTAAATTAACACTTTAAAGTCTGGTGATTGAGCATTATTGAAGACACCTGATGTTAAAAAGCAGAATCGCTGAAGGAGAAAATCTGGAATTTTAAGTCACCATTATGGTGACTCAAGTGTTTGCTTTAGTTGGGCTCTTGACCCTTAATTCCTTAACTTTAGATTTTGTTTGGCTGCAGTACATGAGTTATAACAGCCAGATGAACAAATAGAAAAGGTGATCTGATGGTTAGTGTTTTAACATAATCAGTATTTCACAATCATTTGACCTGAATCACTGAATTCATATAGAGCCTAATTTCTAAGTTAGGTTTACTTTATTAATTATAGCAGCAGTGACCTTGTACAGCATAATATTTTTAACGTTTACAATGTATTCAAAATAATTTCTTAAAGTTTTTCTTATACAATTTTTTACTTCTCTTCAAGTTTTTTTAAAGACACAGACATCAATAATTAGCCTGTGAATCTCAACAATGGTAACAATCATAAAGCATGCTGCATTGTCTTCAATAATGCTCAATGATCACTCGGGTTATTCCCTTCATTATCTCATTAACTTTAACACTGCCTCAGTGTTCATTTAACACTCTGCTCAGAGTTTATATAATTCACACCTCTTAGTGTTAATTTGCTGTGTATTGTTATTTCTGGTGTCACCATTGTCCTGTGAATGGTACCAGCACCAAGTCCAAGTCTATTCATTAGCACCCCAAATGTAATACCAAATTTATACTAATCAGATCTTGCGGGTAATGTCTACTAACCTCAATGCTCTTTATTAATTGTCTAATGCATAATTTTGGTGCTGCATTTGCTATTAATTGTTTTATGGGATAATTTAAAAAGGTTAGAAGATTTCAATGAAGGTTAGTAAGAATTTTGAAGAGATGCTGACTAACCTCAAACATTAACACTAAATTTAATAAAACCACTTTCAAGCTCATTTCAGCCAATTCATTTTGCTTATAGTGGAATCTAATCATTTTTGCAGAAGACTCGATACAAAATACACTGCCGTATATAAAATACGAAGCCTGTCACCAAAAAAAGAGTCATGTCACTTCAGCTATTCCAGACACAAATAATGCTGTTCACTTTTTCCACCCTAAAAGGTTCAGAGAGCCTTCATTTTTTCCTCTCTGACAGGTAAAACCACAATTATACCCAGTCACTCTTTCTGTGAACAGCAGAAACAGGCATTCAATGGCTGGGTGATGTGAGGGTCTGTTGAGTGTGTTTGTGAGGGCAAGCTCAATGATGGCCACTCTTGCTGGAGAGAAAGCAATGTCATGAGGTCAAAGCAGTGACTAAAATGGTGGCCTAAGGAAAGTGTTCAGAGAACAATAGTGGTTGATTGTCAGGCTGAGATATGTGCAAGAGCTAATGATGCCATTTATCTCTACCTTCCAGCCTTTTCTTTGTTACAATTCACCAAACTTCAGGTTTAGAGCAGTAAGATTTACAATAATTACTATAAATCAGAAAGTCACAAAAGTGCCACCAGAAATATGCCATTTCTGAACTCATTTACAAAGGTAACCTAATTATAACTATTGTAACTATATTAGAAACTGTTTATCGCTGGGATGGAACCCTGATGTTACAATGAATGAGAGAAATTGAAATGCCCAATATCGCAGCACTACTAAAATAATCTCTGCCTCCCGAATAAAAGAGTCAATCATTAATCGACAAAAACACTGCATGGCTTTTACGTGAAAATTGCTCTCAGCCTTTGTACACTACAGAAAGAAGTAGAGAAGAAACAACATTTACAATATGATTCATGTCAGATTTCATTGGTCTTTTTCTGAATAGGGAACATCATGTATGACTACTTTCAAAAGAAACCAAAAGACTACTCATTTCAAATAAGTAGGGGAGAGCGGGGCACAACCCAACACATTTTGGTTTTGGCTCAATTCATTAAAAAAATAATTAGGTTAGATTAATATTTACACAAGCAACATACACATCTCTGCTACAAATGAACACTTAAAGGTTTTTTCTAAGACCTACCATTTTCGTACAGTTGTACTGAAAGTGACAGAAGTGCAAATGTTACAACTTACCCCATATGCGGGGTTAACTGTAACAGATAGAGGGTTAGTTGTAACACTTGTGTGTAACACACATAATTCAGTACTATTTTAATTGTATAGTTTGATATTGTTTGTGCATCTGTATAGACAGATATCCATACATCCATCCCTCATCCTTCTATTGTGGATCAATATCATGGATAGAAACATAGAAAAGGGCTGGACAATTTTCCAATAAATAAAAATAAATAAAATGATAAATATTGCATATTGCAATTAAATTAGATTTGTGTGTGGCAGCTGTATGTACAATTATTATTGAAAATAATAATAACAGTAATAATAACACAGATGAGCTTAAAATAAAAAGTAAGGGTTTATTGCATTAAAAACAGGCCACATTTTTAATAAATAAACA
Organism: Hybognathus amarus; assembly: GCA_030378365.1. NCBI lineage: Eukaryota > Metazoa > Chordata > Actinopteri > Cypriniformes > Leuciscidae > Hybognathus > Hybognathus amarus. The sequence goes on from JAQIUQ010002779.1 coordinate 185,393, forward strand.
AGTTATCATTCATAGTATACTAAATTTTAAACATTTTAAATTCCAACATTGTTTGTGAAAGTCTAACAAAATGTATACTCAATGTATGTATACTATAAATGTATACTCAAACCTGGAAAGTTGTGCGGCTCCGTTTTCATTTGATTATCATTGTACACTTGGCGGCTTAGTTGCAACACTGTGTTACAAGTAACCCCGCTGTGTATTACATATTTTAAGCCTAGCTAACAGTCGCTAGGAATTGCTGACATGTTTCAAAACGGTGCTATGTTTGAGCCAACAAGACAGTGATTAAGGCAATATAATGTTAGATTTGGAAAAGTTTACACCCTACTCAGAAACTGAAAAAAATCTATGATAAAACAATTTTCTTCTCTTCCGCAAATTCGGGAGACCGTCTTCTGGCAGCAAGAGAAAAATATCGTAAATACAACCTGATCCTGACGAACTATGTAGAAGGTCCATGTTACATTTAACCCCGTGTTAGGTGGTGTCCCGCGCTCCCCTATGCCTGAATTCCAAAAGGTTCATGAACTGAAACCATTTCACTTTTATTTATATAGCACTTTTTGGTTCTTTTCTTTTTGTATGAGCTAAGTGCTTCCTGAAGCGGGCTGGTTCTGTGCTGCACATTGGGCTATACTTCAACAAGGGTTGTCATTATGGCAATCCCAATTGCTGTGTCATTATTTGCAGTGAACTTTGAGGGAGTGATTCTGATTGACGGGGTTCTTTTGTGTACCTGGTGCTGCTCAACAAGGAAGCCTCAGCCCCTGCAACGATTGTTCATTTTCCTTTTATTCGGTTTCATTCGACCAAATGACTTCCAGTTTTAAATGCTTGTTGGCCAACTATTAGCTTTAATAAAAGATTATTTTTGTAAGGGAACTCAAGATTCTTGCCTTTTCAAAGTGGAACTGAATTATGTCTTTATTTGGATTGTTTTACCCCGTTATTCCGGGGTGGTGTAGTCGCAAAGAATCGAGCTAAGCTACATGTGTAAAGTTAATCAATTATGGAATGAGTTCAATTCAGCTTACATAATGTCATCGTCCATCTCAGTTCAGTTCTTATCCAATAGCCTCAGTACAGTTTCAGTTTATATACGTCACTAACATGGTCAGGAAAAGGTGAAGGTTGGGTCAATTAGAAGGGTTTGACAGTGTCAATGTCCACTTGATCAGCAATAAAACTGATGATCTGAAATCTCTCCTCACAAAGAAACTGGATTTCTCCCTTACTTTTGCATTCCATTTCATAAAAGCCTGAATGTCTCTACACCTGACACAGCAAATGGACGCTTCTTTTCCAAATCACTTCATTGCACACAGACAGACATCATGCATCCCCATGAAATGTGAAAACACTTTTCTGTTGTATTTAATTTTAGGTTGTCATTGATATCACTACAAACATAATACACATAAAATACATTTTGTTTCTTGAAAATTAAAGGGGTGGTTGACTGCTTTTTTTCTTTGCATGATTGTGTTTATGGGGTGCAATATAACATGTATTCGTGTTTTTTCTTTTTTTAAAAGTCTTATTTTTCATAAACTTCACCTTTATTGTCAGCCGCGCTCTCCTCTGTCCCCTGAACGAGCGGTTCACTTCCTGATTCTATAAAAACACTCCCTCAGAAATACGTTGTGAGCTCAGATTGGTTAGTTTGACCCAGTGTGTTGTGATTGGCTAAACTGTTGCTCACGTTGTCCGGAAGATAACGCCCATTACCTTTACGAGCAAGTCATGAGCTTCGGTTCCAGATGTAAATATGTGTCGAACTGCAGTATCAGTTTGAGGCAAAATCAGACCGAGAAAGCCGCGATGAAGAGTCAAGCAGAACCTCACCACACGGCTCTTACTAAACGTTTCTGAATGATAATTTGCTACATTTTTTTTACTTTATACACGTTTGTTTTACACAATAGCATCTGACTGGCAACAATAGCAACTGACTGGCTACTAATGTTATACTCAAACAGCGTTGGCATGTTTATGTTCTTAATCAAATCGAAAATAAGGTCATAAAGCATATATACATGAAAAATACGTTTAAAACATTAGTACTTATACAAAAATCAGGTCCATAATGTTTGTACGCGTTTGTCGTAGACACAAAATAGCATAGTCTAACTAGTAGTGGCTAAAGCCAGCGCTGGCATTTGAAAAAAAAAATAAATAACACAATGGAAAAAAAAATAAAGGCTACGTCTGGAATTATATATGCAAATACATTTAAAATGATGAAGTCTTAGCCTACTTACAGATTGTGGCCCAACACTGCTGCCTCTTGTTTTAAAGTCGGAACTGCTTCATGTTTTAGTAACAGTTTCTTGTTGAATCCGGTGTTGAACTCGCTAGATTACGATCGTCATTTTCAGGAACATAATCAAACTTGTATCCATTGTTGAGGAAGAATAGCGTCAAATGCGAAGCCCGAACACAGAAGACCTGACAGCTGCGTGAACAACGCACTCAACGAGTCAATGTGCCTCAGAAATATACGCATTGTGCATGCCATTTTCTACATATTCTGAGGGAGGGGTTGATGCAAATGTGTGGGTTAGTGAGCGTACCATAACCCAGCTGTAGTCCCAATTAGAGTCGTTTTTGTAGGCAATTATACTTTCTGATTTTTAAAAGAGGATATGTCTGCTTACACTGAACTTTCAGCGCTGCAACTTTGCAGATAATGTTCATGCACCAACAGCAACATTACACACTATTTAAAATTTAAAAAAAATGAAATCGCAGTCAACCCCACTTTAAAATGAAAAAAGTGAAATCGCAGTCAACTCCACCTTTAAAACAAAGGTATTTAAGGCTCCTGGAAAGCTGTTTTATGTTTGGGCAACAGGCCTACAAGTACAGTTCCTATTTACTTGAATGGAGAGAGACAGAAATCTTCACAACTCCTTAAATAAATTCAAAACATATTTCATATCAGCAGTAAGTCCTGACAGCAGCAGTAGAATAGCTTCTTCAAATCATACTCAAGAGCGGTATGTTTTAGGCTTATCCAGTTCCTTTCACACAGATCATCTAGAATAAACAAACTCTGATTAAGCAAAAGATGGGATTTCCATTCCTACAGCAGCCGTAATTATTGTCATAATTTCTCCCATTTATTTGCCTATGAGTGGCCCTAGCCTTATAAACTTTCTGCATAAACAGATGTTTGTTTTTTTAGGTTTATTTTGGAGTGCTTTATGGAACCCCCTGGAGTATACGTACCCCTGGTTGGGAATCACTCATTCCAGAGATTAAAACTGGCACACAAGCACAGGAACTAGATGGAAAACATAATTCACCCCACTTCAAATCTGGATTATGCAATGGCCTTCTTAATCCTTTTAGTTGTTTAAAATCACATTAGAGTTCAGATAGAGCTGAGTGTTCCACATGGAGTTCTTTTTCCCTTCGTGTTGACACCCCAGGCACTAGTGCTAGGACATTTATTTGTCAGATTTTACTCTTGATTTTTTTCACTTCCACTTTTTCAACCCCCAAGCTGTGTAATGCTCAGGAGAGGTATCTAAACATGTTAGGTCTCTTAGAAACAGATATACCCCCAAACTCGCTCAAATCCATTTAACATTAAAATCCTTTTTACAGTCTCTTTCATGCTATGGAAAGAGAAATTTCCCTTAGCTATGTTTCTAATGAGTTTATTCAATTAGCTAATGACAACCAGCCTATCTTCTAGTACATAAAGTGCATCGCACCGTCTAGACATAACATTTCATGTCCTAGGATTTGAATGAATGAGTTGGTTTCTCTGCTATCTTTGACATGACATATCTTTCAAAGTCAATAAATCTGGCCAGCTTCTAAGTGCTTGGATAAGTTGAAAAATTTGTCACAAGAAAAACCCATAGCCATACATATTCTGTTCCAAAACTAAAATCCAGTAAGACTGCCTGTGGCATTATACTGCACTCTTGATGAAAAAGTTTTTCCAAAAGCTAGGCTTTTAATTATTTTCTCCTAAACAAATCTCTCAAAACGCACAGCAATAACTAAATATCCAAAACTAGGGAAGAGACGAGAGAATTGTTCTATCAAAAACAAACATAATTCATTAAATAAATTAAAAACACTTGATAAGCCACTGTTAGATACCTGAAAAACTTCAAGCAATGTTTACACTTTGTTCTACCGCTTGTAAGTGGTTTCTTTGTTCTTGTTTTTGAAACTGTTTACTGCGAAGTATTGTAAATTATTCTACGTTGACAAAGGCCCAAAAAGGTTTAGTATCCCCAAAGTCTGTGCATGTGATTGTCTGGAAATAAATATAAAAAATTAAAAAATCACAAAACATCACCTGTGAGCCCCTTCATGCTTGGTCATCACCTTTTCAATGTAGTTCATAAAGCATTCTGGTCCATCGAGACATTTAAACAATTCCTCCACGTCCAACATACTCCATGATGCTCCGGTTACATGATTCAAATACTCTAGGCTCAAATGTGCGGCTGCTATACTGATGGTGCATGAATTGAACATGGACAAACCAATGATAAAGAAAAAAATCCAGTTCAATTTTGAAGTATTTAAAAAAAATCCCCTTCCAAGGCCAGAGAGAAAACCGATAAAAACAAAACAGCAAAAGAAGCACAAGGTTATGTATTTACAGATGAGATCAAAACAGATAGAAAGACATTTGTATGAAGTACTTGATACACAACTTGTCTATAAGCTTTTGAATAATCATACAAATGAATAAGGGAAGGTATCTATTTTAGGTGACTGGCCACTTTTTTAATTTACTGTAATCAACATTAATAATTACCACATCTTCACTTTTTCCAATTTAAAAATGGTCCTGTGCATTTTTCTCCAAGGGTGTCATCTAACTGACACTTTTGACCATGCGTCTAAAATCCGAAGCACATGGCAACCTTTAGTGTCAGTTAGATGACGCTCATCCTAGGGCGTCATCTAACTGACACTTTTGACCATGCGTCTAAATCCGAAGCACATGGCAACCTTTAGCATCAGTTAGATGACGCTCATCCTCAGGGTGTCATCTAACTGACGCTTTTGGCCATACGTCTAAATCTGACGCGCATGGCAACCTTTCAGCAGTCAGTTAGATGACACTCATCCTAGGGCGTCATCTAACTGACGCTTTTGGCCATACATCTAAATCTGACATGCATGGCAACCTTTCAGCGTCAGTTAGATGACGCTCATCCTAGGGCGTCATCTAACTGATGCTTTTGGCCATTCGTCTGAAATCTGACGCACATGGCAACCTTTAGAGTCAGTTAGATGACGCTCATCCTCAGGGCGTCATCTAACTGACGCTTTTGGCCATACATCTAAATCTGACGCGCATGGCAACCTTTCAGCGTCAGTTAGATGACACTCATCCTAGGGTGTCATCTAACTGACGCTTTTGGCCATACATCTAAATCTGACCCACATGGCAACCTTTAGTGTCAGTTAGATGACGCTCATCCTCAGGCGTCATCTAACTGACGACTTTGGCCATACGTCTAAATCGGACGCACCTGGCAACCTTTAGCGTCAATTAGATGACACACATCCTAGGCGTCATCTAACTGACGCTTTTGGCCATACATCTAAATGCGACACACATGGCAACCTTTAGAGTCAGTTAGATGATGCGGGTAGGTTTAGGTCTGCGGTAGGGTTAGGGTTAGACCACTAGGAGGCGCGTCTCATATTGATGCTAAAGAGTGCCATGTGCGTCGGATGTTGACGCATGTTCAAAAGCGTCAGTTAGATGACGCCTTGGGATATGAACGGCTGATATTTATGTACATTTATACATATTTTTTTTTGTAATTTTAATTTTTTTAACCTTATTTAGTTTCAATTCCATGTGACCAGATTTCTGAGAAATATATATATATATATATATATATAATAAAAAGGTCGGTAAGATTTGGTCACTGATTTATAAATAAGAAAATGTGATCATTTAAGTTGAGTATTTTAACCATGGTAAAAGTAGAAATGAAGTATGGCTGGTCTGTTATCGTAGGGACATTGACTTTATTTTCACTACCCTGAACATGACACAGAACAAAATGACCTGTGATTGGTTGTGTTACTTGTAAGTCCAATGGTCAATGAAGGTATGGCTACGTGAGGCTACATTAGCATAGGCCGTACTATTTGAATTCATGATTGGTTGACTGCCAAAATAAAATCTTAAACAGAACAATAAGATGACTTTATTAACCGGTTAACGGTAATTTAAAATAAACGTTTGTATTCAGAATGTTTAAACTTGATTTCGTTTTCATTTATGTTAAAATTTCATTCCTTGAACCGGTTCAGAGCCCAGGTTTCTGAGGACTTTCCCCCAAAATAGGGGCATCCAGTCACCCTAATCAAGCTTGTCAAAGCCAATTCTATGCATCTAGCATCAGTTCTTCATTCAAGAGAGCCAAATACCGGGTTGGATTTATCATCCCCAGCACACGACCACAGGCAGAAACATGCTTTCAGTAATCTCACACCAAGCGTCTCAGCTGCTATGGCACTTTGTCAGTGCCGCGAGGCCAGCGAGATTTACTGTGGAGTGAATCTGGTCTCCTAGTGGCCAAAGCTGTCCCATTTTCCCCGGCCTGACTGCACTGACCTCATATGATAAATGTGCTCTTCAGGGGCAAAGAAGAACAAAGCTCGCCGTTATTGATGCTCTCAATTAATAATCTCAGACCTGCAACTGGATTCATGCGTAAAGTGTCCACCGCTGCCCCTGCCTGCTCCGAGATATAGTATGAACCATAGAGATAAAACACAGTGAACAATTAGAAGCCTAATTAAAATGATAACTGACAATGCTTCTGACAAGCTATGTTGAAAAATCATGTGTAAGAAATGTTTAGAGGTACACCGTGTGAGTGTTACTGATTAATGTGCATGGAGTAATTCACTTGTGAGACTTATTGCCATGTTAAGACATTGAGTCTATTCTCCTATGTCAAAAGCCTGCTAAAAAAAGAAAAAGAAACGAAACACATGACTGCCTACCTACATTCAAGGTGACCATATAGTTACAGAAGGACTGAGAAAATTCACAGCTTCTAGTTTTGTCAAGCATTTCTAATTGTCTCAACCGTGTCGCTAAAGTAGAGGTTGTTTCTTTAAAGGTGAAGTGTAGGCTTGGGAAACAAGAACCTGTTCTGAATAAGATCTTTTTTTAATAAAATAAATTAATAATAAATAAATCAAATGATAATGAAATCTCACACATTACTAAACAACTTACAGTTTCCTTTACTATTATTAATGCTAATAAATTGTAACCCCAAAATCGAGCAGTGTAAAAATGAATTTTAGAAAATTGTACTGACAACAATGCAGTCATTTCCAAACATTTGACTCTGATTAGTCGATTATTTTGAGTGAATCAAACACATACAGCTTAACCCTCAAACCGTATTCACTTTATAGCCCTTAATCCTGTAATTGTGGACAAATGTGGGCACAGAGGACTCAGGTGTGATCCTAATTTTTATTTATTATAAATGTTAGATCACTGTCTTCGATAAAGTTTTGTCTATCCATTTATGGTGGGGTTTTTTTAATTTGGGGGGTATTTTTAAATTTATTTACTTCAAAAAGTACCATATTTTCTATGTAAATTATTTCTATGTAAATGAATTACTAAGTAGTTTTTTAACTACATTAATATATCATTCTAATAAGTTCTTAGAGCAAAAACCTAAAGATGAAGTTATTTTGCTGTCACCTGGTGTCTTATTTTGGCTTATTTTAGAATGCTCCAAATTAGTTCTTCCCATTCATTTCTATGGGTGCCCATTTTTGACCCATTTTTGAGTGTTTTTTTTTTCACCCACTTAACATTGCAAAAAAAAGTAAAAAATTAAAAAAAAAAAATTAAAAATTAAAAATGTGTGTATTCAGGAGGCAAACTTAGGAAAAGTAGCCAAGTCTTGTACTGCTCAGATGTAGGGAAGTATTTTTTAAAAATAAATCAAAACTATTTTGCCCACATTTGTCCAGAATACGGTTTTAGTGTTAAAACTTACTTTGAGACTTAAATCAGGGTAATTACTGACCTGTTGTTCAGATATGACTCAATATTAAAGTCACAATATGTAAGATTGTTTCGCCACAAGAAATATGATCACATGGATTTTTCTCTAGGAAGTCAGGCAGTGAAGCCAAACGACTCCCGTCTCAATCAGTCGAAAGAAAACGCAGCTAGAGGTAACACATTTACACATTTTTTTCATAGGATCATGTTTTAATGTTTTTTAGGATCATGATCATTTTTTTAATTTTTTATAGCAGGTCAAACCATAGAAACAAGATTGTTGATAGCCTAATTTGATGTGCCATTCCCGACTTGTGAGAGCATACTGTATTAAGAGTAGTCTTATCTGGCAACATTACATTTTTATCATCTTCAATTTGATGATAGAGTAATGAACGTTAACATTGTTAACATCGTTAACATTTGATGTGTTGGCGTGGTAGCCGTTTGTATAATCTCGCTCAAGGTTTTCCAGCCACTTTGGCTGGAATTTGCACTTTTGCACCATTTTTCCAAGGTTCAGACCATGGTAGACCTGTCCACCGCCGTACAAAATGCCAGTGTCACCTCCGCATCAAGGCAATATTGCTCAGACCGGAAGCAATTACAAATCTGGGTCTGCATATTTGTCACACTAATGTACATATTTGCCCCACAAAAAAATAATAAAAATAAATAAAAATAAAAAAATAACTACTTATCTTTGATCATAAACATAAGCATTTAAAAATCATCTTACTAAGACATATTATTAGGAGATATAAAGAGAAATCTAAAATGCATATGCATTTTATGAAAGTAGTCATATACTGTTATGAAGTTGTACTTAATTACAAGCTATCAGATTTTCATCTTGTATTTTTAGATATTTAAATATCAGCAACTGCAACAAATTGCATTTTTTTTGCTCAATTCGGGCCTCTAACATAGAGGTGTTGTTTTTTCCTTCTCGAGAATGAACTTTGTATTCTTCTATATCAGCGGTTCCCAAACTTTTTTTTCTTGCGCATCCCCTTCTATGTCCCAACTGGGTTGGCGCACCTCAATCCCCACTTAAAAAAAAAAGGCAACAATGCTTTGTTTTATCGTCATATAAAGACTAATGTTTGCGTTAATCGCAATCTAATCATGCGTTAACAAGAACACACATGACAATAACAACAACAAAGTTTCAATATAATGCAATAAAGCTATCTACAAGCTTTCACTTTTAACCATTTCAGACGTAAGTTTAAAATATTCTAACTGACCCCCAGCATGAGTTTCTCAAGACTACCGTTTTTTAGAACTTGTCGCTTTAATGTTTCCATGGTGACGCGCCATTGCTTTTCACGCGACATAGAACAACCACAACACTGTGCTGAATGAATGATGATCTGCTTTTGTCATTTTTCCTTTTTTATCCAAAATATTCACAAATGTATTATCTATAGCGTGAAACATTGATGTTCCGATTGTCAAATATGTGTAAGTGGATGGGTTTTGTTTAAATAACACTTTCATAATGATCAGAATGTGTTTTAGTGAAATTTTAGATTAAATTACCACCCAGATAATTTATTATAGGTTGAAAATTTGCTCCTTTTTGGGTGTGAGCAAAAAGCGACATTTTTCTGTTTGCCCCTTTAAATGCAAATGAAAACAGAACAGTTTGCTCAAACTTTTGCCATTGTGTAGAACTGGCTACACTGTTGTTGCTTCCAAAAACCAAATGGTGGCGCCTTGGGTGGAAACGTGCAGATTAAGGGGCGGTAATATTATAATAAGATCCCTTTCCAACTTCAGAAGGTGAGCGAAGTATTTGGTAAAACTTTATTTGAAGGGGTGTGCATAAGGCTGTCATGACACTGTCATAAACATGACATAACACCTGTCATGAACATGAAGGAGTCTTTATTAATGTTTATGACTGTTGTCATTAAGTGTCATTCGGTAAATTATGACACTTTTAATGCAAAGTTGACATTGTTTAAAATGTCTTTGTTATGACAACTTGACATTAACCAAGACAAAAATGTCTTCGTCATGACAACGTGACATTAACCAAGACAAAAATGTCTTTGTTATGACAACTTGACATTAATCATAACTAGTCCAACGTGTTCCACTTTACTTGAGGTAAAGGGAAATATTAATGACACTGTTAAAGCATTTGACAGTGTAATGAACCTTAATGACATCTTTATAACTAGTACAATGTGTTCCACTTTACTTGAGGACAAGTCAAATATCCATGTCACAGTTATAATGGTGTCATGACAACCAAAGTTAAAACCAACCATAACATATGATAGGGTAATGTGATGTTAACACATTACAGGTCAACAGGTTATGATTTCTTGGTTATGTCAAGTTGTCATGACAAAGACATTTTAAACAATGTCAACTTTGCATTTAAAGTGTCATAATTTACCGAATGACAGTTAATGACAACAGTCATAAACATTCATAAAGACTCCATCATGTTCATGACAGGTGTTTATGACAGTGTCATGACAGTCTTATGCACACCCCTTCAAATAAAGTGTTACCAATCTTATCAGCTCAATTTGTATATAGGCTTGCAGAAAAATTTGAACCAAAACAAAGTTACTGGGTATTCAGCGTTTTCTGGGTTGGTAGATGCACCAGGGGCCCAATAATACAGTATATATATATATATATATATATATATATATATATATATATATATATATATATATATATATATATATATATATATATATATATATATATATATATATATATAAATATAAATGGAAAACTAATGGAAACTAAATAAATAAATGTTTGCCTTAATGTGACTGCATAATATAAAATTGACTAGAAAGTACAGAGATAAAATGACCCAAAACATGACACCAATTTGAGTCACCCATGCCTAGATGTTGATTTTGAACTTAACATAATGTGTTTCTCATGCAAGCTATGATTGTTGTTTTCTCCGATAAAAAAAAAAAAAAAAAAAACTCCAGCATCACACCTCTTTAGCTCTGTTATGCAGGTCAGGTATTGCTTTCACATTCGCTCTGAATGCAGACTAATGGAAGAAGTGAGAAAAAAAGAAACCTTTAGAGGAGAAACACGCCTCAGCGGCACCATAAAGGCTTTCGGCGTTCTCTCAGGGCGAGATTGAGAGAAGCGGGTTTATGCCCTTTTTCTTACAATGGAAGTAGTGCATTATTTTGCTGCATAAAAAAAGCCCCATCAACTCCAAATTATACACCAAATTGCAGGCATACACTTTAAGGACATGAGGTGCTGGAAAAGTCTGCTGTAGAATTTATGACAAGTATTGGATAAAGGGCCACTTCTGTGATATGACTCAGCAGACAGTTTTGTGGAGTATAAGCAATGAGTTTTTTGTTAGCAGAGGTTTGAAGACGAAAGCTACAGCAGAAATGGAGCATTAAGAAAATGACACAGTCCATTTCAGCTCCCAAATCCTCCTACGGTTGTCTCTCTGAGACAAGATTAATGGGCGTAATCAAGTGATGTCCCTCTGTCTGCATGTGCCCTTCATGGCCTCAGCTAATTACACTGTGCACAACAAACAAGCCCAAATCACAACTGATGCATTTTGAAGTGGGGAGACTCATTCATGAGCTCTGCTGTGCATTGAGTGTATGTCATGCTTAGGCCATCAAGGAATGATGTGAAGATTGCCAATGTAACATACTGCATAGAAAAGTGGAGCTGTCATAGAACTTTGAAACAAAATGCTCTTTTCTCAAAGCAAAAATGCATGGTATATCACTGGCTGTCAAGTGCCGTTTAGAGTTAGCAATAAGCAAATCTTTCAGCCAGTACAAAAGTTTGGGGTCAGTAAGATTTTTCAACGCATTCTCATCCCTTTATCGTCATATAGAACGCTATATGACAAAATGGCGCTATACTACGCACATGGCATCCGTTATAGTTAATATAACACGCGCTGTGATGGTAAGGTTTAGGTGTGGGGTAGGGTAGGGTAGTCTCATTTACGCTAAAGGATTTATGGATTTATGACGCCTTGGGTTCGCGTGTTATATTAACGATAAAGGGTGCCATGTGCGTAGTATAGCGCCGTTTTTTTTTCATATAGCATTCTATATGACGATAAAGGATAAGAACAGGCTCGATTTTTTGTGTTTGGAAGTAGTCTCTTATGAACAACAAAGCTGCATTTATTTGATCAAAAACACTATAAAAAGCTTTTTAGTTTTTCTAATAATATTAAGTAAATTGAATTTAATTCTGTAATGACAAAGCAGAATCTTTCTGTGATACTTCAGAAAATATGCTGATTTGGTGCCCCCAATTAAAAAACAAAAATTGTTTGGTTTATTAAAAAAACATTAAAGGTACAATATGTAGGAATTTTGATATATTTCCTGCAGTTGTGTCCTTTCAATATCCCAAAAGTCTCCAAAGATTTATTATTATTTAAGAGAAATTTTAAATTCAATTTTAAATAAGTGGCCGTCCCGAAAAAAAAAAAAGGTGCCTGTCAATGACACAATAGAGAGCCTCCCCTTCCGGTTCAACCACCATGGGACCTTATTTCGGAAAAATATTGTATGGTAGTCAATGGCGAGAGACAACAAATATTTTGATTTCGTTTAAATTGATTGCTGAATTACACATATGATGTTTGTCAATTTAAAAGATACATTTTAAAGTCAAGAAAATCACAGTTTGATGTAAAACTGTTGAGATATAAGACTGTGAAAATACGTAATTACAAAGACTACAAATCCCAAAGGCGCACATTTTCTCTCAATGAATGAAGCTAACTTTACTGAGGCTATGTCATTGTTTCTATATTCTTCCGTTATAATCGTAACGTTACCGTCATGAGTGTGTTGTTCCAGACTGCACACACACACAGCAGCTGATCTCGCTCGTTGTTTCGCCTCCCGGGAGATGTAGTTCATTGAGGGTTTTTCACATAAAACTAAAAGTTACTCTTCTGTTTTATGACGAACTTTAACTTTCTTGGCTTTCATAATTATCTTTTAAATTGACAAACATCATATGTGTAATCCAGGACACAGTTCAGACGGAATAAAAAGATAAGTTATCTCTCGCATTGACTCCCATTCATAATTTTTCCGAAATAAGGTCCCATTAACCGGTAGCGGAGGGGCGGACTTAGGCTCTCTATATCCGTGCTTTCCTAGGTTTCTGTTCATACTGCCATAACCATGACGTAACCATGGCGACAGACTTGGACAACTGCGTAGCGCGTAACGTTTAGCTGCACGCTGTTGTTGTTTCGTTCAAACATTATGGACCATGGTAAGCTCACTTTGGGACAAAAAAGGAGAACTAAAATGAGGATCAATATCGGCGTGGCATTTTCACGATGCCAAGCGATCCCACATCCGCGACTAACGTTAGCTTGGAGCCACACAGCTCTTGCATATACTTTATTAGACAGGTGAGCAAATGTACATTAAACACAAGGATGTATCAGTGTTTCCTTGCAACACATGCAACTGTCAATAATATCACTTATAAACAATGCAAGATACATAGGCCTATTTAATGTGACAGATCAATCATTATGCATTTGATTCACCTCAAAAACTATCAAGTGATCATTATGCTAATGGAAATTCACAGTTATTTGAACTCTTTGCTTCAGCTCTTTGCTTCTAACTCACTCGAAATAGTGAGTTAACCATTAAACCAAAAAAACTGAACTGAACTGAATTGAAATAGCTGTAACAGGGTAATATAGCATAGCATAACAGTTCCTTGCAGTTGATTTATTATGGTAATGAAGGTAATACAAAAACAAATAAATTACCTCATCTGTGATCATGATTCATTAATTCCATTACATCTCTGGATGGTGAAAACAACAAATTCCAACACATTGTACCTTTAAGTAAGGATTTAAACCTCTGTCCTCTATATGCTAAACAAAAACTATACCACGATTCAATATCATCTAAAACGTATGTACATAATGAATAAGTAGTTAAATAAAAGGGTTTTTTATTTTTTTATTTTTATCTAGAGGATATGAAGTGTGCCAACTTATCACTGGTGCCCACTCCAGCCAGTGATTAGAAAAATAAATATTACTATTACAACTATTTATATATACAAATACTACTATTACTAGTACAACTATTTATTTTGTGCACCATTACAAATGTCTTTTCTTTAAGTTTTGCTCAATTGGTCTTTTTAAAAGCATTGACCTGAGGACTGCTGTAAATGAGCTGCATGACTTACTGTGAGGGCAGTAAAAGACCTGTTAGTCCATTAGCAAGGGTCCCAAATTTGGCCCATCGGTATCATCTGGGGGCACAAAGTCTCATAGAGATTTTTGGAAAGGGATACACCCCTTGTACTAGAAAATCATGATAGCAGTGCAGGGGTGGTAGCAAAAGGGAGGGCTTGTGTCTCGAGCTAGCCGGACCACAAACTTCTCACTGCTTCCTGTTTAGTTCAGGTGGCTGGGGATTTTACTACTTTAAACAGACCCACGGCACTGTGCATGCCTTTGCAAACAAACACCATTTTCATGGTGGCCCAAGTAAAGCAAAAAAAGAGTAGGTTTCAAGCACAGGTTCACGGTCCCCCTTTATCAGGAACTTTATTTCTAGTTCTGAAAAAAGACGGTGGTATCCGACCCATTTTAGATCTCATGAGATGGCCATTAAAAGTTTTGACCATTAAACAAATTCTATCGCAAATTCGCCTGGGCGATTGTTTTTTTTTACTGTGGATATGAAAGACGCTTGCTTTCACATTCAGATAGCCCCCCGTTCACAGGCCATTCTTGAGATTCGCCTTCAAGAGTCAGGCTAATCAAGACACAGTTCTGCCTGTCTTTAGCACCTCGCACGTTCACAAAGTGCATGGACGCGGTGATCTCCCCCCTGAGAACTGTTACACCACATGTCTTTGATTCTGAACCATTTGCAGTGTCTGGGTCTCAGAATCCTATTAGTCAGTGAATCACGGTTGTCTTCGAACACTGATTCCCTGGCTGGCTCAAGACTGGTATCTCAAGGGCACGAGTTTGGGTGTGATTTCCACTTGGAAGGTGGTTTCCACAGGTGCATCCAACCAAGGTTTGGGAATGTTACACGAAGGGCAAGCCTGTCCCCAGCCTCTGGTCGAACATGGAGCACAGCTTACACATCAATTAGTTATTATTAACATTCTGTGCATGAGCTACTTTCTGACATTCTAACTGAAAGTGGGTGAATATCAAAACACATGATAGAAACATTTTGTAAAACCACTTGCAAGTGTTATGTTGACAACACTATTGAAACAATTACTATTATTACAACTGTACATGAATAAATAGACCATTTGGCCCTGGACTAATAGGGTTTTCTATTTGTCCATTCTATTGGCTCTATCATAGGCGGAGTTTGACATTCGAGCCAGGGGGGCAAAAAAAAATCATTGTAGCAGCTGACCTGCATAGCCTATCAATTGGGGAACTCAGCACTAGCACATATTGGACGAAACGAACATGCTAAATAAACACATATTTATTTTAACCCAAGAAAAAAATTGTAAAACAATACAATCATATTTGATTGCCTTATTTCATTGTAAACAGCTAGAACTCTGCATAAACAGCATCTTCGTTATCATAGGATGAAATGTGGACCACTTTTACACTGTTAAAATATTATTTTCAATCAAAACGACAAGATTTTTAAAGTTTTCTTTTCTTTTTCCAAAACACATGTGGCAATGAGAGTGATTAAAAAACTATATTTCGCATTTAGACCTACTTCATGAAACATTTAAAACATTTTAAGACACGGGAAAAATGAACAGTCACACAATATAGCCTACGCTACTCTCCACATTTGAAAAACATTGTGGCAATGAGAGCGATTAAAAACAACCTATATTTCCCATTTTATTGTAGCCTATTTCATGAAACATTTAAAATATTCTGATACACGGGAAAAATGAACAGTCAGGCTACTCTCCACTTCTGAAACATATTGAGTCGTTATTTGGCAGAGAAAAAAAACTTACAGACCTAGACATTGTCCAGACTAGTGCAACAGTAATTTCGTTTTTTTGCGTACTGCATATGTGCGGCAATAATGGTCTCAGCTGAGAGCTTGGCCGTAATGTCGCTTTCGATGTGAAGGATCGCAAGAGACAAAAACCTGTCTGCTCAACCGCAGTCAGTTCCTTATCCTCCTCATTGCAGAGAAGCTTCTCTCAGAGGTAGAGGACACAATCGACAGAGTGAGTGATAACTCTTTATAGAGATTGGTCAGTTTTTACAGCTTTTTTTAGAAAATGCGATTACCCGTTTCAGCCACCGGGGGGGGGGTGGGGGGGTTGGGGGCAAAGCTCCCCCTGCCCCCGCAAACTCCGCGCCTGCTCTATTCTATTTTGAAGTCTTGTGCTGGCTGCTCAAGTCCAATTTAAGGCACTCATGAAAAAATAGTACGGCTATCTTATACATTTTCAAAGTCATCAGAGTTCCTTGAGTATTGAAGTTGTTTAGTTTTCTGTCCCTGATGTTCTTTCATGCCACAGGAATAAAAAAAAGCATACAGTTTAGGTGGAAATTGTGGGGGAAAAATGTGTGTTATTTCTGCTTTAAAGAAGTCATGAGACCTCTGTGTTTGTCAGACAGATTCAGTACTGGGCTTCAATGAAACCTAAAAAGTCTCCTTTTCAATGATACCACGCACCATTTATAGAATATTGACAATATTCCCATGAGCCTAAACAAGATATACATCAAAGATTTCAAAAACGGAATTTATTTTAGGGGGTTAATAACTTTATGGGCTGGAAAAGGTGATTTTGCTACCACCCCATGCACTGCTTGTGATTTTTTTAATAATAGGGGTGTATGACTTGCCAAAAAACAATGATAGCATTTGTCCCCCCAATGATACCAATCAACCCCCCTGGCTCATGGACTGTGTGATTTAATGCTAAATTCCTGCCTTGTCCGCTAAATGCATTTTGGGACACATAAATGATGTCCTTCAAATTCAATGGACATCAAGAAATAAAATGCTAGGTTTCAAAGCCTTTAAAGAACAAAGGCTTTTGTCATAAATGTCTGGTGTTCAGAAGAGCACTTAAAACATTTTTGGTGCACTATACTTTAACATTGTCTGAAAAATTGCACAAAGGTATTCGGCTGCTGCTCGATTATCATCATTTCCATCTAAATCTCAGACCTGGGCAATATAATATGCATAAAAACAACTGTCAAAAAACAATTGAGAAGAGTTGTACTGCAAATGTTGTGTCAAATTAGAGTCATTTACCAAGATGACCTGCCAATACTGACTTGAAGGAAATATTGACTTAGGCTAGGCTATATCTCAAATTATTGATCCCATTTCAGATTTCTCAGCACACAACTCTTCTTTAACGCATCCCTAGGCCTCGCATTGCTTTTCTGTGTCTGAAGATAAAGACCGTATTAATCAATTTACCATACTTCTAGGGAAATTTACCAGAAACTTTTGAAATATTCATCTCTGTCCATGACCCATTTGGCTGGTCACTCTTCATGCCTTAGAAATATTCACTCTTACATTTAAACTCCACATTGCTCCCTCATACTTCTTCCAGACAACTAATTACTGAGTTCAGTGATGGAAGGGCACATATTTAAACTGCAGTCCATTAATCAAACCTCGGTTGAAATATTAATAATACATGTTAATTTAGCAATTACGATCCTTAATTGCAAGGGCCCCCAATGAAAGCCCAGTGATTCACAACTGATTCGATGGCCAGTGTAAGACATGTACAATTCTGGTAGGATATCAATACAAATGTTAAAAATAGTCTTAAGATTCAGATTAGATTGAAATAGCATTTATTTATCTTAAAGATTAAAGTCTTTGAGACTTGTTTCAAAGCTGTGGTTATTCAATAGCATTACTTAAGATAGTTGAACTACTTGCAGTAATCAGTAATGACTTGCTTTTTCTATTGCCAGTATCAGTTAGGTTTTTGTGACTAAATTCATATAGTATGAATAATTTTATACCCTGGTAACAGGGAATATAGTTATAATCACAATAGGGATGTGATATGGACAGTTCATCACAATATGATATGATCTGATATATGATATCGAATTATAATTTGATTCAGGGCTATATTGATTGATTTATCAATATTTAAGTAGGGCTGTCAAAAGGTAATCGAATTAAGTCGCAGTCCAAAATAAAAGTTTGTGTTTACATAATATATGTGGGTGCACTGTGTATAACTATTTTGTATATATATAAATACACACACATGCATGTATATTTAAGAAAAAAATATTATTTATATATAAAATATATATATTTATATATAATATAAATTACATATAAATCTATAAACAGTATATAAATGAAAATATGTACTTAAATATATACAAGCATGTGTGTGTATTTATATATATAAAATAATTATACACAATGCACCCACATATATTATGTAAACAAAAACTTTTATTTTGGATGCAACTAATCGCGATTAATCTTTTGACAGCTTAATATTTAGATATTATGTGCCAAGTTTACACAGCCAGTTAAAAAAAAAATATTCATAAATGCAACCAAAATATATAACATGAATGTTTATTAAACTCTTTGAAAATTGCACACCCTCTCCCAATTGGGACATTTTACAATAGAAGAGTTAATTTACAAAAATAGATAACCTTTAACAGATACTTAAAGGTATAATAACTTATACAGGTAAAAATACAGGCAAGTTACTACTAAGTTCATTGAAAATGATTCTTCATATAAAATAAAAGTTAACAAAAGCAGATAACTCCAACTGTCGTTTTTTGGCAAAAGCAAATAACTCCACATTTCATGTTTCAGAGTTGCTACAATATGTTATTTAATAAAACACTTGGTTAATCTTTATAATGTTAATCTCCTCAGCTGACATGAATGATAGAGTACAAGGGAGATGAAACAGTCAATGGCTGTAACATCAGATTGATCAGATATGCATCAGTAAGGAAGGCAGATGGCATCGAACACAAAGCATTTTGCATTACAGTATGTATGCCATGTGATATAATAAACAGTTTACCATGATAGAGACTGTCACATTACTGTAACTCAACCTTCATCTGTAAAGGTCAACTACAGTATAGATTCAGTCGTATGGCACTGTGAGAACATTTACTGCATTGCCAGCAAATTTTGCACACATTCTAGCACAGAACCCAATGGCCGTTTAATAAACTCACACCTTTTGATAATAACACACAAGATAGATACTACTATTACAAACATTATGGAAGTGTATTTTCAAAAGTTTCTAAACTGTAGCCTGTATTGCTGTCATTATTTCAGCAACACGGCTGATTTGAAACATGTTTCTTGTGTTGTTTGCATGAACTGAATAAACTGATTGTTAAAGTTACACTGTGTAACTCTTTTAGTTTATTCTTAGCTAAAAACACTTAGTTCTTTCAAAAATATACGTGCTCATTACGTGTTCGAGTAATAAGGTATTCTCGTGAGTGTATAATATGCCATTGAAAATACATACGGGTAAGGGGTTCTAATGTCGGTCGCCATGTAGCCCCTCTATCTTGAAAGTACATTAGCCAAAGAGAGACATACCCGTAAATTCAAGCTTCGCCTTTTGCGTTTACGTCTCAGTTAACACTCTAACACAGTCTCATCCCAATTCGTAATATAACTGACGTCTTGGGACGTCTTTTGACCATTCGTCAATATATGCCTTTTTAGGGCCCCCTTAAACGTCAGTAGATGACGATCCCTGGGTCGTCATACAACTGACGCTTTACCTTTAACGTCAGTTAGGTGACGAGTTGGGTTTAGGGTTAGGTTTAGGTCTGGGGTAGAGTTCAGGATCCGATAACGTCATCTACTGACGTTTAAGGGGGCCCTAAAAAGGCATATATTGACGAATGGTCAAAAGACGTCCCAAAACGTCAGTTATATGACGAATTGGGAGTGAGACTCACTGAACACTCATGGACGAGGTTGAACTGGAAGCCATGTTAATCTTGGACTACATTTGCCACCGTAGGTAGGAGTTAAAACGAAATCGGAGTTGAGAGGAACAGAAACTAATATTCACTGGATGATCATATACCTTTTCACCGCTAGAAGGGGGTAAAAATCACACAGTGTAGCTTTAAAAGTACTAAATTGAAATAAGATCATACTGTTGTGTTTCGGTGATTAAACCAAATGTTCTCATTACATATTACAATAATCTTGTGTTTGAAACAATAATTATGTGGACTAAATATAATTGTAATGAAATCATGGGATCAGGATTAGGGATCAGGATGTATGTATGTATGCATGTATGTATGTATGCATGTATGTATGCATTTATGTATGTATATATAATATAATTTTTGGTAACACTTTACAATACGTGTGCACTAATAAGCATTAATTCATGCTTAACTAATGCACAAATAATACTGAATTAATGTGTAACTAATGATTATCTAAGCTATTCATTAATGATTACCACATTATGAACTAATTAAGAGTATGTAAGGTTAATGTATTAGTTCATACATGAATTGTTATTAATTAAATATGTAATTGTGGATTAATTCCATAATAACTCATTTTTTTAACTAATAGTGTTAATTAATATGTTAATTACTAGAATGAGCCAAAGCCTTGTATTTCAACTTCCAGATAATATGACAGGTACACTAATATGCATTAATTCATGATTAATTAATTAATTGTTAATGCAAATTCATGTGCAAATTACCACAATTACTAAATGACTAGTTAATAATGATGTGCCTCAACAAGTAAAGTCATAACATAATGATACCTTTGCAAATCATTAGCTAATGATTAATTAAGGCAGACAACTGGAAGTTGAAGTGCATAGCTATGACTAATTGTGGTAATTAACACATTAATTTACACTATTAGTTAATAAAATATGTTATTAAGGAATTAATACACAATGACACATTGAATTAATAGCAATTCATTTATTACTTAATCTATTAATCATATAGACTCTTTATTAGTTGCTGATGCAGTAATCATTAATTAATGGTTTAGTTCTTGATTAGTTATACATTAACTCATGAGTATCTGTGCATTAGTTAAGCATAAATTAATGCATATTAGTGCACACGTATTGTAAAGTGTTTACCTAATTTTTTTACAAGACTTTTCTTAGAGTGAAGTTAATTCTGAGTATGCTCTCTCCTTCACCTGTACTATTATCATCCATCCGTTCCCCACCACTTAAGTCCACCATCTGCTGGGCCCAACCCTCTCTCTCTCTCTCTCTCATCTGGATGAATGAAACTCCGTTTGCCAAGTTTGGATAGAAAGACTGAAATACTTTATTGAACCTCAAAGGGATATTCAGCTGGAAAACACCACCAACACGCACAAAAAGTCTCTATGCATACATGCAATGCAATAAAGGTAAAAATTATTTATGCAAAACTGAAGTGATATCACAGCTTTTACTATCAGGGCTCCAGACTCCGTAATATCTTTTTTTTTTCTCAGTTTTGCTTTTGAATTAATATTAAGACATTACAAATCATAATAATTCAAGCTGAGTGCTTTATTGTCAGCCAGTGGTACCAAATACTTGGCTCTGGTCCTGCTGCCCTCAAAATGTTAGTTTGGAGCCCTGATTAACATTCAAATAAAACTGCACATTGTAATTTCTCTATGTTAAGTCTATTTATTTTCAAAGCATTTGTCAGTAATACAGTTCCTGTCAGGCAAAATGTGAATAACTGCATTGCAAGCTGATTTAAGGTGTGCCACTCACTTTTTTTTTGGAGGCCTTTTCTATATAACAGCTGAATGACCAGTATAGGGGAAATTAATTTGAAACTTTAACTTGGGCAAGATAAAAAAAATAGTTGAAAGTATTAAACTACAGTCAAGATACCTTACAGAAAAAAAGCTACACTAGTCTATAGCTACACAATAGATAGACGGATTAAGCAATCGAGGGAGCGAATGGACGGATGGGCTGATAGGTCGAGTAGATAGAAGGATAGCAGATAGGCAATCAGCGATAGACGGCAATAGGCAATAGATGGCAATAGCAGCAATGACAATCAGCAATCAGGACGAATAGGCAGATAGACAATAGACGAATAGAGCAAATCGAGCAATAGGCACAGAATGCAGCGAGATAGCAATCAGCAGATAGCAGAGATAGACAGATCAGACAGATAGGCAATAGCAACGAGATAGACGGATAGACAGATAGACAGATAGACAGATAGATAGATAGATAGATAGATAGATAGATAGATAGATAGATAGATAGATAGATAGATAGATAGATAGATAGATAGATAGATAGATAGATAGATAGATAGATAGATAGATAGATAGATAGATAGATAGATAGATAGATAGATAGATAGACAGATAGACAGATAGATAGATAGACAGATAGATAGATAGACAGATAGATAGACAGACAGACAGATAGATAGAAGACTGTTATTATATGACTTTGAGAGAGCATATAAGAGTTGTTCTGTTCAAATCTATTTCACTAATGTTTGTCAGATACTCAAGAGCCCATTATTACAAATCTTCTCAAAAATGGTCTTTGAAATTAGACGTCTCCCTCTAGATAATGTATCAAGCCATTTCCTGGCCTGGCAATAAAATGAGTTCTTTTGGGAAAAGCTCTAAAAGAGCGACTACGGGAGGCTAGATCAGAAAAGTTGTAGAACTGTGAGATTATACAAGCACTCGAAAGCTGCATTTGCATGTAACTTCTGCCGCACACGCACACACATACTTCCCTGCACACTCAGGAACTTTAACATTTTGTCTCATTCAAAGTCAAACCAATTAGCACATGCTGCTCAGATTTTCCTTGAGGAAATTACTTTTGATTTAAATACGTCCTCTAAAAATATTTACATTGCTAATGGGAACCACAGACTGTGCATCCCCATTGTAAATAAATGTGTCAGGCTTCATTTCCTATTAGCCGTCCTACTGAAATTATCTACCCGTGAGCAATCGTTAGCATCTGTACTTTGATGGTTCAGGCGGTATTTACGCAGGTGGAGTCGACAGCGTAATTAAACTATCAGAGGCTCGATTTGTACGAAGGTGACAAACGCCACCGAGAGTAACTTTACAGCGGCCAACCAATGCAAATAGATGTGTTTGCGCTAAGACAACGCCTGCTAATGATAATGAAAACAACTTGCTAATGTGATACTGTTTGTGCTCATGTTGTCTTATTGATGTATAACAGCTAATTTCCTCCGCAAGCATCTGCAGATGATAGAAAGTCCGCCGGACGCCACCATTTTTCTACCTCAGGCTATTTAGCACAACAGGTGTGCACCATGTAGCAACCTTGTGCCACCCAACCCAAACATCCCATCTTGCACATCAGATTTATAGCTGTTGCATCCTTTCTTTGGCATAAACAACTCATTTGGACAGCCAGCATGTTGTAAACAATGCAGGCCTGGAGGCAATATATCAGTGCAGTCCAGAGATTTATTCATGTGAAGTTAAGGCAGAAATCTCAGCAGACAAGTGTTCTTGGTCTCATTGGTGTCCTCCTTGTTCACTAATCCTGCCGTTCCCAATGCTCTTATCACTGCTAAATCATGCAGCTGACCCCCACGTGTTTATTGAGGTCTGCCAGGCCTATTCCCAACATCCCTACCAAATCCGTCATGAGCCAATAAAAAAATGCCAATGCTAAGCTTGAGGCAGCCGTTAGTTCCTAGTAGAGGTGCGGAGGACACGAACAGTGGGTCTCCTTTCTTATTCTCCTATCTCTTCCACACACACCCAGCCCTTGCAGCCCTGTGCATAAGCCCTATATTTTACAAAAACACACATGCAGCGTCCACAAATAGAGCTTCAGCTACATGGCTGTCATGAGAACGCTGCTCAAAGAAATGGTGAAAGACAGATAAAGACAGAGAGAGGAGAGAGCCATGCCAGTCAACTCTGGAAGCGTGGCAGAATTACCATATAATTGGTGAGAGTCTTCCACACTTGTGTATTGATTAGACATAATTGTGTGTTGAAAATGGCAATTGCAGATGAAATTGTTTCAAAATACAGTTTTACGAAACTTTAAAAAAATATATTTGTCAACAAATGGTCATTGAAAAATTCTTATCATTCAGAAAATAATGATTGTTCAACAGTTGAAGGCCAAAAATAAATATGTAGGCCTATGTGTGTGTATATATATGAAGAGTTCAGATGCAAAAGCCTCTAAGTGCCATTTTAAATTTTCTTCTAAAATGATCATTTTTATCAAGCTTGTATATAAAAGTTCAATAATTTCACTTAAATGGCAATGAAGATTACATATTAATTGTCATTTAAGTGAAATTACTGAACTTAAATATACAAGCTTGATAAAAATTTTCATTTTAGAAGAAAATTTCAAATGGCATTTAGAGGCTTTTGCATCTGAACTCTTCATATATATATATATATTTTATATATATATATATATATATATCTATATACTTTATATATATATATATATATATATATATATATATTTGTCATTTTGCCACCATGAAGTATTAAAGGGATTCTATGCAGATTTTTTAGCTTAACTGGAACAGCTTCGGAGTTATTGAAATGGTTATATGACTTCTTTCTAGTTAAATGGTGGCATATAAGATGCAGAAAGCTGGGAAAGCATTGTCTCTGGAGGAACAGAGAAAGAGGAAACGGTAGACTGACAAAGCGAGGAGTCAGATGCGAGCATAGGCGTAATTTGCGGTTGTGATATGTCCCCATTGAAGCATCTCACGGCACGGATGTACCATTACAAACAAATAAAACATCTCCAGTTAACTCTGGTCGAGTAGCCTGGTTAAAACCAGACCATTGTAACTTAGTTATGGTCTGGCAAAGCGTGCATAGACAAATCATTTCCAGAGGGGCATTTCCAACGGACGTCAACGGGTAGACCCAAAACCAATCAGGGGTGTGTTTCCCGTACAAGGATGTAGTTTGCTGATTCACTACCATAGTACGATGCATCGTTGGAAAAATCAACTAGCTAGTCACGACTGTTTCCCGAAACCCACTGACGCAAAGTATCGGTTCAACCACGTTGAACCAAGTAATATTTCTAATTGTTCTCAGTTGTTTTGCTTTATTACCAGACTCAATATTTGCCTCGTTCTTACACAGTAGAGCACGTTCGCACATGCGCACTCTTCAAACACGTTACTTTTGACAAACTAAAAGACGTAAATTCCATTTGTATGTATTCTAAATAAAAGGCACCGGTTGTATTGAATGTCAGCTGGCTTATTTTGCTCAAGATAAGGATTTATTACCTCCAAATGTCATGCAATATAGAAGCGATGCCTCTAATCACAGGTTGAGAGCTGTCGTTCAAACCACACAACTTTGCGATGCTGTTTGCAAATATTCGTTGGAATGATGGTTTCGGGAAACACCGATTCGATTGAACTATGCTGATAACGACAGAAGTTGCAACCATAGTTGGCTAGCGATGCTTTCGGGAAACGCACTCCTGAGCGATGAAGGAGATGATGTATGCAGAACGGCGGCAGTCGTCATCATGTAAAGCCCGCCAAAAGGTTTTTGATTGGTGCCGCGGTTTCGATGAATTGGAAATGGGCTTGATTGAGCTCTTTGCCAGACTAACTTTCAGAGCAAATCTAAATTCGCCGGACGTTTTCTGGGTTTTCCCAGGCTACTGGTTCGGAGCACTCATTTTGTTTGTTTGTTACACTTTAAAAAATGCTGGGTTGTTTTAACCCAATTGGGGTCAAATATGGACAAATTCAAACATTGCCGTTATAAAATGTAATCTAAAACTGTAATCTAAAAATGTAACCCAATGGCTGGGTTTGTCCTTAATTCACCCAAACTTGGGTTAAAACAACCCAGCATTTTTAGAGTGTAAATAAGAGGCTGTTTGTTTGTGATGTTTTTCAAATCAAGTGACCAAAGTGCTCGTTGCCGCTGCGATCACGGACGCATGCTTCAATACGTTGGGGGGACTGAGAGACTCTCTATATTTGTCACGGTGAAATCACAAAACCTAATGCACAAAAAACATGTCCCTGCTTGACATACAACCACTAATAAACAAACGGTTTTGATGAGGAAAATAAACTATACAATTAGTGCAGATTAGAACCCAGAACCTCTGAACCATTAAAGTTCATAGGGATAATAGTTGGATCTATGTATTTAATCAAGTGGAAATTCTCACCACTAACAACATATATTTAGATCTTATTAAACTTAAAAGTACTCAACAGCGACTCTAGGGGTCGCTGTTTGACAAAGGCGGAATTCCTGCATGGTGTCCCTTTAATGCACTTGAAAGACTTTAATGGCAGTATAGAATTTCATGTACAATCATCCTCACATATTCAAAGCTTCCTGACACTCTTAATAGACCTCTTAATGTAAGTATCTCTGTGGATGTCTTGTTTGGCGCCATCAGTGTAAGATGCAGACACCTACGTTTAATCTGATATGAGCTATCAGTGGTGGGATAATCATAAAACAGAATGATTTTAAGATCGGCTTGCATGACTTTCAACTGGGAACAAATGGCTCAGCTGAATGTTAAAAAGCTAATGGATGAAGTCTGGCTTGTCAGTAACTGAACACTTCACTTTTCATAAATGTGACACCCCTAAAAATGCCTTCTGAATAATGCAAAAGATCAATTCTGAATGTTTTTTTTTGTTCATCATGAATATATATATATATATATATATATATATATATGTATATATATGTATATATATATATATATATATATATATATATATATATATACACATATATATATATATATATATATATATATATATATATATATATACATATACATATATACATATATATATATATATATATATATATATATATATATATATATATATATATACACATATACATACTCAATGCAATAGATTCGTAGAAGTAAAAAAAAAATAACTGAAAAAAGGGTGCCATATAGATGACACAGAGTCCATCATTACACAATGATTAATAAAAATCTTCAGAATATCACATTCAACAACATAATTATCCTCTTGAAACCAGATAAATGTGTATCTTCAGATTAACATCAACCTCTTATTACCAGCCATTTAAAAGCTAAATGAATATGGTATTCAGAAAAGTCCTTGCTGTGTGACTTTAAATAAAATTCATGAGTTCACACTTACATTCTATTAGAGGGAGTAAAGTTTAAAGGGGTGATGAACTGAGAAATCAAATTTTCCTGGAGCTTTTGACCTCTAAGAGGTCATCATATTATAAGAATATCCTGTAAGTTTCAGAACTGAAAATGACCTTGTTAGTCCAATAAAAGCTTTTATTGACACCAGCCTCAACAAACGTCTCGTTTTGAAAGTGTGGAAGTATGACGTCAATGACGCTAAAACCCCACCCGCTCATCAACGCCTACTTCAACACGGCCGGTTTAGCCCCGCCCACCGATTCGCGCATTCACGCATAGGTAAACAAAAGCATACCTCGTGATGACAAACCGGAGCGAGCTCCCAGCAATAAACATTCCGTTGACAAAATGTTGTGCCGTGCCTGACTGTGGAAGAAGACAGTCGCTGCATAAGCTTCCTCTGGATTCCAATATTAGGAATGCCTGGTTAAAATTTGTTTTTAATGACGTTCCAGCTGATGAGTGTAAAACATTATCCGTATGTTTGCTTCATTTCACCGAGGATTGTTTTGTGAACAAGACACAGTTCGAGGCTGGATTTGCAGACCGATTAAGATTAAAAAAGGCGCTGTACCTTCTATATTGGATCCAACAGGAGTGGTGCAACACACTTATGTGAGTAATATTTTTATTTTAGAAATAATAATCTACTCGGCTAGCATTGCATTGTTACAGATCGTTTGATATCTAATAATTATGTGTATGTGTCTACAAGTATCCGTTGTATTTGAGGTGCTGTTGGTTCATTGTCCTGCGATTCGGGATCGGACTCTGGGTCAAACATGTATGGGCGAATCATTCCGGTTGCCATTTTACAACAGTGGTTTTCAAAACAAATTCCCCCACGTGCACCGACCGAAACCGACGACAGAGTTGAAGCTCATTATAATATGCAAAACTGTTCTCCACTCACAGCAGTGGGCGTTTACTTCCTAGTCTTCAATGCGATACGCCCATAAAATCCGAGCATTTTCAAGTAGGCTGAAAACTAGGGAAGAAAATAGCCCATTGTAGCAAGGTTCAGGGAAGAAGGAGGCAGGAACCGGATGATAATCAAAAATAAAACTTTATTTAAATGAAATAAACAAACAAAATACCTGCCAGCAGCCCCTCGCGGACGACTGCTGGCTACCCAAAATAAAACATAAATACCGGCCAGCAGCCCCTCACGGACGACTGCTGGCTTACCAAAATAAAATATAAAACACAAACAAAAGCAGGCCTGTTCCTCCCTCGCTCATCCACTCCGTCGCTCCCCCTTATGGCTCCGCTCCTTCGTGAATGATGCGAGACCGGTGTGCTTCACAGGTGCTGCTCATTAGCAATCGCACCACCGGCCTCGCGACTCACTCACGTCCCTCGGCCGTCCTGCTCACCACACCCATAACTTATTAATTTTTATGTTTTTGAATGTAAAAACCAAGCGAACGTCATAAGTTGACCTCAGACAACAAAATAAAAACATTTAAAAAGCCAGTTCATGACCCCTTTAATGCGTATTTGGTTTGCTGTCCGGGTGGAGGACTCCGAAGCTGGGAATTCGGCTTCGAACCTAGAGTATTCCACCGCATGTAAATGGTTAAGACTAGAAGTGTGGAGAAGGTGGTAGAGGGATGCTGCAAAACTGTCAATGGACTGACGTGAGATTGTTATACAACTCTTATCATTGATGAGTGCACTCCGCTTGTGGTAATTAACTGAACATGTTCCTCCCGAACTTTGTTAATAAAACATAATTTAATGTAAATTTGAATGCATTGTATGGGCAATTATGAGATCAACTCAAGCAATAACTTATAAATAAATCAAGAAAAAAACACTTATCATATATGTATATATAATCATAAAAAATGCATTATATTTGTATGAAGCATAACATTTATATTAAAAGCATTGAAAGATTAATATAAACACAATATTTGCTACATGTCAGTACTGCAGAACATTAAATTGATAAAGGAGGCTGAAACAAACAGGTTTTTCCACCACTTCCTCTGATCTCATCTGGATGCTGAGAAATAGAAGTAAAATGCTGCTGTTATGAATGATTCTCTCTCATTTCAATTATAGTACACAGAGCCAAGCAGTGATGTGTTTACCAATCATAGATTAGACATTTTCCTCTATTATCTTTAATGATGCCATTAATGTGTCATATTTTCCTCCTTTCCACTGCCTAAAAAAGGGCTCTTTGTGATGAACAATGGCATGGTACAGCTTAAAGACAGCACGTAACACTGTTTGCAATCCACTACTCCACCATGATGACATATTTCAGAATGAAACATATTGAACTAGAAAAAGAAAAAAAAGTATTCTTTTGAGAATTGATTTAATTGCGAAAAGTGGTGTACTCGATGGCGCATTTAAAAATGGGAAAATGCCAACAAGAACGTAATAGTGTGTGATGCTCAAGAACACTGAAATTTTGTCATAGAATTATTCTGATAGCTAGAATAATTGATTGAACATATAAAATGATAGGTAGAACAATCAAAAGATACTATACAGTACATAGATCAATCAACAGATAGATGGACAAGAACAATCGACAGAAAGACAAAGGACAAAAGCTAGAACATTAGAATTGAAGGATAGATGATAGAATGTTGGAATTATAAATAGAATAACAGAATGATCTAGAATCGAACGATAGATAAAACAATAGAACAAACGTTTGGCTTACAGATGAACAAAGAACGGCATTCAACAGAATGATCAAAATAACAGAAGCGACAACATCAGGACGATAGATAGATAGATAGATAGATAGATAGATAGACAGACAGACAGACAACAGACAGACAGACAAGACAGACAGACAGACAGACAGACAGATAGATAGATAGATAGATAGATAGATAGCATCGATGTAACAACATCAATTGTGTGCATCAATTCAAAGTTAGATCAGAAGTAATACACCAAGGACTGTCTTAATTCAAAGGTGGAAAACGCACAAGTTCAGAGGTAGACATGGAAATTGATGTTTCTCCCCTAAAGCGGCTGTACAGGCCCAGATGGCTGTACACTATGAGGACAGTGTTGCGATGGCACAGACACTAGAGGGTTTAACTGGGTTTGAGAGGGAGAGGGGCAGTGCCAGGCCCGTCAGATGGCAGCTCATTGTGCCTCGCCAGAGGCTGGCAATGGCTACAGGTGGGACGGCTGCCACGCCAGCTTGGTGGCATCTAATCTTTGGCGTTCTAGTCTAGTATGAAGGGGAAAACTATGGAAGCTTGTTACCGCCACTGAATAAAAAAAAAATAAATAAAAAAAAATCGCAACTTTCTATCTCACAATTGTGAGATATGAAGTCAGAATTATGAGAAATAAAGTCGCAGTTGCGAGATACTCGCAATTCTGAGATAAAAGACAGAAGTGCGACTTTTTATTTCACAATTAGTACTTTTTTTCCTCACAACTGCGAAGTTTACATCTCGAATTCTGACTTTATAACACAATTACAGAGTTTATATGTCGAAATTCGGACATCTTTTCTCAGAATTGTGAGCTATAAACTCGCAATTCGAAGTTATCAGGACAATTCTAAGGGGAAAAAAGACTAAACCTAACTAAATCTAAAGACTAAATCTCACAATTCAGACTTTATATCATGCATTTCTGACTTTATAACACGCAATCACGACTTTATATCTAGCAATTCTTACTCTATATCTATAATTCTGACTTTATAACACGCAATTCTTACTTTATATCAAGCAATTCTGACTTCATAACACTAGAAATGGCGACTTTATATTTAGCAATTCTTACTTTTCATCTCGCAATTCTGACTTAATAACATGCAATTGCAACTTTATACAGTATCTTCGCAATTCTGACTTTATAACACGAAAATTGTGACTTTATATCTAGCAATTCTTACTTTATATCTCACATTTTTGACTTTATAACACACAATTGCGACTTTATATCTAGCAATTCTTACTTTATATCTTGCAATTCTGACTTTATAACATGAAATTGCAACTATATCTCACTATTCTGACTTTATAACACAATTGCAACTTTATATCACACAATGGTGACTTTATATCTCGTAATTCTGACTTTATAACAGGCAATTGTGACTTTATATCACGCATTTTCTGACTTTATATCTCGCAATTGTGACTTTATATCTCATATCTTCACAATTCTCGAGAAATAAAGTCAATTGTGAGAAATGAAAAGTCACAATTACCTTTTTTATTTCTCATTCTGTGGCAGAAACAAGCTTCCATAAAAAAATGCACAAGGATTCATTATGATAACCAAAGGTCGCATCTTGAAAGATTTAATGAGGATGTACTGTACAAACCAATCACTTGGTCACTCAATTCTGTAAAATGTTTCATTTTCGAAAAAAAAAAATGGATGGGCACTATACGTCACTGACATTTGAGGGCAAATAATTTAATGTGTAGCACTTTATTTGACAGTCCTGTTCTGCATGTACATGCTAAATACTTATTATAGCAATTACAATAACTAGTTATTAACCCTCGAACCTACCCCAAACCTAACCTTAACCCATGTAGTTAACTTATATTATCAGTAATTTCATGGGTAAGTACACTGTAAGCACACGTAGTGTAAAATAAATTGTAACCATGTCATGTTTTCAGTAATTATTCATGTACAATGTCATTCAAAGGAAAAACAATGAAGCCTCTCTGGTTAAAAATTATAGCAAATCCAGATTAATATTCACACACATAATTGAGAAACGTTTGGCAGAAGCCAATTTTTGCAGGTCAAATAGATGTTTCAAATATAAATGCTAAAATCAAATAAAATGAAAATCACAGTAAACATAAACAACTGAAGTGTTCTCATTAATGGCATTTTAACAGTTTGAGGACATACAGCAATCATTCTCTTTGTGAAACATTCACAATCGTTTTATCTGTGCAACATCAAATACCCTGTCCCTCTTCACACACTGCAAGCACATAAATCGTGAACCTTTCACAATTTATGCATCCAGGAATGTTAATGATGCATTAGCGAGAGGCTGGGTCATTTTTCGTATGGATAGTAAGTGCTATGTCGATGCAGTTGGCATTAGCAAGGCACTCTGTGCACTGAAAAAGCACACACAGAGAGCTTTATGGACCCTGGGTGAAGTGATTTACTACACAACCAGGCTACTGGTTTTAATCCTGTGGGTTTAGAAGGTGCTCGTAATCACTTTTGTCACCAAGGTCAATGGGGGCTAAGGACACGGGGTGAAAAAACATAGGGTACACTTTTACCCTGAGAGCATGGTAAGTAACTGAGCAAAAATTTCCATTTCCTATCTGCATGAGAAAATGGTGAGCTCTTGGTGGAATATTTTAACATACAAACGGTGATCTTTACATTTTTATGCATATTCCAGAGCACAATTTTAAAGCCTGTTACAACAAAGTGTTTTAGTAGATCTAACCTTATCAATAAAGGAAAATACTAATGGGATCTAATAAAAAAATTAAATGTAATGTGCCATAATGACTCTTTTATGTTGATTGATATAATGATATATGATGATAATACTTTTCTCATCTCATTTTGAAGAACTCTTTTTCTAATATGGTTTTACAAGGAGAAATGTCGTAAATGATGGCATTTTTACACACTTACGCAGTTTTTAAACAGTTTACACACTGTTTAATTCATAAAATAGACCTGAGGGTGCAGACAAGTGGTTGAGGTGTAGCTGTAGCGACGAATCAGTAGAATCTTCCGTCCATGTCATTTCCAATTTGAAATGAAATAAGCAAAAACAATAAAACCCGCATTTATTCGTTTTTTATAAAAAAAAAAGTTTTGTTTTGGTCCGATTGGTCAACAAATCTGAGCCTGTGACATCACTAATTCCAACACAGTCTCATGAAAATGCGTACCAATACCACGAATTTCATTTCTCGTGGCATTTATACGCCAAAAAATGTTTGTTTTTTTGTTTTTTTTTTGTGCATATGCTACACACTAAAAAACCCTGGAGTAGGTTTGGGGGAAAGGGGTGGGGAGTTTGTGCATATTATACGGCAAAAGTGCGTATCATATGCACGCGAAACGCGTACCATATACACGCAAAAAAAAACTGTTTTTGGCGTATAAATGCCAGCGAGAAATGACATTCCCATAGATATGAACTTTCATGAGATCGGGCTCGTAATTCCCAGGTCTTTTCAACCGCTTCTTAAACTGTAAAGGGCAGTGCAACTTAAAGGGACTCTCTGCAGTTTTTTTAGCTTAACTAAACAGCTTCAGAGTCATTGAAATATATATAGCTTCTTTCGGGTTGAATGGTGGCCGTCTCGCCAACACAGTCTCATGAAATGCGTATCTATACCACGATTGTCATTTCTCGTGGCATTTATACGGCAAAAATGTTTTTTGCGTGTATATGCTACGCACTAAAAACCCTGGGGTAGGTTTAGGGGGGAGGGGGTGGGGAGTCCGTGCACATTACACGGCAAAAAGTGCGTATCATATGCACGCGAAACGCGTACCATATACACGCAAAAACTGTTTTTGGCGTATAAATGCCACGAAATGACATTTGTGCTATAAATACGAACTTTCATGAGATCGGGCTCGTCTCGTCTCGATTAATTCGGTTTTGATTTTAAATCCTTGGAATTTTAACTTCAGTGTGATGAAAATAAAACTTTTCTTAAAGAGTGTTGTTTCACTTTATTAGCGCCCTTATGTCTATGTTGTATACCGAAATAGACACTGTCCAGCGAAATAAGGTTTTTGAAAGAAAAATATTGTAAGCAAATGTAGATTTTTTTAAACCTGTAAATGTCATCACTTTCGTAATATTCAATCAACACAATTTGCAGTAGCCTAATATATAGGATGTCTGATGAAATCTGTATCTGAATTTAGATGTATTTACAGAGTTTTATGCAGCTCAAATGTGGCACAGCAAGTGCATTTACATATCAATTTCAATTGCATTCTAAGAGAGTATTAAATGCCACAGTTAAAAATATGAAGTTACACGTAACAATACTTTCAATATGAAAGACCACCAGTAGGTGGCGCCAAGTCAACCATAGGCCAATTACATAATTAAATCATTGAAAATACAATACAATAATTCATTTGCATTGGTCTCATTTTCTTTAAATTGGTGGAATTACTTTGAATATAACCATTTATGTGTAGATTAATATTTTATAATTCTGAAATAAATATTTCTGTAAAATGCGTTAAGTTGCACAGCCCTCTACAGTTTAAGCGGTAAGCAGAGCCATAGGACTATTATTTTGTTAAAAAAAGTCCTGGGGAATTACCGACTGACGGCACAGGCTCAGATTTACTTGACCAATCGGCTGAAAGGGGCGTCTCATGACCGCCCACATGTTCAAAACTAATTTTGAAGTCATTTATCCGTTTTTGACCCGTAAACCTAGCCTGGATGCCAGCCCGAACTCCGCCCACAACTTTTTTTGGTCGGGAAGTTCGGTCTGGACTCGAATCCATTGAGGAGTAATTATGATCAGGCAAACAATGTTCGCGCCAATCAAATTGCCAGGGCGGGCTTTATACGATGATGGACAGATTGATCTGCAAGTAATCATCACGTTATCAACGTTCCGCTGTCGCGTCTGTTGTAAAATAAATCGACAGTGCATTCATTTTAATAGACAAACAGAGAACTGCAATCAAGGCATTTGTCGATCGGAAAGGTATTTTGGCGTCCTTCCCACATGATTTGGGAAAAGTGTAACTTATCAGCTGGCTCCGATGGTCACTAAGAAGATGTGTAATGAAAAGCCTGTGGTCGTTGTGGTTTCTGCTTTGGTCGCACTCATTGAGAAGTAAGTAAAAGAAGCAACACTCG
Organism: Hybognathus amarus; assembly: GCA_030378365.1. Classification (NCBI taxonomy): domain Eukaryota; kingdom Metazoa; phylum Chordata; class Actinopteri; order Cypriniformes; family Leuciscidae; genus Hybognathus; species Hybognathus amarus. The sequence continues at coordinate 220,492 of JAQIUQ010002779.1, forward strand.
TTATTTAACTTCTAAAATAAGTAAGTTCTGTAGTTGAAAACTGCGCTATGCAAAGGAGTTGACTTACTGCGTTGCTCTGATTGGTTGTAGGTCTACCGACTATCCAATTGAGTGCCGAGTTGTTGTTTTTCCTGGTTCGGTTACGACACGCCTCATAATCAAAGCTTAATGGAAAGGTCTCAGACTCATATTCTCAATAGAATATGTGTATGACGAAAGTCAGGCTACCGTAAACCAAATAAAAAAAAAAAAAATGAATAAAGGCGCATTTTCTCGTTTTTTGCTTATTTAATTTCAAATTAGAAAAAAGAAATGGACGGAAGATATCCTGCTTGCAACTCCCCTTTTGGTGGGGATTTAACCTCCACCATGAGTGTCTGGTAATGCTGTTCCTCTTTTTTTAATTTACCTTCAATATAACATTCGCACACTGAGTCTATGTCCACAGCAAGCCCAACAAATTAAAAAGTAATGCATAATTTAAAAAGTAATCTGGCAGTGGAATCAAATGCAATGTGATCTGAACTCAGGTGTGGGTATTTTCATTCAGCAGGCGGCTTTTTTTCAGATTCTCACATTTCCTGTTCATTCATCATCCTTCATTTCCTTCATTATTGCTTAAAATATGAGAAGAGATCTATCGCAAAATAAGGTCGACTGGAATGATATTACGTTTAAAGAAATATTACATTTAAAACCTGACACTTATCTGGGGATTTAGCCAATAAAAATCCCACAATTAATGGCAGGGTCTTGCAAATCCTTACATCCCACTGGTAGTGTGGCACAAAGACAAGATATGGCTTCGCAAATGAATGCAACCTCACAAGAAAACCTACCCCTGACTATTAAAATATGTGGCCGGGGGTAATATTACATTACCGAGCACCAGGAGATTCTCTTTCATTCTGTTTCTATTCTTGGTGTGCTAAAGGCAGGTGAAACATCTATTCTCCTCATCCCTTATGAAATGGCTCTCAGTTCCTTCAATTAAAAGACACGGCTGAAGGTACGCTGACCACATATTGGCATTAAGGTTCTAGACTGAGACAAATTATGTATCCAAATCCAACAGTCATGAGGTTCCAAAATGCATATGTAAGCAATAAGATACGAGAGGCTGTACTGTATCGTGAATAAATAACGGCTGAAGGGCGTTGTTATACAAGACTGAGAAGCGTTACTACAGCACAGCCTCTTGTACCTTAATGCTTCATGTCATGCCTAACAATGCCCTTCAGCCGTTACTTTTTCACAATACAGCACTTGCCTCGAGTATCTTATTGTTTTTCTAAAACGGTTACCACACAAAAAAATATACAATATTAGTGCAACTTTCATGAAGTAAAATCAGTAAAAGCATTCCTTCTGCCAGAAAGAAATAGTCCCTGACCATGAACATCAACAACGTTCCAATGTGTAATATGCATGAAAGCTCAGATAAAAACAACACAGGAACTGCAGTGTTGCACAGTGATAAATAAAACTGTTGGGTGAAGTGGTCATAGCCGTGTTTTATCATGAATAAAGCACAGCTATTGACCAATCAGAATCAAGGATTGGAACTAACTGTTTTATAAATAGCTGGGTTTCAGTCACGTGATTATGATGACGTGCGAAATTCAGATTTACATTTTCCCATTCAGCTCCTCCCGACTGCAGACGTAGGTTTGCAAGCCGTTTTTCTGGAGTTTTTCTGTTAATTTCTAGCATTACCCCCCTTATGAACAACAACCTTTGGTACAAGATAAAACTTCCTCGTGGTTTGATCAACTTAAGTAACGATAAACGATGACAAACATAGGCATTTTGAGTATGGTTCTTTCTAAATACAGCAAATCACTTCCTGCCCTCCATTTGGATTTCATGTCAATGAAATGGCATGACATCATATGAAAACAAGCTACTGTAAATATATATATATATATATATATATATATATACAGATTTTTTTATTTTTGGGTCAACTATCCCTTTAAACATTGTGTGTCATTTCTAATGGGCTCTATGCACGACGGTATTTCCGGTGAAGGTCTAAGGATGCCGGATTACTTCCACCGATCGTAGAGTCCAATGCTATAACGAGAATTTATATTGGCTTTTATACTCCATGGTTATAATAAATAAACGTTAGTCACAAAAACAGATAAAAAAAGACACCCCTCATTTTGTTTATGCTTCTTTGTTTATTATATGAAATAAACATAACTATATATAAAATTACATCTAAACGTATTAAAGTTTTGTTTCAAAGACGGGAGGACAGTAAATTTTGAAGACTCTGCAATAATCCCGTTTACATCGGTTTTCCTACACTTTAAATTCTCCCTAACGGGAAAATGAAGAGCAGCCTTGCGTCAAATGCGGAACTTATGCGTGCATATAGCCTATCCTGTAATTTTGTTATACAGGTAATAATTTAGAAAATAAAATAAAACAGCACCAGCACAAACCCTCTTTTACCGTTAAGGAAACTTTCGTCAGGATTTACTAAAGACAAACAAAAAGCATGGATAGGGTTATGTTTGCACCTGACCTTATAACATATGCATTTGTAGGTGTTTCCCTATCAGACGCAACATTTCTAGGAGAAGTGAATCATGCAAGGTGAACTAAGGTTTGCACTATAATGTACTGGTATTTGTATTTTCACATAATTACAGGATGCACATCAATCGACATAAACATACATTGACCTAAATAGGTCTGTCTGTTTTACGTGTAGTCTAATAGTTTGTCTCATGATGTCTGACCGTTGTAACCTATCCCAAGGTTAGTTCTAGCTTCTGTATTATTGAGACATCATCTCCTTTTGTGGCACTAGCAGTAGCACAGGAAAAGGTAGGCGTGGAGTTGATGGTCATCAAAGATAGGTGGAATGAGGCGTGCAACAGCTAGGCACAGGGGCGGACAAGCAGACTTTTTTGATGGAGAGCATATATACATATATATATATAGAGAGAGAGAGCGAGAGCTGCAGTTTCGTTTCACTAACTTATCTTGACAGGGTATTTCTTTGTAAAATGGAAAGAGTGAGTTGAACATCAGTCTGTCAATACATTATGCTTCTCCTGTTTAAAAGCTTGTCATAATAGCTTAGCTCTAATCACTGATTGAGGCACCCACTCTGGCAATCTGAATCACATGACTACATGTCTGAGCTAACCAGTGGCATCAGTAGGCGCTTCAGATCCAATCTGCGAGAAATAGAGGCACCGATTCGTCTCCATCACTCTCAGGGACACGAGATAGCCCTTTCTCTCATCTCTTCAACCACGATTAGTGAGATGAATTCCAAGCTAAGTGCTTGGAATTTGTCCTCTCCAGGATAGGATCTCTCAGGGACAAAGCTCATTCGACTGGGCAGTCACTCGGCCAAGGTCTCTCATTTTGATAAGTCATCATTACCCGGCAATGCTCTCCATCAAAAAAGTCTGCTTGTCCGCCCCTGTGCCTGGCTGTTGCATGCCTCATTCCACCTATCTTTGATGACCATCAACTCCCTACCTTTTCCTGTGCTACTGCCACAAAAGGAGATGATGTCTCAATAATACAGAAGCTAGAACTAACCTTGTTGATAGGGATAGGTCAAGATCATGAAACAAACAATTAGACCTTTATGCATTGGTTGTTGATTGAATTTTGTGATGTGAGTGATGCACTCAAAAGTGAAGGGGAGTGAAGTGGAACGGGATATAAGCAGGCTAAATGATTGGAGAAGTTCATACATCACCAAAACAAAAAGTCTGAGAAGATCCAATTATTATGATATCAAAATAAAACATTTATGGATAAATAAATCACAATAAGATTTATAAGACGAACTTGGAAAATAGATGAATTCACATTGACTTCTTTTTTTAAACCGCAATTGTTGAAGATGGTTTCAGGAAAAAACAAAACAGAATTGACAATCCACGCATACAGTATATTCACTGTTTAGCAATGCTATTCCCACCTCCAATTTCTGGAATCCAGCATTAAGAGTGATTAATCGACTAGTCCTTCAGGTACTTTTAGATATTTTTGTCATTTTGCGCATCCCTACTTGCCATATTTCATATTCAGTTCCAGACATGGAAATGCATCTGCTGACATACATTTAGCAAGGTCTAATTCTCTTTCCTTCTTGTGCATAAAAAGGTACGTCCTTCAAAACTAGATTTATTCATTTAAAGAGTGTTCCATCCCAGGTGATGAATTCAGGCAATCTAGACAGATTTAAAAAGGCAATCTCAGACCTAACAATGACAAGAATTTCTTCAGAATTTCTACCAATGATTCACTTTCATCAAGCACTTGATATTGCTACCATATTAATCCACTTTTCAAAACACAAGTATTCAAATCAAGGCTAAAGATGCCTTTTAAAAAGGCTAATTCAAAATAAAGATGAATTTCAACTTCAACGATTCTTTCCCTTATTTCCTTTCGGCTCCAAGCCAAATTGTATGCTGTGTGGGATGGCATTTCCCAGACAGGTTCAGAGGGAAAGTGAATACTAATGTTTAATGCCAAGAAAGACCACAGAAGTGTAAACATGAACTTCTGCTCTACTCGTCAATCACCTTTTTTTGCACATATTCAATCATTTGTTTAACAAGCTCATTAGTGGAGAGAACTGAGAGTGCCTAGTGATGCCAAAGTGCATCACTTCTTGCTCCAGTAAAAAAAATCTTATTTAGCTCACTTGTCCTGTTTGTTTCCAGAGACCAAACACCTCATGCACAGAGGTTTATGTGGCGAGATAATGGAGAGCAATAGAATGATGTGGGAGTTACCATGAAGACTTCTCCCACCTCCAAGAGTGAGAATACAATCACCCACTGTGTAATTGAACTGACCTGCTGACCATTTGCTTTCTTTGACCCCTCCACACAAGCTGATTCCCATTTTAAACGGGAGTTGGGAGGTGAGGGAGGAGGAATCTCTGTGAGTATATGAGAAGTGTATCTGATGTGCGGAAGTGAAATTGCAGTGTGAAGCATCTGTACAAAGATTCAACTCTGGATTGGCACTCCTTAAAGATTCGTTTTTTAGAGGAGGCTATTTTTGAAGAGCGAAGCTTTGAGAATGCATGCAGTACAGTGGTATTATTTTTACAGAAGGGCTCTGAGCACTCAGCCACTGAGACTATTTGAATGGAATGAGTGCAAAGGTACTCTGACAAATAACATTGTGTCTTTACACGCTGTCAGCCACATGCTCAATTTGTGGCTCCAGTAAGAAAAGGTCACATCAGTAAAAAAGGCTATGTTATTGAGTCAGTCCTGTTATGGACATAATTAACGAACAAAAGAAAGAAGCAGAGTCTAAGTTGGTGTTAACCTTGTCAGTTGAATTACTTTTTAAGTTATTTGTGTCAATCATAACAACGATGAGACGGAAAATAAATTATAAATACTTAAAGTAACACAGAGTAACTTTTCAACCTTCATAATGTATTTCCAAGTCTCTTGTGCTGGTACATCGACTTACAATAGATTCAATGACATGTCTGCCATAGCCTGACGGGGTCTGTAGCGTTTTTTATACTTTTAAACTTCGGGTTTCTGGTAGTAACCGCGAACAAAGAGAACTACAAAATTCGACTGCTTTACGGCATATACGTCACTTCCACCACCACCCCCACTTCCTTAAAATCGGACGTGCGAGCCAAATGTTATAGTCATGGCCGAAGCAGCACAGAAAAACAAGAAAGCAAAGGTTTTATCGGAGCAAAGCAAAAAGAGAAAAAGAGAAAGTGATGTCGTTAAAGGCAGAACGAGGATCAACATTGGGCCAGCGTTTCTCGCTGGCGTGAGCTGAAGGAGGAGGAGGGGTGCCCGACCCATGCGGACTTGGCTGTCATGCTCTTGGACTAGTAAGTATATTGCTTGCATACAGCGCAGTCTTATCCCAAGACGTCATACAACAGACGCTTGTGACCATACATCAACATCCGCCTTTTTAGAGTACCTTTAAACGTCGGTTAGATGACGTTATCTAATCCTAACCCTACCCCAGACCTAAACCTACCCCATCACCTTACTGACGTTAAAGGTAAAGCGTCAGTTGTATGACGGCCCGAGATCGTCATATAACCGACGTTTAAGGGTACCCTGAAAGGCGGATATTGACGTATGATCAAAAGCGTCAGTTGTGTGATGTCTTGGGATGAGACTGTGTTATTGCATACTATCTCTTTGTTTTTTTTTGTTTTTTTTTGTCTGCCTGACTATGTTACGGAAGCATCCTCATGAATAAAGTAATGATAGTAGTGAATTATCAATCTGGTAGCTAGTAAATGATATTCTAATTTTTGATGGTTAGCTATCGTCTAAACGGCGTGTAGTGGGTAGGGGCTACATTCTTGCAAGTAAATATATAAGATGTACAAAATTATATTTTAGGATACCTAACATGTCTTTAATATTCGTTTATTTTTCTTGCCTCAAACTATAATGCAAATCGATTTGTAAAATTTGCAGATTCATTTATGGTAGCTTGATATTATAATATTGACGATATATGGTTATTTTCTACCACTCAAATGATACATTGAAGTATCAGATTCAGTAAAATGGTAACCAATAGACTAGGCTACTGACGACGCTGGCTTGTAAACGTGAGCATCGCGACCATTTGTCGTTAGAAAAAAAATAAAACCCATTAAATTATATTCATATGACATGCTGAAATATATGCCACTGCACCTGGGATGAAGACATTTCACACGCGACGCAAGCACCTGCATGTGACCTCCTCCTGACGTGTGTTCAGGGCTATCATGGTTGTCAACAAATGCACGTGAAAGTAGGAGTTTACGACAGTAGTAGAGGACAATACTGTTTCCCAACTGTAGGGGAACCCCAAGAGCCCGTCTAACGGAGAGCCTTGGCACTTCCTATTAGCCCATTGTGTATCATCTTGGTTGCAGTTCCATTAGAATTCCACTGGAGGTGATCGCGGGCGAGTGTAGAATGAATGGGAGTCTATGGAGCTAAATGGCTAAATGTGTGTCTTTCTCTCGCTTGTCGTTAAATCAACATAGCTTTTATTGTTGATCCTAAAAGTTCAATAAAGATTATAGGCCAAAAGTCGAATGAACGAGTACTTACGTCCTTTTGATTTCTTACAGGTTAGGCCGTTGTTGGCCGAAGCACGCTAGCATTCTGCTATTGTGTGACGTCATCACATTTTTGAACGGATTTTTAGATCAGATAAGTGAACTTAAAAATGCAATTTTCAGCCGAGTGTATTATTTTAGCCCTCCCTTTTGGAATGCAACTTTCAAATTACTTGACAAAAAAAATTCTGGGGGTGAAACCCCATAGATTCCCATTCATTCTGCACTCGACCGTGAGCGCCCCGCATGGACAGAGACGAGTTACTGCAGCCAGTTCAGAAACCGAAAGTAACCAGCCAGTGCCTATTCTCTTCAATTAGACATTCTCTGGTGTTACTTTAAACTAATACAAATGAAATAGCATGTACAATTACTAAAGCAAATAGCTGAAAATATTAAATAAAAGCTAATTCAAAATATTATAGAACAGTGTATAAATAATAATAAAATAATACTGTTCAAACAAATTCAAAACTTCTGTGGCGGACTTCACAAGCCAAGACACTGCTATTGAGATGAATGAGAATGCTAACGGATAGCTTTCTTCATGTATTATAGACCTCCTTAGTAAGAAACGCCTCACTTCACTGCCAGTGACCACCTTGAGACCGCAGACATTCTCTGCGGTATTTAATTCCACATCCACTAAACTCAGCTGAGAACAAAGTGCTGAACATGGTGGATAAATGATATTAAGGAAAGCCACAGTAATTGAAGCAAGTCTCTGAGCTGAAGCTCCAAAATATTTGTACGTGTTTGAAGTTCATGTTACCTTCCTATATTTTGCAGTTGGAGCAAAATGAACACCAGTGGCATGGCAAAAAAAAAGTCCTCAGAAAGTCATCACTTATACTGTATAAATACTTTTTATGCCATGCATAAAACATGAGACCACAAATGGAAATGACTCCTCAGCTCGAAGGAATCGTGAGCAAAGCAATTGAAACCTGTAATGGAATGTATGTCTATCTGCCTCTACTTCCAACCACGTTCCTCTCAGGGTCACATTCCACCGTGCTTTGAATCAGGCTAAAAATGTTTGACAGAATGACAGGGCATCGTTACAGAAATTCGTCATATAGAAACAGTGGCATGTATTGATCAACGACTCTAAATGCTATTTGACTGATGCATAATTTATCAGTTTGCACAATAGGAAATCCAGAACAATCTCATTTCTTGATGCCAGCCCAGTAAAATTGGAGCTGCTCTCAGTGGAGATTACAGTGAAGAAACAAATAAAAGAAAAACAAGCCACTCTGAGGCACAGCGAGCGCTTCTCTTTTCACAAGTAAAGGAAACGACACTGTAGGTGGACATGGGTTTAATTACCCTGAAAATCACACAGCACTCCCCGCACTGAACTTATGTCCTGCGACAATGACGCGAGAGCTCCGAATCTGGGTGCCAAGGCCACAACGTCGGAGGGAAAAAGCATATTCATCTCATTGCAGGGTTAAAGGAGGAAACCCTGCAGAAAATATCTTCCTCCCCATTGGGATTCAATACCTGAGGCCTGAGCAAAGTCACTCCAAGGTGATATCTGTCTGAATTGAACATTGGGTGTCTCTTGACTGTTCATTATTAATTCAGTCTCTGGCTCATGGGTGCCACAGTATCATTTCAAAGGCAGAGATGAGAAATTGAAGAGCAAGGGAGGTAATACTGCAGCTTTGCTTTCTAACCTGCCTCCTCCTGTCTGTCAGAATAGCCATTCAAATGATGAGGATCACCAGCAAGCCCCTCCTCTGCTCTGAGAGCAAATGCCTTTGGATACAGAAACCTTGGTGGCTCACAGAGAAATCTGGAATAAAGTTAGTAAGTAGCTAATGTCCATTTCAATTCTACAAGTTTCAAATCTTATGTGACGGAGATGAGTGGCAATGTACTGAAATTCTAGGGCAAGGAATTAAGTAAAGATTTTTCCGTTTAAAAAAAAAATAGATAAAAAAAGAAGTCACTTGCAAAAAGGCTTATATTGTTGAACTGGAAAAATCCTCTTCTACCCAGCTACTCTCATTGGATGCACAACCTGTTGCAGTTTATTCAAATAGAAAAAAAAATAGATATACCATGATTGGCAGAACAGAACAATTTCATATGATTTGGCAACCTTTTCTTTTGCATTTAAAAAAAATAATATTTTTTCTTTATAAATAACCATTTACTAAACCATTCTTTTGCATTTGATCCTAGCTGTTTTTGTCCTCTCTCCCGCCCTTGATTGTTTAAGAAACAGACTACATAAAAAAGGGGAAATACATTGTATTTGTTTTCTTGTCAGATAGTGTTGATTGGTTATTAAAGAGGGGAAAAAGAGTTGTAAATGTGTTGCAAGGTTGTTGTTTTTTTATCTTATTTATAATCTTGCTGTATTTTATTTTTATTGATTCCATATTGTACATGCATACTACACTAGTATTACTTGTACTATTGGGTATTGTACTAGCATGTTTTGAAGCAAGCGGATATATCCCTTTTTTCTCTCTTTTCTTTTCTGTTTTTGAGTCAGAGAGTAAGAAATGTGTCTGTATACTTTTTTATTATTATTAATGATCATTATGTTGATACTAACTTTGTATTGTTCTCCATTTGCTTTCTGATTGGTAAAACACCAATAAAAAGAGTTAAACTAAAAAAGAAGTCACTTGAAAGAAGTCTCTTATGCCCACCAAGGCTGATGAAAAAAATACAGAAAAAAAAGTAATTTTGTGAGGTTAAATTTATTCAAAGCGGATTTTTTTAGCAGCCATTACTCCAGTTTTCAGTCACAATCATTCAAATAAATCTGATTTGGTGCTCAAGAAACTTATTTATTTATTTATTTATTTATTTATTTAATTCTTTAATGAATAAAAAGTCAATCAATATCAATTTTTAATCGATAAATTTAGTAACATTATACATTTCGTTGGTATCATTTTTACTTAACTTAATGCATCCTTGCTGAATAAAATTAATTATTTTAAGGGTTCATTTCCTTAAAAACAACAAAAAAACAAAAAAAAAAAACATTACTGGCCCAAAACTTTTGAAAGGTAACAATACCATTTACAAAAACATTAAAACAGGCTCAAGACCCTGTTAAAACCTGTTATACCAAAAACAGAGTTGTTGATTTAGTTTAAAATGAATTAAAATAAAATTATCTTAAAGCCTTTTTAAGCCTTTTTGATCTTTTCATGTTAATTTTATGTTTAAGTTACAGAAGGAAGAAATAAAATAAATAAATAAAAATACACCAATTGAATCATTTTCATAGATAATGTCTCTTAAGGAAATTTCTGGAGAGCTAAAAATAAAACCAATTTCTAAGGAAAACAGAAAATAGGCATAATATTTGACATGCAGTTTATAAACTTCCAGCATTATCTTTGAAATTATGCAACAAAAAAAAAATAATCATTGTGTTTACAAAAGCTAAACAAATTTGACCACAAGTTCAAATGGGCGTCACAGTCTTCATATCTCAGCAAAGCAATTAAAGCTGAAGCAAAGCATAATAAAATGTTTACAGAAGGATTACTTGATTGTATCACTTAAAACTACAGCAGACGGGCAGCAGAACAATCACAGCTTGTGATCTATTCTGAGCTATGAGTCTTTTTTGTTTATTCAGGGCTGACAATATGTTGTGTGCTCTGAGACATGGCCTCAAATGCAGCTCTTTTATCTACATCGTTTTTTAAAGGATGCCAAGGTGGTTGGCACCACAGAGAGCTGAAAGGGGACCACAGCAACAGCTGTCCTCACAAAAATAAATGTTCCAAGCAGAGGCATATCTTTGACATCGGGACAAACAGTATTCTCCTAGATGAGATCGTTCCACAATTCATCTTATTCATCACAGCAGTGTTTGTGGGAAGCCTCTGGCTATAATGCCTACTGAACAGAGAGAAAAGCATTCATTTAGTACTGCCTCACAGTGATGATAGGATGAGAGTAGGGCGGTATTGTTCATCAACACTTCAACAGATCCATAAACTCCATCCACACACCTGGCCATCACTAGATCCATAAAGTCTTATTAAAGGCTATGGTACAGCGAGGCTGACAAAAGGCCAGGGTCACTGCTGTACTATCAGTCTGCCCTGCTTTAGGCTTTCACCTTCGAGCACATCAACATTAAATGTCACACAGACAACATAGTAAACTGTTAAAGGAATAGTTCACAGAAAAACAAACATCCTGCAGTGTGTTATAACATACTGTTAAGTTGTTCCAAACCTGTATGACTTACTGTCTTCAATGGATGACAATACCGTCCATAATATAAATTGTATAAACACTACAGTTTAAAGGAGTAGTTCACATCCAAGATGTCCATGTCTTTCTTTCTTCAGTCGAAAAGAAATTAAAGTTTTTGATGGAAACATTCCAGGATTTTTCTCCATATAATGCACTTTACTGGGCACCAAATGGTTCCAAAAGACCATTTCAGTGCAAAATGCAAACTGTTCAAAGGGCTTTAAATGATTCCAGATGATGAATCAGGGTCTTATCAAGCAAAACGGTTGCTCATTTAATAAATAAATAAATAACAATTTTAAGTTTTATAAGCTCAAATGCTCACCTTGCTCTGTTCTGTGATGCGCTTTCGTGACTCTCCTGTTCGAACAAAATAAACAAATCTTTTCCCGAGTCAATTTGTTCATTTCGTTCGTTGAATGAACCAAATTACATGAAAAAAGAGGAAAAAAAGATTGTCTGGAATCGTTTAAAGCCCTTTGAACAGTTTGCACTAAAATAGTGTTGCACGGTGCACCGATACTTCAAAAGTATCGTGATACTCGGAAATTAAAAACCTCACGATACCTACATTTATTAGTATCGATACTTTTATGAATGACCGCGTTCCAGATTTGTAAGAGACGCATTTCATGTTGGTGTGTGCCACGCACGCTTCCAGTCTCTCCCTATGAATGTCTGTGTTTCTCCTCACGAACGCAGCAAAGAAGCTGCAGCTGTCATGAGACGAACACTACCGCGAGACGGCTGCATGCGCGAGCACACGTGATACAGTGGCCGCCTGTCAGTAGCGGAGTGGCAATCCGGAGAGTCGGATCTCTTCCTGGTGGGCCGGTAGTGTTTCGAGGCCGCGAGGGCCGGTCTGATAGTTATACATTGCAAGTTATTAGCAACACAATCCAGCGGCCTGTACACAAGTCTCTGCAACGGCGATAGTTTGTAGCGCGTCCGTGTGAAGACGGCGCGCGACTGCGCGAGCCGCAAAAGACACTGTATCCATGCAACTGATAGCAGCGAAAAAGAGCGCTGTGCTTGATTTTAAAGAAAACAACAGATTTTAGCTTTAGATATCTTATTTAATAGTTAACTAAATGAATTATCTGCTAGTTAACTGGAGATGTTTCATTTATTTTTGTATTAGGTGTACAACTTTCCCCCCAACTTTCATAGATAGCATAAATAATTTGCAAGCTGCTAAAATAAAGGATACAAAACATCAGCAAAATGATCTATCGGCTATATGATTATAGCATCAGAGCATGTGCATGTCAGTGATTTATTTATATTAGGTTATTACAGCATTAAAGAGCACAGACCTATGCAAAGGAGGTGCATGTGAAATGCCTTGTAAAAAATGCTTTCCTTTTCAGGAAAAGTATCTAGAAATCGCAATACTTGACTTGGTATCGGTATTCAGAAACAATAATTTTGGTATCGTGACAACACTACACTAAAACTGTCTTTTGGACCTTGAACCGTTTGGTTACCAGTAAAGTGCATTATATGGAGAAAAATCCTGGATTGTTTTCATCAAAAACCTTAATTTCTTTTCGACTACAGAAAGAACGACAGATCTTGGATGACATGGGGGTGAATAAATTATAAGCAAAAGTTTTTTTGTGTGTGAAATAATCCTTTAAAGGTTCGGGGTCTTTTCTCAAGGCGGCATGTGTTTAATAAAACAATACAGTAAAAAGGTGAAATATTACAACTTCAAATGACCATTTTCTTGTTTAATTAAAAAAAAAAAACTATGTATTACTGTGATGGAAAAGGTGAATTTTCAGGAGCCCCAGGGACATCCTTCAGAAATTATTCTATTATGATGATTTGGGGCCTGAAGTTTTTTCAGGTTTATTTAATGAAAAAAGAGAGAACAGTTCAAAAGGACATTTATTTGAAATAAATCTTTTGTAAGATAACATAATAGATGTATCTGCTGTCACTTTTGATCAATTTAATCCATCCATGCTATATACAATTTTTCGTTTTTCAAGATTAGATTTTAAATGGTTGTTTTATTTTAGTTTATTTTATGGTTGAGTACATACACACATCTTTTGAAGATAGACTGTTATTCACAAAATTATATATTTTATTAATATTAAATCTTATTTATGAGAGAAGCAGTAATGTCTTCTGAGTCAGACTTTTTTTAAAGAATCTGGTTTAGCTGTTTGACCAAACATGTCTGAACATATTCTTCAGTTTAATTCTGGTCGCAGTGGTTAACAGCTCAAATGGAGAGGACCATTATCAGTAAACTAATAAATACATAAAAAAGCCACACAGTGCTTCACAGTGACCTTTTTAAAGATTGAAAATAACAGCCTCTGTCCATTTTGATTGCACAGAAAGAGGGGAGTGGGGGGGGGTGTGTTAGGGGGGTATCAAAAGTTTTTTTTAGTGGAAGAAATAAAAATCCTACAGGTTTAGTAATAATAAGGGTACATAAACCACACGAAACGAAACCTTTAACTGCATTCGACCATGATGAATAAACATTTAAATTTGCACTTCATTGATCAAACTATTTACTTTGCATCAAGGAATGATGAAGAACAGCACCAGAGTAATCAAGCACAATTGAATTACAAAACATGAAAAGTGTTACAAATTCTGAAAACGATCAGGGCTGTTTCATGAGTCACTGAAATAAATGTCAATGAGTCATATTTAGCCAAAGGCAATTTGAATGCAAATTGACTCTTGGTTTGATACTGATAAAAAAAAAAAAATCAAACAAATATACAAACAAAAAAACACACTGTCACATGGCTTTAAACAAAAAACAAACTCGCGAGGCAGTGATCCTTCAGGTAGAGCTGATTAAATTACAGCCACCTCATGGCTGAGCAAAGTGACTCACAACTAGGTCGAGCGACCCATCAGAAACACATAAAACGGTGTGACACAGCTACATTGTGACTTGGAAGGGTACTCCATCACTCCATGTCGCAAAGATTAATGGTGGAGAATGTCACAGGGAATAAGGTCATGTACTGAGAGACCTGGCGTTAGGAAGACCACCGCCATGTCTGCAGTCTGCTTCCAGCCATTCAGAGGTCCAACAGCACCCTGGTAGAGAGCGTGTCCATAACTAAATATACATGATTAAATTATTCAACTAAAGGCTTGTCAGGGCCACACGACATGTACAAGAGAGCGTTAAAGGGCACAGTGAAAAACTGCCTGGTTACTCACGTAACCTCAGTTTCCCGAGTTAGGGAAGGAAGTATTGCGTAGCTACTGTATACGCAGTGGTAGCGCAGACTCATCCCTGACATCTTTGGATGTCTTTTGACCATACGTCAATATCCGCCTTTTCAGGGTCCCCTTAAACGTCGGTTAGATGGCGTTACTCGGATCCTAACTCTACCCCAGACCTAAACCAACCCCGTCACCTAACTGACGTTAAAGGTAAAGCGTCAGTTGTATGACGTCCTAGGATCGTCATATAACCGACGTTTAAGGGTACCCTAAAAGGCGGATATTGACGTATGGTCAAAAGACGTCCCAGCGTCAGTTACATGACGTTTTGGGATAGAGTGTGTTAGCAGTGGACAACTACCGATATTTTCTTCGGTTTCCTGACCTATAAAACGCATTTGCAAATGCACAGCTAGCACATTGAGCATCTGGCTCGCTCATAAGCTAATCGGGCCTCAGCCTATATCAGTCCCCAAATTCGCTATTATAGCAGGTTTAAAGGAGTAGTTCACTTTTAAAAAAAACTTTTGCTGATAATTTACCAAGATGTCCATGTCTTTCTTTCTTCAGTCGAAAAGAAATTAAAGTTTTTGATGAAAACATTCCAGAATTTTCTCCATTTAATGGACTTAAATGGGAACAAAACGGTTCAAAGTCCAAATGAGAGTTTCAGAGAAGCTTCAAAAGGATTTAAACGACACCAGACGATGCATAAGGATCTTATCAAGTGAAAAGATCAGTCATTTCAAAAATAAATAAAAAAGTTTAAGTTTTATAAGCACAAATGCTCTGCCTTGCTCTGTCCTGTGATGACGTCGTGACTCTCCTGTTCAAACTCGTTCATCAAAATGAACAAATCTTTTTCGGAGTCATGACTCGAAGGGTCCTAGATAAGACCCTTATTCATCGTCTGGTGTCGTTTTAAAGCCCTTTGAAGCTGCACTGAAACACTCATTTGGACCTTGAACCGTTTGGTTTCCAATGAAGTCCATTATATGGAGAAAATCATGGAATGTTTTCATTTCGACTGAAGAAAGAAAGACGTGGACATCTTGGATGACATGTTGGTGAGTAAATTATCAAGGCTGTTATCGTTACAAAAAAATTATCATTTTTTTTAAAGCAAACTACTCCTTTAAGCTGCGTTCACACTACACGCGACACGATACCATTCATATTCAATGGTGAGCAGGCGACTTCCAGCGACACACGCGATCGCGACCGTTAGCAACTGGATGGGGCGTGCTGACAACGCGACAAAGTTGAGAAAAGTTTAACTTTATGCAAATGAAGAGCGATTTCCGCGAGGGACAACCAATAGGAGTGAAGTCAGTGGAGCGCGTCTCTCTTCAGTGCCGAGTCTGACTCGAGGCAAGTTGAACGAGAAGCTCATTTTAGCAGACAGAAACTGTCCTATAACTTATGATATATCTCTGTGTACACACAGTGGTGTTCACCGTACGGACTCTGTGACTGAATGGTTTCGGGAACCCAGAAAGACCGGTATTTGCCCGTTTGCTGCAGTTAAATAGCCGCGATGGCAAAGAGCACTCACTGTTTCTCGTTCATCTTTAATATTATACATTTTATGTACTGATTCCATTAATATTTAGACTTTTCCTTCCAAAATATTTGTTTGTAGAGGCATTAAAACGTATTTGTTGTCTAACATTGAGTAACTTCCGTGAACGTCACTCACAAACATTACTAGGCAACCAGTAGAGGGAACGCCCCCAGCGCAGCCACTGGCGACCTGCAGCGACAAAGTCGCGTGTAGTGTGAACGCAACTTCATGCGACTGAAGCGACCACTAGTGGGAAGTTTACCCACTGCGTATACGCAATACGAACTGACCATTCGAAAAGGAACTATACTTTTTTCAGAGTTTCATCAGCTTTAAGCAATGTTTATGCATTGCTCAAAGCCCAAAAAGAATTAGTTTGGTCACAAGAGGTGGGACAATATGTTACCTTGAGCAGAACATTATGCTGCATGTAGAGCATGGCATCTGAACCTCATTAAGAAGCTTAGTGGTCCCATCAAAAAGCAATATGCCATTAGACTCACTACACTGAGCTTCCATTTGTGGACACTGTGAAGATCTACAACAATGGACTCAAACATGCTCATTACAGCCACCCTCAATTATTTGTCTGTTCCACATAATGAATTTGTCTTTCAAATGCACAGGAACGGATTTTCTTTTAGTATAATCATATGAGAATGTATTTGTGTGGGAGTGTTTTTTTTTTTTTTTTTGGCGGTGAAAAAGAGACGGCTGTGATTAGATTAATCTCTCAGGCCCATGCAACGTGGCAAACGCAAGCTTCTCAGGTCACAGAGCAAAATAGATAAAGATTTGTGTCTAAGCCTTGGCTTCATCTTTCTATCCAAATGTTTACATCACACTTTAAATGACTGTAAAATATTTTAAAATGAATAATGCAGTAAATATAAAATGAAATCAATCACAATTGAATGAAGTATAATCATACATTACTGTTAAAAGGTTTGGGATTTGTAGAAGTCCCATTTCACTTACAATATCCAACAATATATTGTCCATTTCGGTATTGTCCAAAATATGTTCATTTTTAATGTTATTAGCTCAATAAGAAAATTATATTAAAGCCAATAAATAATGGGTTATTTCTTTCAGTTGAGACACTTCAGATGCATACTGTTCACCATGATGGTTTTAAATTGCTGAGTCATAAAGGCTACATAAAATTATGATAACATTATAATTGTGTGTTTGGGACATGGCTTTTAATAGTGAGATAATACTCTCAAAAATTAAATAAAAATGTCTTTAGATTTATTGGGCAATACATCGGTTATAAGCTTTCAAATATCGATATCGACCAACAATTTCACGTCGATGCATCACTAATGACTGCATGTTGGACACCTAAATTATATAATTTTACCACAGAGGACCTGCAGTGATTGATGGTAGCTTGTTAGGTTTGTGCTGTTGTGTTAATGTTGAGTGGCAGAGAGTTTCATGTCATGACTGGAACAGTCTGCTGATTCCCATGATTCCAATGAGCCAGACCCAAGTGATTGATGATCCCAGAGATGCATACTGCTTACACTGCAAAATAACACCATAAACAAATGAGTAAAGACTAGAAAAATCACCTGTGATTCATTCCATACAACACTGGTGCTTAATGTGTATAGATATTTAATTCCATGCTCAGCATAAAAACTCAAATTGGATTTGTGTCATATATAACTTCCTTTAAAACAGCACCATCCTCAACAACTGTTTTGTTCCTCACACAGCTTTCTTTATAAATAAGTAAGTGAGAAAGTCAGAGATACCTCAGTAAAAATCTTGGATTCAAAAAACACAATTAACAGAAGAAAGTTTTAAAGGGGACATATGCAAATCCCACTTTTTTAGCCCTTAAATGCATTTTGTTGTAGATTTGGAGTGTTTATAAGTACAGAAAAGATGAAATTATTCTCTTCAGGTGCTTCGTATATCTTTATATTCTGTTTTGGTCATATTTTTCAACCTGTTCAGATTTTTCTGTTGTCTATGAAGTTTTTTGAGTAAGTACGTCACTGTATTTGCAGCGGAACTGACAAATAAGGACATTGACTACCGGTCCAACACTTCGAGCAATCTGCCATTATTATTTCTCGCTCCGATTTTGTAGTCCAAGCTCAATCATGCAGAAGTTACGAGAGGGCTAGTCAAAATGTTCGGTTGTTGGATGTAGTGACCCGAAGCACTTCAAGGATCCCCACTTCAACAACCTCAGCCAGTATAAAGAAGGGTTTGCCGATCGGGTAAATTCCTTCTATCAGTTAGCTGCTGTGTTTCCTGCTTTCTAAACGCAAGTTATCATTTTATTATCAATACAGATTTTTAGTGGTAAGATCAGACCGCAGTCATTTATCTTGTCAGTGTGCTTGTTTTAACAAGAGAAATAGTCAACTTTCACTAATAACACAACATACTTAACTTACATACCTGCCTCCATATGAAGACTCTGCAGGTTCGTCATCGTCAACGCAAAAATCGTCATTTTACGTCATTGTAGGAGAAAGTGTAAGAGAGGGGGATTTCTGTAAAGACTACAAGCACTAGATCTCACCCTTTCAAACCCAGCCATTGGGGGTTGGAGCTAATGCGCTAACAGACCAATCATAGATCAGTGCCAGTGCGTCTGATTTCACCGGCAGAAACTTTTTTCTTTTAAATATGGACGAAGCTACTGAATACGGAGAAGGATGCATTATGGAGGATTGGTATTACACATAGTGTTAGCCATCTTTTTTTTGGAAACTAAGCTAGCAGGCTCTTGTTCTGTGGAGAAAGCCGAGTAGTAACTTTAGGGGTTACCGTCCTCTTTTTGGCGGACATGTCCGGCTGTGAATGTCCGGGATTCAGCTTTTGCTTTCTGCGGTCGCCATTCATTGTTAACATGTACAGCTTTTGTTTCAATCTAACTGAATTAATTCTGATTGGTGAATCTGGATGTAGTGTTTACATGAACGCTAAACAAGTGATCGCTTGTACGTTTTAACATTGCTAAGAAAATTCCCGCTCCTACCGTAAGAGATACGAGACGGGTAACTTACGTCTCACAGCTGTCACTCATCAGTAATCACGCCACCGGCCTCGCGTCGTTCTCCACACGGCCCTTACTCGTCCTGCTCGCCACAGTTAACATGATGAATGACGACTGTAGAACGCAAAAGCCGAATCCTGGACATTTTGGGCGATCTCGAAACACATTTTTGGGCAGACTTATCACGGAGACTCACTAGTAGCCTAGACTTCTTGTTTACATACTGCGCGGTTACCGGTAGGCGTGGCCTCTTAGATCAGCGAAGCAAGTGCATTCTGGGAGTTGTTGTCTTTCATCCACATAAGCCAAAAATACATTTTCTGTCTAGAAAGCGGCAAATTAGTTAAGCATGAATTAATGCTTATTAGTGCACACGTATTGTAAAGTGTTACCCATATTTCTTCTACATAAATTACCCAGTTTAAATACATATTCATCTTTCCAGAGGTGGAGTGATCCTTTAAGGGAATGGATAAAAAGTATTTCATAAACATTGACTTAAATTAATTGGACGTCCTGCACTATTTCTATGCTACCAAGTTCTTACTTCCACTGAAACACAAGCTGTTCTTTGCATTATTCTCAAATCATGCTGGAGAATATGATCATCAGGTTTTACACACTCTTGTGTAGTTCATGCAGCTCAAGTGCTGCTGTCATGCGATGGAAGTAGCGACAGATCTTACATATTGTGATGAGTGAATAGTGAAAGAGACTATCCAAAAAGAAAAGTAGGTTGGGTTCTTGGTTTAATCCATTGGTTGACTACTGTAGGTGGAGGCAGATCTAAATTATCTTTTTCTACATTTTCTTCAATTCTTTTTCACTTAAATTATGTAAACATAATGTGCAATGAAACAGTCTGTAATAAAAAAGCTTTATCACTAATGGTCTCATAAATAGTAGAGCACAAAAGCTTTTACATAAGTTTTTCACAGCTGAACTGTTGAAAGAGTGTTATTACATATAACATTTACCACATTAATATACTGTAATGGCTAATGGCTCTGTCAATAGCAATACCATGACTATTATTTACACAAAGCAGGCTTAGAAAACTTGTTTTTTAAAGCACTTGATGTTTGTCTCAAGGAGGTCATAACCTTTTAAAAGTCTAATACTAAAGCTTGGGCAAAAATACATATTTTATAAAAACTAAAAGTCGGAGGGATGCTTGAGTGCCATATTGAAAACCAACACTTTAGCCCAGTTCACACTGCCAGCGACATGGCGAGGGGTGTGCGATTTCCCGATTTTTGATTGCGAACGATCTGCTTTTAAAGAAATACCGTAGGATTGCGCATTCTATCAAAAAGTTAAGTATTTGCTTGTGCTTTAACGCCTTGCCAGTAAAACAGATGCACTGTTCCAAGATGCCCTTTTCTGAGCGCATAGGCTAAAGGCCCGTACACACCGGGACGAATATCAGCGCCGTTATTCGTCAGCATTTTTCAATGCGTTTTTTGTGTTCATACCCAAGCGTTTTTCGCTGAGGATGAGCCGAGTGAACATGCAAATTCCTTCCTTGACATTAGATGGTGCTTAATGTAAAACAGAAATCATAATAGAATCCTATACTAGGGTGTTCATATTCATGTCTCAACATGTTTTATTATGACATATTAAAAAAAAATAAATGAATGAAATGACAGAAATAATATCTTCTGTTTTAGAAAAATAAATATATAAATAATAAATAACTAAAAGAAATGCCTCCAAAATGTAACAAAAAATAGCTCTCACAAACTTACAAAAAACGAACAAAATGAATTCATATCTTTCGTTTTCATCCTCTTTATCCTGTTTTTCTTTCTCATCCACCTTGTTTGCCTATCTATATTTTGCTATAGAACCGATCTTTCTCAGGAGTTTTTTTTTTTTTTTGAAAACCAGGACACTTTCATCACTTAAAAACAGCCAAGACAGGACGTGAAAACAGGATATGTAACGCAAAGTAGAGATGTTGCCCAGAGATAAAAACATAGCACTAGCTGTCGGATGAACAGATGCACGAGAGATGAGAGTTGTCGTATTTCCCTGCGTTTAATAAAACCACTCAAACTTTACCACTCAAATCTCGTCCTGGGGATCGAAGCGAGGAAAAAAACCCCACAAACAAACATCCAACTCTGGTCACAAAAGAAAAATAAAATAAAAGAAAGAATATTAAGAGTTCGGCAGAGCGGTTATCTCCTCTCCTCACTTGTCAAAACCTAACTGACACTACGCACTATGCGCAGTTCTAATCTCAACTCGGATTCCTATAAAGCACAAAGTGACCGTTACACATGTCCCGGGAAAACAGGACTGTTGGTCACCTATACTATACGTTTATTACAGAAATATTCATATTATCATAGCTCTTTATGCTCCGAGACCAGCAGCTCAACATTCGTTGTGCCCATAGTATCTTGCCTTGTAGGCCAACGTTATATCTTCTTCGCCATATATGTGCTCGGCAAGACCGTTTTGTGTTTGAGCGCCCCAAGTTATGCTTTACTGTAACTTCAAAAGTACCAGACACGTGAGCAAAACCGCCAATCTTGTTGGTCGGATAGTTTTTGACGCGGTGCGTCAAACCAAAAACTAACCCGAGGCGTTTTTTTTAAAATTACGCTTTTAGCTTAAAAAAAAAACTATTTCTTACATTTGTATATTAAGTTGTGTATGTGTAATGTGTAATGTTTTAATAACATAACAAATAATGACAAAGATTTAGCTTACTGGATAAATAAAGCAGCGAACCTCGCGTACTTTTGAAAATCAAGACTTCAGTTGATCCTGATGAGAGCTCATCGTCACAGTTGTAAATGACGCTGTTCTACCACGATGGGTTTCACGTCACGACATTTAAGGTGATGCGTTCTAAAATAACGCTCACCTTGCGCAGGACATGCAATAAGTCAGGAGAGGGGTCATATTTGGCCAGAGAAGGCAAATATGTGAAAATAATTGCTTAAATTTAAAGCTGGTTTGTAGCATAGTAAAGACTACTTTGCTGTTATTAGTACTGTAGTGTTACGTAGAGATAAATTATTGAATTTGTGTTAGGTGGCTTAAGTTATATTGTGAATTTGTTAAGTAAATTTGTTTATATATTTACTCTACAATTTTAAGATTTAATTTTAAGAATTTTTTTATGTTATTTATTTATTTTTCAATATAAAAGCCATTATTTAATTAAATTCACCATTATTTTTAGGCTCTCTTTTAAAAAAAAGTATCGGTTGATGCACCGTTTAGGTACTGGTACCGTTTTAAAATGATCGATTTGCCACTGGTCTCGAAAAAATAAAAAATAAATACCCAACCCCACACGTCACCGTCTCAAGTGCAAGGAAGACAGGACAGAGTTTGAGCGATTTCACTGTTTTACATGACCACATCAGTGTTGCCAGATCTCGCGAGACAAATAAGCAACCAGGCCCGTGAAAACAAGTCCAAAACAAGCAACTTTTTCTCATAGACAGTAAAAGAGCTTTTTCTTTGGAGCCCCCCTAGATGAGAAAAAAAAAACTGTTTGCACGGTTTTACAGTCTGTGGGGACGGATTCGGATAGTTTTTTTATTTTATTTTTTATTATATTTTTTTCAATTACATTCACGTGGACAGATTGGTAAACTGTGTGCAGTTTTGTAAAACTGTGCACACGTACAGTTTATTTTTCTTCTGTAATGAAGCTTGGCTGTCCATCTAGTGTGGGTACTGCGCCCAAATAAAATCTGTCTGAAGCTCATTTTTGAGAGATCAACCTAAAATTTGGAACACAACTTCTTCAGATTTTTGGCTTACATTTTCTGGCAGTTCTAGAGTTAAATATATTTTGTAATATATTTTATAAAAAATAGAAATAATGTTTTACATTGTTCATTTTCATAAACTCAAACTTATAACTTTTTCTGTTTCACTTTCATAATACTTCACTTAATCCTTCACAAGAATTAGGCAAATGTCTTCTTCAAAACAAGACCAAATATTCCAAAGCATTCTTGAATTACAACCATTTGAATAGTGATTTTCATGTCTATGCGAAAAATGGGGTGACAGATAAAGGGTTAAACAGAATTTAAATTATAATATCTATATCTAAAATATCGAACATATAATTAATATATAATACTCTCCTACAGTTCAGTCACTATCAGTCACGAATGGTCCAGACTCGCACGTTTTTTAATTTTAACGTCACTCACTGACGTTTTCCTAACCAGAAAAAAAAAAAAAAAAAAAAAGATTGCCCTTCTCTGCCTCTGATTGGATAATACTCGTTGCCATCTGGGTCAGAGCCAATAAGAAGAAGGGTGTGGGTGGGAAAAACTCTTTGAATGGGGAAAGGGAGAGAGAGGGAACAGACAAGACAAACTCCTACATTTAAATAACATTGAAAATATCCGAGCTAGGAACAAGCCCAAATAAGCAACTACACTTTAGAAACAAGCCCAAAAAACCACGACCCGCAACTACCTATATTTGCAAGCGACTTTACAGAAAAACAAGCCCAAAGTCGCTTACAATAAGCGGACTTGGCAACACTGGACCACATAGTGTGGCTGCACATAGGCTGTCTTAGTGAATTTGATACATACATTGATAATTTGTGTTGTTATTCATATTATCAGTTTTGCTGTAGTTTATATCACAACACTCTCAAACAACAGAATACTACTTTTAATTTGTCTAATTAGCATGATTGTTAATTATTTTGAATTATATCTTAGTTTTACCAGCAATATATAAATTGTGATTTCAAATTCTAAAGATATGACCACACGTACAGTGTACCAATAACTTTAGAGCAACAGCAAGAACGCACACAAGCGTCCTTGTAGTACAGAGACTAACAACGTACAGCGACAAAGATTCTATAGGGAAGAAGATTCAAATCGATCCTTCAGCAATCTACATGTATGGTACTATCATTGGTACTTTAAAATGAATGAATTTAAGACCAAACATCTCCAAGATGGTTTTACTGTGCCAACTTGTCTAAAGCTAAAGCACACCATGCTGTCAGCACACCAATAATAGAAAAATAAAAATAAAAGTATCCCTCAACATCACCGATCAAACCATGTGAAGCAGTATACTCAGGAGAGAAGCATACATTAAATATTCTACATATGTCAATAATCTACAACACGCCAATTCACAACACAACACCTATTTGACATACATGACCTGCAACAAACTGACATGAACACAGATCGACTGAACAATTCCATTGGGATATTCATATCTAAATAATGTGGTTTGACAACAACTGCTGTAGTGCCATTGATAACTGACACACTAAAGCAGTAAATTGGCATTGTGCAATTGCAAACATCCTGTTTCACACCCTTAAATTGGCTCAGTGCGCTGGCATGTATTGTTGAGCCCAGAGCTGTTCTCTCATTAGAAGAGTTTGGACTACATTACCCAAGTATCTGGAAATCTGATCACAGAGGAGCATCTGCAGCCAAACCCGCCTGCCACAGCGGCCGGCATCCTGAAAAACACATCCTGATGCCAAAGTATAATTTGATTGAATTAGTGAGAAGGAACAGAAAGCAGGCAATATGTTGTCTTGTAACCATGTTAAAATAATAGTTCACCCAAAAATGAAAATGTATTATTTACTCACCCTCTCGTTAAAACAGCATGCGGTAAAATAAAAAATCAGTGGAATACAAAATACTCTTGGAACACTCCATAGTGACCATAGATTGCAAAGCTCCCAAAGGACCAAAAACAACATATACATAAAACAACAAAACAACGCTATATTATAAGTCTCATGAAGTCGTATGATTCACGGTTGGCACACCATTTCATGTTCATATTCAAATTAATTAACCAATTAGTAACACCAATGATTAGCTCTACCAAAGATATTTTTCCACTAAGATTAAGAAATTAAGTTTTGATTGATACTGTGGGGCTGCTTTGATGCAATCTATATTGTGAAAAGTGCTGTATAAATATACTTGACTTGATAAGGCAGAAGATTCCATCTAGCCAATTCTGATTTCATTGTAGAATATAATAGCTTGCAATTTACAACAAATAGGTCTGTGATTTCTTTGGGTATTTGAACCCCTAAGTATTTCAAATAGTCCTCTCCCCATTTAACCCTCTGATGATCTTCCTTTGTGAGTCACGTCCTGGGCCTTCCCGGTCAGGAAGTGACCGGAGGCCTAAAAATGAAACTTCTTCCATCCCAGTATAACCAATGCAATATATTTTTGTTTTATAATATTTATTCTTTTTAATTTAGTATTTTGAGACAATTTTATAGAATTTATTAATATTTATGCCATATTTATGGTCTATTTTTTAATAAATAGAGATATATATAAATAAATATATATATATATATATATATATATATATATATATATATATTATTTAAACATAAAATTATTAATGCAATGTTTTAGTTTAATATAGAGTATAGGCCTTCAGAATTTTTTTTTTTTTAAGAAAATAAGCACCATCTGGTTACAATCTCAAAAACTATTTCTTATTTTTAAAAATTGTAAATAAATAAATAAATAATAAAATAGTATTGTGTTTTTGTCAATTTCCCATTAATTTCCAATGGGGGTCCTTTTTGACCAAAGACCACAAGTGTGACCTTTTTTTTAAGACCACTTAGCATACTCAGATCATGACCTACATTTTTTTTCACCAAGTTTCGTAACACTCCGATAAAGCTGTGATTTAAAAAAATTAAAAACAGATTTTTTTTGTCTGAATTTATTGGTGTGTATGTGTATAAAAGTGTGTTTGTATGTGTGTGTGGGTGGATGTAATTTGTTTTGCACTCTCGATGTCGTAGAAGTATCACCCCTTTACTGTGGTATACTTTTTTGTAAATTTCCCATTCATTTCCTATGGGTCGTGTCATTTCTTGACCGAAGACCACGAGTGTGACTTTTTTTTTACGACCACTTAGCACGCTCGGATCATGACCTATTTTTTTTTTTTTTTTGTTTTTATTCACATACCAAATGCCAAAAAAGTCACCAAGCATCATAACCTTCCAATGAAGCTGTGATTTTTAATAATTCAAAACAGAAAATTATTCGGTCAGAAGTGACAGAGGACCATCAGAGGGTTAAACTTATATTTTCCTTCAAATAACTAGATGGTTGGCAATTACAAGTTAATCCCTTTTTTTTGTACATTTAATTTAACAATTAACCAATGTTTCCATCAAAACATCTAATGATTAGTTTGGCTGTCCTAAATAAACTAATATATCATCTGCAAAGAGTGATAGTTTGTGTTCTTCTCTATTTATATCTATTCCCTTAATATTGTATTATGTTGCATAATTGGCTTAACAGCTCTAAAAATAAAGCAAACAAAAGAGGGGAACATGGACATCCCTGTCTACATGATCTTTTAAGATAAACACTTCTGAAATATTTCCATTAACTTTAATTCTTGCTGTTGGTTTATTGTATAGTGCTTGGAAGGCTTTAATAATAGTGGTATGGAATCCAAACTGTTCTAATACCTAATAGAGATACATCAAACTGTATCAAATGCTTTTTCTGCATCTAGTCCCAGAAACATAGAATTGATTTTGTGATGCTGTATATGCCATAATGTATGTCTAATGCTATATTGAGTCTGTTTTTGATAAATAAACCCTGTTTGGTCTAACTGAATAAGGTCAGGCAATATAGTCTCCAGTCTTTTAGCCAAAATCAATGTGTATATTTTATAATCTATGTTTAAAACCAAAATTGGATGATACATTTTTGTGTCTTTGGGAATATTGCCGCTTCCCTCCAGGAAGGGAGAATCTCCCCCTTTCTGAGAGCCCAGTTGCACACAGTTTAAAGTCTTGGGACTATCTGTTCTTGAAAGCTTTTGTACCATTCTGATGTGTATCATCTGTCCCCGGGCTTTTGTTAGCTTTTAGTCTTGCTATTGATTTATCTATTTCCATTTCTGTAATTTCTTTTGTTAATCTAGAATTCTGCTCTTCAGTGACATCTGGCAGGTTTAAGGAATTGATAAAGTTTTCTATATGCTGTTCGTTTTGCAATGTTGGTAATGAAAAAGTAAAGAAAACGGCACTTAGATTCTCTGAGTGTATTCATGCCATTGGATTATCTTCCGTGGGTTCTCAATCACATATGAATTGTTGAGATGGTCCTCACTGTAGAACATGAAATCCAGGGGAGGAGATAGATCCAGATACAACTCCTCCTCTTTCTCCATCAGCGTCTCAGGCAACTTAAGGCTGCAGTCCATTTATTTTTTTATTTTTTTACTCTTTGTCGCCATCTCATTCGATCCTGCATTCGATTATCCATTGTTATTATCCGTTCATCTGTTTTTGTCAAGTCTTTTGTTCGCACTGTTGATGTCCTTTTTGAGCTTGATCTCTTTCTTGTTGTCTTGACAGAACTTTTTTTATTTTTCTGAATACCGTTTTCAGATCCCCTTCCATGTCCCCATCTTCCACGCAATGATCAGCACGCAATGATTAGCTATTTGGCATCATTAGCCTTGAGGGCTCCTTCAATATTTTGTACCATTTCCTTCCCTTTAACTTTATTTTGTCTGTGTGCTTTTGTCATGGTCCTATATCAGGATGGGAACTGAAGAACCGGTTCTAAGTTTTACAATCCATCGATATTGTATGCCCTCGACGTTAACGATTCCTCTTATCGATGCTCCTGCTCTGACTCAACCATAGTATGTAGGCTACAGACCGTGAACTCACAACTGTCCCTGTTGTATTTTTTCACAACTGTCCCAAGCGAATTTTTGTACCGCCAAAGCCTTATTTGATTGGTGAGTAAAACTGTCTCTCTCTGTAGTGATGAACTGCTGTGCTTGTGACAGCACGCATGTTGAAACTTGGAACGAGCAGGGAGAGAGAGAGAGAGAGCCCCGGTCAGTGCGTGCGCACTCTCTCTCAGGCTTCACCGTCTAAAAACTAAGTGCGGTACTCTGCTCTCTCTCTCCCTCGCAGATATTATCAAAAATAATCGACATGATGGTAAGGTCAGGAGACTAAAGTTTCATGTGGAGCATTTGGAGAGGCCTGACGTTGCCTTATCTTCTCTGAAAAGCGTTCCGCACATTCAGCTGACAAACCACACTTAAAATAAACAAAAAAAAACGATCCAGGGATGAAATGTTTTCTTTGATGACACACATCTTGTGGGATGTCCCAACCGCCGCAGATAATCACACAACATGCACACGTCCGATGATGACACGTTCAGTTTGCGAACTTATGACTCATTTGAACCGATTCGTTTTAGTGAATGGTTAAAACAACTGAACTGATCTTCCAACACTGAACTCACGGGACTTATAATCATTGAATAACTAATCGTAAAACGTTTTTAATGAGGTTCCATTTATTACATAAATAACATAAAGTACAGTTTGCTTAGTCAAGTGTAAGGTTTAAAACAAATAAAACCACTTGTTTCCCCCCTGAAAAAGCATATGACTACTTTTCCCACACAGTGCTATCAGGAATTGATAAGAGAATTGTTAAAGAATTGGATCGATAAGCAGAATCGTTAGTGGCATTGATATCGATAAAATCAGTATCAATTCCCATCCCTAGTCTTAGACTTTTCCAAGTTGTTGCTGTCGCCCAAACCAAAATTCGACCTCAGACTTTTCAAAGTTATTAAAGTGTACAGGGCAAACTAACCATCAAATTAAAAATTAGCGATTTTTTCCCCCATTGCCCTAACACCAGGCCAGTTCAGCTTTCAGTGGTACTATCAATCAAACCTTTGCAGAGGGGCTCTCACACAAAGTAAAGATCATAAATCAAATGTCAGCTTGAGAACATCATCATAACATGTTAAAGGTTTTCCATTGGCTTTCGCCAAAAGTAAAAGGATATGGAAAGGTACAAAGTCCCTCCCTGGAAACATTTATACCTGGTGTTTATGGTTCTGCTCCGAGGGCTGCCTTCAGGCAATGCCTTTAAAGAAGTTTAAAGTCAAACTAAAGTGTAATTTCATTGTTCAGTGCTTTAGCTGAAATACAAGCGTCTATCACAGGCTCTTGCAACATGTGGCCAGAGAGAATCAAAAGGAGAACAAAAAAAGAAAAGAAAAAAAGAAAAACATAGGTAAAAATGAATGAGCAATGAACATGGAGAAGGCAAGGGAAACAATCAGTTACTAAAAAATGACATCAGTTACTAAATGTCTGAACCTATGCCCAGACAAAATATAGTCAGAATGACTATGTTTCTTCCTCTTGTTGTTTTCTGTCTCGTTTCTATCGCTTTTGGCCATATTGAGCAGAACTAACGATTCCACCCATGGAAGAGGTCTCCCCTGCTGTTTCCTTCTGATTGAAATGTGCCACTGAAGCTTAAGCACGCCTGTCTTCAGGGAGATTTTTCACCTCTAGTTAAAGCTAGCCATAGGCAGTATCCACTGGTGAGCATGATGTATTTCCAGTTAAATCTCAGAATGGTTGTGAGAATCTCAGAGCGAAGTGCTATGCTACCATTAAATTCTTGTCGTCAAAACAGCCAAAACTGTTCATTTTCATCATTGTTGTGTTGTTTATGTTAATGTTTTTCCTTGAACTTTGTCTTTGACTGATAACGCGATGACATGTAAACATACAAAATTGTCCTTTCAAAGGCAGGAAGACATCTCTTCTAGCCACCACTGCTGTGTTCCACAATGAACAGTGTCTACAACATGCAATTTCTTCAGTTATTTATTTTTTTTTTTTCACTTTTCCCAAAGACATTAGCCACATTTCCACTGCCGGGCTGCGGCTGGGCCAGAGCTAACAGCGAGCCGAAGCCGAGCCAGTGGCCTCGAGCCTCAAGCACCGAGCTTGCGTTTCCACTGCCGGGCCAGTAGCCCCACAGCGCTGTCCTGAAACCCCACCCCTAACACGCCTTTCTGGATCAAACATCATACAACCGAACCCATTTCAACGGGTATTATGAATTAATTTATTAATAAGTTTATAAGTTAGGAAGATAGCATATTAACTCACCGGCCGTGGCTGTAATAGTGTCCCGATTGTCTCGCGAGTCGCCACTAACAGAGGGACGGTGTTCCAGAACACTGTCCATGAAGTCTGAACCATGGAAAAATCCTTCTCTGAACTCTTTGTCCATTGTGCGTTTAAATCGCCTTGTACAATACTGCGCCTGCAACGTCTTTATTTTTTCCTGAACTTGAAGCGTTGTTTGCTGAATGTTTAGCTTAGAAAATTCAGCATCGAACGTATTTTGTAACATCCTCGCTTCTTTACACGCCGTCAAATTGACGTTGTACCCTTTCTTCTGGCCAAATGCTCAGAAGAGCTCAGACAGACAGTACAGGCGATTCTCCATTTTAAGCAGCGATTTTTTGCGCAAAACAAAAAAGTGAAATGTGCATCTTGCTTCAGATCATAACGTTCCATAACACAGATAAACTCCACCTTTTACCTTGAGCACGTCCTAGCCTGAGCTGGCTCGCTCTGCCCCAAGGTATTCAACGGGCCAGAAATCCTGATTAACATCCGACGAGACAAGTTTCTTACAACAAACACATGAGCCTGCAGCCGACAATTTCAAAGTAAAGACGTGATAGAGCCTCTGACTCCAGCTGGGCGGAGACGTCTAAAGAGTGGAGCTGTCCCAGTGCTTTTTCAATAGAACAATTTCAGTCTGCCAGTCCCACGGCCTGGAATATGGTAAAGGACCGCGCGTCCCAATACAGAAACCATGCACGATCCATCTGTGGAATTGGACTATCCTCCTGACCATGACTACTGCGACAGAAGTGAAACTGCTGCGCTGGATATGTCTCTCAACCACATTGAAGAACTTAATGAAGAGATAGCAAGACTCTGAAACATAATAGAGGAGAAATCCATCAGCAACAAGTTCTGCTTGGAGCGGTTTGCTGGATCAGATGATGACATAAGGTTCTTCACAAGGTAAATTAAACAACACATTCTCATCCCAAGAGCGTCATCTGAACTGATGTTTTTGACCATACATCAACATCTGACACGATCATCAGCGCTAGCATCATCTAACTGACGCTAAAGGGTGCCCTAAAGCGTTGAATGTTGACGTATGGTCAAAAGCGTCAGTTAGATGATGCCTTGGGATGAAAATGGGCTGAATTAAAATGTCCAAAGAGGACATAATAAAGACATTTTAGAGCTTTCAAAATTGATTAGTATTATTAAGCCTATCTGTTTAAATGTTGCATGTGTGATGTGCGTTGTTGTAAGCTACTGGAAACCTTGAATTTCCCTTGTGATGAGAAAAGTACTTAAAACTACCTAGGTCTATCTACTAGCGCATTGTATTTTAAAATACTGAGAAGAGCAGAAAGGACTGATGTATGTGGTCCAGTTTCTGACCTTAGTGCCTAACTGTTACAGGATGTTAACAGTAACCGTCAATATGGATGCTAACATGCTTGCAATTTAATGTTGTGTATAGGCACTTAATGTAATGAAATGTAACACCCATGTCCCACAGATTTGCAAGTCACGCCCACCTGATGGCCTTTTGGAAGCAGATAGAACCAGCCACCTACAAGATGATACGGGTGACAAGAGCACAAAGTTTGAATGATGAGGTCCCTCACACTGGCAGTGCAACAGTGAATATATTTTACAGTTGTTCTTACAAAGCAAGATATATTGATATCTTATCAAATCCTTGTATCTAATTCTTTCTTTTTTCAGATTCTTTAAATCCATTGACGAATTGTTTCTCATTATGAATTACTGTCATTATGGGGTCTGACGCAGAAGGATCTGGCCCTAGAATTCAAAATCCAACAGTCAACTGTAACCCACATCATAAATACATGGGCTAACTTCCTGTATACTGTACTGAGGGGCTGTGGGTATTTGGCTTGATGAGGAGACTGTAAAATATCACATGCCAGAGGCTTTTCAGGATTACTCTGACACACAGATTATTTCGGATTGTACTGAAATATGCTGCCAAGACACCACGTCTTCTCCTCCAGAGTGAGGTGTTCTCCACCTATAAATCACACTGTACATTTAAAGGATTCATTGGCAATGGCCCCTCACGGCGCAGCAACCTTTGTGTCATCTCTCTATGAAGGTGCCATCAGCGATAAAGAGATTCTGTAGCAGTCTGGCATTGTGGCTCTCTTAAACCCATCTATGGCCATAATGGTTGACAAGGGTTTCCTGGCAGAAGACTGTGTGCTCTGCAAAGTCCACTTACCTACCTTTCTGTGTAAGAGAGCACAACTCTCTGAGCCAGAGGTGAGGAAAGACAATCTATTGCCAAACTGAGACTCCATGTTGAGCGGCTCATTCGCAGGGTTAAGGAACATTAACTATTCGGCACAGTAATCCCTCTTTCATTGACGGGCACCATTAATCATTTTTACACAGTCGTGTGTCTTTTGGTCAACTATCAAAATGGCTCATTGGTTAAAGCATGGACAACACAATGATGTGCAAATGCGTGAATAAAAAATTTACAAAACTTTCTGCATCGCCTAAAAACTGAAAACTTTTCATCACTTGTAAATGTGTTACACAGCATTCATAGATTACCACTTTAATAATCAATGCTGTGTAACACATTTGCAAGTGATAAATAGTTTTCATTTTAGATTAGGGGATGCAGAAAGTCTACACATCATTAACTGCGTTCACAACATGCAGCCAATAACCCGTTCAAAACCGGATATTAGCAATGACCCAGTCGCGAACGGCCATGTAAACACCAGCAAAAACCCGAAAAATGCTCATATCCCGGATTTTAAAAACAGGGATATTATACCTGGGGTACCCCTTTTCTAACCCGAATTTTTGGTCAGGTAAACGCGTACTCGGCATATCCCCATAGTGATTTGTGTTCTGCACATGTTCTATTTGCAAGGAATCTTGGTCTTTTGAGTAGAGAACTTCTCGGCACATACAAAAATCCGCGTGCAGTATACCGGAAGTAAACATGGCGAGACGCAGCACAGCATAGTTCAGACGAAGCTCAGTAATGTTACCAGCATCTAAGCACGAACAAAGGCGATCACTATCTGCCCCGAACTATCATTATCCGCATGCTACTGTTGTCGTTCTCTTTGGATACAGGAAGAATAATTGGAAATGATGCATTTGCGACTAAGGTCTGTCCGTACGTCTCTAGCGACGCTTAACCGTGCGTCACCGTTTACATTGGGATATTGCAATTCCATGTATACAGGAGAAACTCTTTCTGCTCACGCATGTAAACGGGTTGTCCCTAATGTTTCAGAAACCCGAAAAGTGACCTTAACCAGACCATAACCCGAAAATTGGCTGCATGTAAACATCAGTCATTGTGTTGTCCAGGCTTTAACCCGTTAAAGCTGCAACCCACTTACTTAGGTTATTTTTAAATATATATATTTCACAGTTACATTTTTATTTTACAATTTGTATGTTACAAAAGTAAATTTTAAAATTATTGTTAAATAATGCAAAAATTAATGTGTCTGTTCATTTACTTTTCACAGAGAGGTTTTTGGGCATGTATGTGTTACAGAAAAACAAATCATATGTCTCTTTCAGGGAGCTTAATACAGTGCTGTCTCTATAAATGCGCTGCACAAAAATGTCATCGTGGGCCCAAACAACAACAAAAACAAGTAGTAATCTTATTATTGTTTACATTTTAAACTGAACTCCAATTTGTTTAACAGACCAAACAACAAAGCATGGCAATTCCCACTCAGCTACCCTGCTCTGTATTAGGCTACCACTGTTTTTGTGGGTTATGACTTTAAAACATTACGCTGAAATGTTAGCTAGCATTAGCAAATCACATTAAAAGTTGGAACAGAATTGAAGAAACGTTAAATTTGAAGCGTATATCTAATTTGCTGTGTGGTTTTAGTACTGGATGCCCGGACAATCCTTCGGACATCATTAAAAGACACTTTTGGCAACTCTAGCAAACACCTTGTAAACTTCGTCTCTGCCATCGTAAATGGCGACGGTCACTGTTTAATGTTTTCTTCCGTTAATCGGAAATGTGCAAAACATCCTTACGCCTATGTGGAAGTGATGTGTGCATGTGAGCCAATAGTAATTTCCCAAACGTAAACCAGTGAAAACAGCAGCCTAGGTCTTATAGGGCATCACTATTTGAATAACATTTTAATTGTGATATTAAAAAAAATGTGATTGCTATTAAAATAAGATAAAAAATATATATTAAATAAATAAATAAATAAACTCCTGGTTTGCTGTGCCTGTTTGTATAGAGAGATACACAATTAACTTTTTTGTTAAAGGATAAGCTCGGTATTTTACA
Source organism: Hybognathus amarus (assembly GCA_030378365.1). NCBI lineage: Eukaryota > Metazoa > Chordata > Actinopteri > Cypriniformes > Leuciscidae > Hybognathus > Hybognathus amarus. The sequence continues at coordinate 254,939 of JAQIUQ010002779.1, forward strand.
ATTAAAGCCCTGTTTCTAAGATTCGTTTCTGATGAAATAGAATGGTTAGGATTGTTCTTTAGACAAATGTTGCTGTCACGAGAATTTTTGGATTCTGTGTTAGCACCCCCCACACACCTTTACAATGGTAGCAAAGGTGCACTGGAACAATCCTTCTATAAAAACGCATAAAACTTTAGTTTCAAAGACGTAAAATTCACCGAGTGGTACTGGGGTGTTCACTGATATACTCACACAAAAATCACCTCAAAAGATGCTTTCCAACAGGTGTTTTACCATTTCGTTGTAAACTGTAGACCTATTTTCCGAACGCCTCACAGCCAGACATTCCAGCCCGAATACTCATGAAAGTTAGTGTCTATGTCACGAATGTCATTTCTCGTGGCATTTATACGCCGAAAAACTGTTTTTGCGTGTATATGGCACGCGCATTTACGTACATATGATACGCACTCTTTGGCGTATAATATGCACAAACTCCCACCCCCCTCCCCCCTAAACCTAACCCAGGGTTTTTTATGCGTACCATATACACGCAAAAAACATTTTTGGCGTATAAATGCCACGAGAAATGACACTCGTGGTATGACATGACGCATCTTCATGAGACTGTGTTGGACATTCTTCCGTTGAGAGCTTGAATAATAGACACTCCAGCCCAGTATGATGGCGATAATGCACCTTTGCCGATCACAAGCAAACCATTTGTATACACGCGACCTATGCACACAACTGCATAAGACTACAGAAAGAATACAAACAAGCCCATTTCCGTTTCCAGGCGACGGCGTAATAACGGACATCACAGAAAATACAATACAAGTCAATAGACTTGGACAAAAACTACGATAAAACCTGTTGGAAAGCATCTTTTGCAGTGATTTTTGTGTGAGCATATCAGTGAACACCACAGAGACACTCGGTGAGATTTCACGTCTTTGTAAACTAAAGTTTTATGTGTTTTATGAAGGATTGTTCCAGTGCACCTACACAACCATTAAAGGGGGATGCTGACACAGAATCCAAAAATTCTTGTGAGAGCAGCATTTGTCTAAAAAACAATCCTAACCAATCTATTTCATCAGAAAAGATCTTAAAACAGGGCTTTAATTGTAAAATACAGAACTTGTCCTTTAGCAGTCTCTTCTTTTGGTTTTGCTGAAGAGAAAAGGGACTTGTCTGTCCCTTTAAGGGCAGGCCAAAAAGAAGTCTATCAGGCACTGGTAAAACATATACTATAACATAATAAAATTGCTATTTAAACGCATTTTAAAAATGAATCTCGAGATGCCTGTGTTCCATTCCGTCATGCTACGCCCAACTGTATTTGAACGCAAGAATCGCATCTTACTTAAAAAGCCGCCTGAGGAACTGACCTTTTTAAGAACAATTAACCAACCAGTCATGCAGGCAACCTACTGACAAGCTGATTTCTAATAAGTGCAGTTTTGCACATCCCTATGATAGACATGTAAAGCAGAATATGCTCTGCCTCACAGAATCGGATTAAAAATGACCACATATTATGCATCATCTTGCTTGCTGTGTCAGAGCATACAAATGCACAATTTCAATTCTCCTGTCTCCAATCCTGTGCTTTTATGAAGTCACCATGTAACATCTTGTTATTTTGCTGAATGGACAAAGACCGATGGAACAACCTCAAAAAACAATTATTCTAGTATGGACAAATTGCTGCTTGGAAGTAAACAAAATCATTATGCCAGTGCTTACCAAAGAGTGCAATTTTAGTAGCCTTCAAATTATTATGAGAAAACGCTGAACCTTACTGATGCCAGAAATATTTTAAGAGACTATTAAGTGTATTAGGCTACATAATTAACTGGTTAGATGCATTAATAAAGCAAGGGCTGTCTACAAACCATAATACTTGCAATTACTCCAAATGTGTTGGTAAGTGTGCTTTTAATCATGTCACATGCATGCACTGATAAAACTTTGAATTCAATGCACCGCAATAGAAAGCCATGTAAAAATCTATAAAAGGGCCCTGTAATATTCTTATTGAGAGCCCTTGTAGGATATGTACAAGAATGCCAGGCACAGAAATAAAATCTTTGATTTAATATCTTATAAACCGCTGTTCAGTTCATGCCTCTCTGCTCAAATGACTATCGCAGAATTTGAAGCAAATGGAATAAATCAGTACATCAGAGCAGAGGGGAAATTTCAATTAGGTGACGACTGCAAAGGATCTTTAAAGTTACGTGTGCTACAGAAAGCAGGCAAATCATATTAATCCAGAGTGGCATATAAAGGAAGCTTCTCTTTTTCTAATCATACTAGATAAAGCTGGTCTAATATAAAAAGGTGAAAATTCAATTTTCTCACCAGGAGAAATGATCGGTGTCTGTGATCAGGTAGCAAAAGAGAGCGGCTGAAGCGCCGTCTCCAAATAAAACGGTCTGTAAAATGAAATCTAAGCTGCTGCATTTCCCAGGGCACTGGTTTATTATAACTCAGATTCCTCGTTTAATTAAAGGTGCTTGAGTGCTGTGATTGGCAGGCAATTTTAATGTCACCTATACATTTCTAAATTGCTTTCCTGTGTGTTGGTAGTCAGAGGTGGATTACTTGTATTACAGCATTTCCTCATAATCCAAATCAGTCTCCTCACCAGTTCTTTAAGGTCCACTGTTCTACTTAAGCACACATTGGAATTTACAGTACAGCCTATGCATAATAAAAGCATACTTGGTATTCAATATAAATTGGCCATGTTCCAGGTCTCCAATCATATCAGGTGAACCCTATTTTTCACTGAGCAGACTTATGCAATATTCAAAACAGGATTGCTATGAAAATATCACATTTCCTCAAGAAAACGACCTCCAACAGAATAATTGATGTGAACTTATATTTTATTGGGAGTTATAAAGGATGGATGCAGCATAAATCAGATGATTGTCTATTATTGCTACCTTTAGCTAATTATAAATCGTTTATCTCATCCCACAAGATATTACTGAACAGGAACATCTAGTGCTTTATGGTGATGTACCAAACCGCCTGAGGAGCATTGTGAAATGATGTCAATGAATATGAAAGCACCGGTTTTAAAATGTACAGCATGTGATCCCTTAAGCCTTTCCTCCATCCAAGAATTTGACTAGTCCAAAAACATGGATTTTCACTGTCATGCATTCCCTTGTCATTTAATAGTAGTAGCCTAGTATGTTGTTTAACAGTGGCGTATTTAGCTGTAAGCAATAATACGGATGCACAAATAATCAGAAATTAAAAAGAATATAAAAAATGATATTACAAAGTATTGCAATATATTGCATCACGATACTGTTTAGGTATTCTCACCCCAATCACAATTTATACTCAATTTTTCACAAGAATATTTTATAGAAAAAGATTTACCAGTCAAGCACCAAAGACAGATAAAACAGATTCAAATAAAGAGTATAAACTTAGTTTTGAAAGACTATACTCTAAACAAAAAATTGCAATATCATTGTAGTGTGCATGCGATTGCAATTAGTATTGCCAGGTCCCTGTAGGTTCTTATATCATGGAAACAAATCGCCAATTGTAAATCAGATGCATTTTAATTATTCTATAAGCTAATCAGTGATGACAACTAATACTAATAAGCAAGGTGTGTTTTTGTGTTTGTTATTTTTCACTTCTATTTGTGATGGCGTATAAACATGTATCACCTGACACTCAAAAAGAACTCATTAAACCAAAACAGAATGCAACACTATTTCTTTGTTAATCAGTATTAATTAATTGTTTAGTTCCTGTCTATATTGAAAGCAAGCAACGCAAAACAAAACTAGAATGCTAGCAGTCTAATAAAAAGAACACCAAGTAAACAAGATAATTGTGCAGTAGTCTTGTCCGCACTTGTCCGCTCAATTGAGGAGGATTTTTTTTTTTTTTATCCGACAAGAAGACATGAGCATAAACTACAATGGAAACACATTTACCAGATAAATCCCTTGATGGGCAACAATTAATAATTCTTTGCCTCATTAGAGCATGCGATTGGATAACTGGACTAACCAGTGGCCCAATTTCATTGGACAGAATCTCCAAATTTGGTTTGATCATTGTGAAATGCCTGAGCTGAGCCAAAGAAATGTCTCAGTGCGATTGCATTCCCAAACCATTAATCCAAACACAAGATAACATAACAGCGTTTATTGTGATCCGTTGCAGGTTGAATTTGCAACATTATTGGATGGAAGTATTTCTCATTGCCTGAGAATAATTTATTTAAAATTCTCACCCCAATCACAATTTATACTCAATTTTTCACAAGAATATTTTATAGAAAAGATTTACCAGTCAAACACCAAAGACTGATAAAACAGATTCAAATAAAGAGTAAAAGCTTAGTTTTGAAAGACTATTCTCTAAACAAAGAATTGCAATATCATTGAAGTGTGCATCCAATAGCAATTAGTATTCCCAGGTCCCTGTAGGTTCTTATATGGTAAACAATCACCAATTGTAAATAAGACGCATTTTAATTATTCTATAAGCCAAGGATTGTTTTTTTTTCTATTCTTCTATTTGTGATGGCGTATAAAAATGTATCACCTGACACTCAAAAAGAAGTCATTAAACCAAAACGGAATGCAACAGTATTTCTTTGTTAATCAGTATTAATTAATTGTTTAGTTCCTATCTATACTGAAAGCAAGCAACGCAAAACAAAACTAGAACACTAGCATTCTAATAAAAAAGAACACAAAGTAAACAAGATAATTGTGCAGTAGTCTTTATAAAGCTTTGTTGGAAGCATTTGAGCTCTCGTTGAACAGCAGGCCTCAAGCAGTCTTGAAGCAAAAAGTGTGTAAACTTCTTTTTATACACCTATTTATATTAGCATTTTTGGGATATCGCATTTAAACCACTGAATGAAGATGCCAATTATGTATATTCTAAAAATGCACATATTTTATTTATTTTTTTATCCGAACAAGAAGACATGAGCATAAACTACAATCCAACCACATTTACCAGATAAATCCCTTGATGGGCAACACTTAATAATTCTTGTGACTGCCTCATCAGAGCTTGTGATTGGATAACTGGACTAACCAGCGGACCAATTTCATTGGACAGAATCTCAAAATTTGGTTTGATCATTCTGAAATGCCTGAGCCAAAGAAATGTCTCAATACGATTGCGTTCCCAAACCAGGAATCCAAACACATGATAACATAACAGCATTTATTGTGATCCATCCCAAGTTGAATTTGCAACATTGGATGGAAGCATAGCTAGTGGCAAACTCATTAATTATAATGGTATTCTCACGTTTCTCATTTCCTCAGAATAATTTATTTAAAATTTGACTAGCAGTTTTGTTTTTCAAGCTGCTAAAAGGATTTAAGTTTTTTACTTTTACTAAACTTTTTACTTTAACAACATTATTGTCTGAAAGAGCTGCATATCTCATTTTGTAAATGATGAAGTTTACACAGTTATTAAACAGAACTGAATCAAAACTAAACAGAATAATTCTGTAAAATGACACTGTTTTAGAGCTGCTTTACAGTAGAATTGAATTCTGTTTGCATCATTGATCCTTATTTTCCCACTAATCACTGTAAAGCTTTGAAACAATCAGCATGGTATAAGCGAACTGCTTTACTGATGAATATAACGTAATTAAGGCTTTAAAAAAACCTAAAATAAATATGTATGTATGTATGTGTATATATATATATATATATATATATATATATATATATATATACATATATATATATATATATATATATATATATACATATATATATATATATATATATATATATATACACACACACACATATATATATATATATATATATATATATATATATATATGCAGTTGCCTACAAAAATATCATTGTTTATTCAAAAATATTTTTTGAATAATCTATCATTATCAAGGAAAATATAAAAACTAAATAAAAAAATAATGATGGGGTATTTGTCATTATTGTGCAGCCATAACATTTATCCATTTAACATAATACATTTAAATCACCCAAAGAAACTATAGCCTACTGCATGTCGTCTTAGTAATTTCACCCTCCACAGTGCCTGAGAGATTTAGTGGTCCCTAGATGAAATCCTTCCATCCTCAACACATATCTACATCAGCCAATCAATGACCATGAGGATATCACTTTCACGCACCTACAGTAACCACCACCACACGTGCTGCTGTTTTATCAGTCAGCTCCCTTTCTTTTGTGTTCTTAATGAGCACTAGAAACGTTTCAATTCGGGCCGTATCAATCACAGCTACTACGAGGACATTTTTTGGCTTGTCAGCAGGTTAGCACGCATGGCTTAGCAAGGGTATTACAGTTGTGAATACATTCACTGAACCATGTTGTAATGGTTATATAGAGCAGGGTAACTTGTTCATATCACATTCCAGATTTCAATTATTCTTCCCTTTCCACAATGTCTCAAAAATTACCTCCTCACCCGCCCCAACCCACTCTACGCTGTTGCAAATCATTTGTAGCAACAATATGACAGGGTTTTATTAATGGCTCTCCATTCTGGCATTCACACTCAACAAGCATTGAACAAATAGCAACCTCAATATGTTATTCACTTTGATAAATGATTCAAATAATACTAATGATACAGTGACATTCAATCACACATTTTTCTTAGAGAGAATATTTGACTGGGAGCACACTTAATACATATTAATGCATATGTTGAACACCGCTTCTGCAACTAGTGTTTAGCAATCTGCCTATACCAATTTGAACATCCATTTCTAGTCTGCGCAGGTTCAGACATTAAAACCAGAAAGGATTACATGTTCTTTTCATTTTCTTAAGCCCATGTGAAAAACATAGCAGTCTAATCAATGAGGAACATCGCAAATGTTGAGATGCTGTTCGCCGGCCAAAATAAATGTAATAGTCGTGGGCTGTGAAAGTCTGCTGAAAGGGAGAAATGAGGATGAGATTTAATCCTTCGCTGAATCTTCAGAGAAGTCATTAGGTCAAAATACTGTGGAGGTTGGTGAGAGAGGACCTTTTTTTTTTATAATGAAGCGCCTTGGCTCCAGGGGGAAACAATGCCGGGGGCCGCTGCTTGCGTTGGGCAGATCTGAAAATTAATGTTTTGCGGCGCTATCTGCAAAGGGTCCCCCGGGGCACCCGCTGGCTGCCGTATCTAGGAGCAAAGAGGTGCCCAAATCGTACAAAGGCATTTTGATTACAGCCACACTGTCAGACGGAATCTATGCATCAGCTTCTCTATTAGATATAATGGACTTGACAGGCAGGATGTGCTAAATCATTCAGCCAGATTTTGGCACCTAGTGACAGGCTATTGTGACAAGACCTGTTTAGGGTGATCCGGTGGGAGAGGAGAGAGTCTGGCTTTGAATGTCACATGAGCCACTTGAAAGATTGTTTAAGTGGAACAAGTCAGAGAGGGAGAAGTGTCTGTCCTCGAAAAGTTAACTCAAAGTTTCACTGCTTGACAAACTGCATCCCTAAAAAAGGGAGAGGATTGTTTCTTGGTCCTTAGCTTGTAATATCTTAGACAATCCACAGTGAGACTGTGCTTTTGACAGTTACTGCAAATTATCCACTTCAGTACACTTCTCAGAGAAACAGACACTCGCCATGGACAACAGCATGTTCAAAGTTTAAAAATAATAATAAAAATGAAAAAAAAACTCTGCATTGCAAGATACTTTAACTGGAAAACATCCCTCCTGGATGCGTTAAACCTTGGCAGGAGACAAAAACAAGAAGACCTTCAGAAAAATAATGCTGCATTGAACTACAAGCAATCAGGTAAAAGGTAAAATACTAACGCATAGGGGTGTAATCATAGACTGTAAAAAAGATGGACGGCGTCCCTTCGCTCTTTTCCATCAGAGAGAACTGAAGCCGCCAGTGTCTCGATATGACGCTGACATCTTGGGACCTGAGTCTGCGCACTTGCGTGTTTCCGGGACCAGTCATGCGCAGTCGCTGAGCAGGAAGTAAAGCCGCGAAATCAAGGCCGTGCCCTCATTCGCGCTGAATCAAATGCAAGCCCACGCCCCGCACTTTCATTAAGTGGCCTCTATCTGCTTTGTTCTTCTCCAATGATGTCTGCTGATTGCAGAATCTCGTTAAAATAAGGTAAATACAACTACTAGCCACATAGTCAACATTATGAAAAAAGTCCGCTGGTGCTTCAGTGACTACCTCGCACAGAGAACCTGTCAATCACAGCTCTCAATCATGACGTCAGAGCACCGTTTTGATCATCACATAACTAACTAAAAACAAACTTATTTTAAAAACTGCACTATTTAATGTCAATATGAAATCCAAATTTTATTCCAAATATAAGCACCCCCGTCCCCAGCGACATCTTTTCTCTGATGACCTGTTTACTGTGGTAAGGATGTGACAACCTGTCACTCACATGAGATCACAGCAAATCCTGATAGACAAAATCAAATCCCACCCTATTTTTTTTCTTGCTCGAGTAGCCTTTTTACTAGATATACATCACTATACGTTGATTTCACGCAGCCATTATTTTTAAATCCAGTGGGAAGAAAATCGGAAGTGTTGCCTTTAATCATAGTAGAGTCGCTAATGTGATGGCATATTGTTGTTGAATGCAGGAATTAGGAATTTCTCTCATACTTTAGACTATATACAGTGAAATTCATTTATAAATATATGCTCACACATATGAGATATATTTTGTTCTCGAACGAATTGTTAATGTGAACCACGTAAAATCGAACGAAATCAAACGATATCAGCGTATAGTGAAGAAAAGACTGTAGCAACCAGAGGTGGAAAGAATAATACAATATTCTATTAAAGTAAAAGTACTATTACTTCAATAAAAAATTACTTAAGTACAGGTAAATATAACAGTCTAAAAATCTAGCAGGGCTGGGGGACTCTCCCATGTCAGGGTTGAAAATGTATAAGATTTTCACGGTATGATAACTGTCTCACAAAATGATGTTAAATAATGTTACTAACACAGAAACCAAAAATTCTCAGGACAGCAGCATTTGTCCAAAATTCAATCTTAACCATACTATTTCATGAGAAAAGCTTTAGTGTAAAATACCGAACTAACCCTTTAAAGCTGCAGTACGCAGTGTTCCCTCTTTGTCGCCATCTCTGTTCAAAATGTGCAATTGCAGTCATTCGCGGAATTATCAACTTTACGTGAGTTGTACTTCAATGCCCTCGACACAGCAGCGTGGATGAACACAATGTTTGAGGAGAGTGTGCAGCTGTAAATCACTGCCGCATCGAGAATCACAGATTATTCTTTGTGGAAGTATGACAAACATAAGAATTTTGACCGGAAAATGTCATCTGAACAAGTACAGAAATATTCACTTTTGTTCTGGTTATGACATTGCAGTAAATCACGCTTATTAAATCGAACAAATCGAATATAAGTTATCATATCACGCAAAACCATGCAAATTATACTTTGATCTCAAACTGTTAATGTTAACAATGTCAGCATTGTGTGACTACATGTAATGTCCTTCTGATATGTATCCTTGTTTTCACATGGGGTGGTTGCAGTCTGTATTTCTGTAGCCACTAAGCCTTTTTTTTTTACAGTGGGTGAGTCTCAAGTGCTGGGAGAAAAGGCTATAAATCTCCACCTCGAGCATGAAATATAGCCTACTAGCCAAGACTCCTCCTTTATCTGTACAGATGTGACGTAATGAAGAAAAGACATGCTCGAATCTCCGCGGATATCCACCAGTACCACTGGAATTAAAAACTTTATTACAAGCACACCACTCTGAATTGAGCTAAGGCAAGCAGAGAGTTTTGAACACTAACTGTTTATGTAATTTCTCAAATATGTATTTTAATAATAATTTAACAACAAAACAGCTACGGACTGCAGCACACTGACGAGATAAATGACTGTGGTCTGATCTTACCACTAAAAATATGTATTGATAATAAAATGATAACTTACGTTTAGAAAGCATCAGGAAACACAGCAGCTAAATGATAGAAGAAATTTACCCGATCGGCAAACCCTTCTGTATACTGGCTGAGGTTGTTGAAGTGGGGATCCTTGAAGTGCTTCAGGTCACACTACATCCAACAACCGAACATTTTGACTAGCCCTCTCGTAACTTCTGCATCACTGAACTTGGAATACAAAATCGGAGCGAGAAATAATAATGGCGGATTGCTCGAAGTGTTGGACCGGTATTCAATGTCCTTATTTGTCAGTTCCGCTGCAAATACGGTGATGTACTTGATCTAAAAACATCACAGACAACACAAAAATCTGAACAGGTTGAAAAATATGACCAAAACAGAATATGAAGAGATAAACGAAGCACCTGAAGAGAATAATTTCATATTTTCTGTACTTATAAACACTCCAAATCTACAACAAAATGCATTTAAGGGCTAAAAAAGTGGATTTTGCATGATATGTCCCCTTTAACAAGCTAAAATGAGGGCTCAACTCTTGGATCCAGATCACGTAGTGAGAAAAGTTCGAAGCCTGACCTCTCCACCCGGTGTCAGACAAGTCAGCATGACAGCTGAGCAATCAAAAACAGCAGTCGACCCATGACTTTAACACAGCACAGACTCCAGCCACTGCGGCACACTTCATTTGATGAAGTTCAGGTCCCTCCTGTCCTGTCAATCAGCAGGGAGCATGACAGCATTATCCACGTTCTTCCATCCAAGGCAAATCATTTCTGAAACTGCCACGTTGAGATGTCTGCTAACCCAATGTTACTATCAGCCCTCAATTTCTGATTTGCTGCTCGCCTCTAGACTTTAGACAATAATAAGAAAAAGCGACAAATATGTAATGCATAAATCTGTTATTTTTGCTCGAAACATAATTTAATAAAACATTTCACAAATCAGTTGTTTTTAAACGTCCAAAAAAACTACAGAAATGACTTGGTACAAGATCAAATATTAAAATGTTACATAATCTGCATGCTGTATTCATTTTGAATTAGTTGCACTACAAAGTGGTTTTTCAAAGCAGCGAATGACCCACAAGGCATTATTTTCCTGGGCAATCTGTTGTTTCCAATAGACTGCATTTAATAATCAACCTCAACATTAAATTCAGGCATTACAACTGATTTGAATAATCAATCCCCTAGTGAAGAGTTTCTGTTTCCTTAGAAACAAAGTGCAATCTCAAGCTGCCTTGCTGAGGCATTTTTGCTAAGCTGGTTTCCTTCACCTGTGTTGGCTTGTTACACCAGGGGGCTTTGACTTCTTTGTTTCAAAGAAATTAATTGCCTTTAGGAGAGATAAATAGCAAGTGACAAGCACTGATGCCAAAAGCAGGGATCCCAGTGGAATGAAAAAGCTCCATAAAGAAAGGCTATTTTCACATAGAACCACAGAGGCTCGGTTCTGAAACGACGTGCTGAATGTTTTAAACTCTCTCAGCCTCTTGTTTTTCTGTTCCCTGAATCATAGTGGGGGAACAGAACAGGTGATTTATGAAGCATCAACCAGAAAATTCTCAGCATCAAAACAGCTGAAATTCTGCAAATGCTTTTCATGTCCATCTGATGTTTTCATTGGTTTTACCAAAACAGACCAAATGGCTTAACTGACAAACTATGGTGAGAAGAATTATAGAGGTCAATCAGTCTAAACTCTATTACAACTATGTGAGATATGAAAAAGTCTGAAACCACTAGGAAACATTGTTTTTTTTGTAATTTTTGGTTAATTAAAATCATTGAAAAAAATTAGAAAAAATTTAATTGAAGATGAATTTCAGAATTTCATGTCCTAGAAACAGAGAATCTTGAATATTTCCTAAATATTTAAAACCTGTTATTTTATTATTATTATTATTATTTAACATTTTTAAAAATCCTACATTTCTATGTGGTCTCAGGCATTTAAATTCCACACACTTTTTCACCTACATTGAAAAAAAATCCTATTTAATTACAGTTTAAAAGCAGCAGCTGTGGCTGTCAGAAATTCATTGTAAAAATAGAGTGGCAATGTCTCAGTTATAACTGTGCATTACATCTTATAACAATATGTTTCAATAATAATGTTAATTTACATTCTACTTAACCTATCATGCTTTTTACTATAAAATGATAACCACCATGATTACAATAGAAAGCCACATGATGAATAAGAGTTCATTGTAAGTGGCATGTCTAAATATTAACATAAACAACAGAAAATATAGCAAAAATCCAGCCTGTTCTCATGTAAATGCGTCTCTATAACACGCATGTGTATTGTCGTGTAATATATACGTGAAAATGAGTTTTGTACGTGCATATGAGACGCAGGTTTTCGGGTGCAATTGATACGCAGTTCATTTGTGTATAAAACGCATCGCACCCAAACCACTAATCTCTAGCCAAACGTATAATACACACACACCCCACCCCACACCTAAACTTGACTTAATCAACCAATGCGTATCATATGCACGTAAAAACTCACTTTAGCGTATATATTACACGACAATACAAATGCGTACTATAAAGACGCATTTAGTGTGATCGGGTTGCCAAAATCACAATAAGATTAGAAACAATAGAATGGATTAGAAACAATAGAAAAGAAACAATAAGAACTACAACTAATTAATAATAATTTATCCACCATATATGGTACAGTAACCCTTATGATCTAAATCTTACACTTAATTACCCACATCACACACACCAAACATTTTAGGTCAAAATCAAGGCCACTTGACCTTTGAAGACCTTTAGTTAACCGATTACACAATTGTAACTAAACAATAGTAACTAAATTCAAAACTGTGCCCCATATATACTCTGTCATGTTCACTTACTACAAACTGCTGAAAAAGAAACTGTAGAAGGTAGGCGCTTTTCATCTTTTCTTTTAGCTTTCCTTCCATTCTGTTTTGTACATTATGAGCCTGAGTACAGAAGAACAGTTCAGATGACTGTTATTTATCCAGTAGCGAGGACTGGAAGTGAAAGACAGTCAGAGATTGGGAGGCTGAGTGCTTTATCTCCTGGTGCTTTCACAGAGCACTGAGGCGCATCAGAGATGCAGAGAGGGTGAATGCACTTCTCCAGCACAGAAAGAAAAGAAACAAAAACAAGCAGGCATGTATCTAATTAGAACAAAAAGAGTCAGAAACAGAAAGAAGTCAGCCGTGACAGACCACAGCAGGTGGTGAACCTGGAGATGCACAGTTGCTGAGAGGACGTTTAGATTGAAGCGAGAATGAAAGCTAACTTACATGCATTTAATTGCATACCTTTAACACACAATGCATTTAAAATAAGGGATGGGTCACAACAGTTAAGTGGGCTAATGTAGCAACTGACTAACTGACTAGTGGTCAAATAAACAATATATTTCTTTCTAATATGGGGGAGGGGTTGTTTTATGAGCAGTGCTGTGGAAACTAAACGCACATTTGAGAAGTTTGGGATCTGTAGGAGTACACTTTTTTTAACAAGGTAAAAATAAATACACAAATAAATTAATGAATTAATTAAAGTGCAACAGTACATGTCCACTTTTTCTGCAGCCTTGTTTTTTTTTTGTTTTTTTAACCCTTTCACGCGTATCAATCACACCGGTGTGATCAGTCTTGGCTGGTACCTGGAGCATACGATCACACCGGAGTGATTAGAAGGGTCAGTGCATCACGTCATCAACTGCTAAATTCAAACTAGCTCTCCGCCGCGTTGGCTGAGAGACAGTAATTTCCTTTGGGCCCATTGGAGGATCTGATGAGCCAGTTTACATAGGTAACGTGACCTCAGACACCCCTGATGGTTGATATAAGAGATCACTGATGTGGTGTCCATGCGGACAGTCACATGGTGACTCAGGTCTGGCAGGAAATGCTTGAGATCTCAAAACACCAGCAACATTTCTAGCCCATTTATATGCCAAGAAAGTAGATGGTCATGACTTAGATCTTTGCTGAGCAACCACTCATGATCACCCCCAACCTGTGAGGGAAGCATCCGTCGTTAGCATTATGCAACAAAAAGAAGTCCCAGCACTGGGCCCTGGGTGAGGAACCAAGGTTTTTCCACATGACTAAGGCACATAGGCATCATCACATGACTTTGATCATGCAAAACGCATTTCCCCTCTGAGAAAACCCCTTGGTCCTGAGCCACTACTGCAGGGGTCTCATGGACAGGACGCAAAAGTTATTACGTTGGATAAAGCTGCCATAAGACAACAGTCTCTGAAACTTTCACAGTGAGTGACTGGCCTAGTTTTACCCCATTTACCAGCACAGTCTCATCCCAAGATGTCATACAACTGACACTTTTGAACATACGTCGCCTTTTAGTACCCTTAAACGTCGGTTAGATGATGTTATTTAATCCTAACCCTACCCAGACCTAAACCTATCTCGTCACCTAACTGACGTCAAAGGTAAAGAGTCAGTTGTATGACGGCCCGGGATCATCATATAACCGACGTTTAAGGGTACCTAAAAGGCGGCATATTGACGTATGGTCAAAAGTGTCAGTTGTATGACGTCTTAGGATGAGACAGTGTTCCATTTACAGGCTGAGAGAATTGAACTAATACGTGCATGTGACAATTGTCCCCACGTCGTTGTCGAATCCCATACCAAACAGAGAAAAAGTGGTCCTTTGAGATGGGAGGAGCACACTCTTCTTGGCGTTGAGCCTCAACCCCAGCAACTTCATGTGAGAAAGAAGGACATCTCAATGCTCATCTAAGTCATCTATGAGTCATCAGTCATCTGCTCGGACTGAGGTTAAATCAATCAATCGCCTATGTAATTCAACATGTGGATGCCCTGGAGTCTCAGGGGAGCCAGAGCTGAATCCATGCATTTCATGAAAGTGCGGGTGATAATCCTAGGCAGAAATGAAGAACCCCATATTGGTATGCTTAACCCCCGAAACTGAACCTCAGGAACTTCCTGAGAATGGATACATGGAATGGATACACCTCAGCTCCAGCGGGACCCGCACCATAGGGAGCACGTACCGAACCGTCCTCCTCAAAGAACGCCTGGCAGGAGCAAAGCATTCTCACAGACAGCTTCTCGCAATGAGAACTGACTAGGCATGCTCCACTCCCAAACAAACAACACAAAGCTTGAAACAAAGAGAAAAACGAGGGCAGGGAACAGCACACTGTTTGAAATTTTGCTTGCTCGCCTTATTTCTTTAAATATATGTATATATATATAGACACACACACGCTTCGAGTTCCATTGAAAGAGAACAAACTTTCTTAATTAACAAATGTTACAGGTACTCCAATGGTTTCCATTGAGAAATCAGATGAGAAATTGAAAAATACAAAGAGAACGCAATGAAACAGCGTGTAGTTTACTGTAGGTCACTGCACGAGTCCCACCACGTGGGGTTACAAACCTAAATTGGTGGTAATTAACTGAATCAAATAATTCATTCTATCAAAGAATATCAAGATTAAAGCAAGTCAAACTGAAACCAAAATGACAGATAGATGATGAATCTGGCTCCACTTTGGGGTTAAAACATTCCAGCATCAGGATCTCAGTTCTACAACTGTGTGCCAGGTGGCGGTTCGGACAATTCCCTTTTAATCTGGTTTGGCAGTCCTAAATCATTGCCACAACAACAGGCATTATGTAGAGGTGCTTGGCAGAGACATTCTCTCAAACACTCCTCTGGCCATGGGTTGGGATTTCCCTCTCTCTCTCTCTCTCTCTCTCTCTCTCTCTCTCTCTGGTGCATGCTGGGATTTGGGAAGGGAATGCATGGGAGGGTGATCTAGGTGAGAGAGACTTTATACCAGGCAGGTGTGCCTGTAGAGGATGAGTTACTGGACGTGGCAGAGCGCATGGGCCATGACAATATAATTTTGCCATCTTGGATGAACAAGGACATAGTGTTATTTTTGAAGGAAGGAACATCTGGTTCATGGTTTGATAGAGAGCGTGATTTCGGTAAGTGGCATATTTGTTCTTGTTCAACCTTTAGTTTCAATCACGACAAAGGTGACGGTTTCTAACATTCTTACTTTTATTCCCTGATGCGGACACTGAGCTTTCTCAATTTGGAAAACTTGCCAGTGGAATTAGAATGGTTTAACTTGGTTGTAAAAATGCTGCTTTAAAACATGTGTTGTAGTTGAGGTGGCAGGTGTACATGTTTCTAAATTAACCAACGCTGACCTTTCAAAGTGTTTTTGAGGGCAAGTCGTACATGCTGTATGCGAGCACGGAGAGAGATGCGGTGTTTTGATTGTGGGAGTATTGGACTTGTTAGGCTTTCTTTTCTTCATAGAGTAGAATTAGAGAATGAAGCAAGCCCTAGCAGTACGTCAAATAAGAGGAAAGAAAATGAAGCGCAAAAGAGTAATGTACCAAATGAAGCAGGAGTGGTGAATAATAAGGATCAGAATGTGGATTCAAATTTGAAGGAATGATCATAAAAGATCTGTCCCCTAAAAATGAAAATGATCCAGAGGAAGCTTCTGGTAGTAAGACAAAACACTGGACCAGCTCTATACCCTCTACAGGGTGCTGGAGGGTTCATGGGAGTTTTCCCAACCAATCCACATGTGCTTTGTGGATTTGGAGAAGGCATTCGACGGTGTCCCAATCTGTGGAGGGTGGTCTGGCAGTATGAGGTCTGGGGTCCTTTGCGGATCCCTGTATGGTGGAAGCAGGAGCTTGGTTCGCATTGCCGGCAGTAAGTCAGACTTCTTCCCGGTGCATGTTGGACTTCGGCACGGCTGCCCTTTGTCCCTGGTTTTGTTCATCATTTTTATGGACAGAATTTCTAGGCGCAGCCAGGGGCCAGAGGGTGTCAGGTTTGGGAGCCGCACGATTTTGTCTCTGCTCTTGGCTGGGATGACAATCAGCACCTCCAAATCCGAGGCCATGGTCCTCAGTAGGGAAAGGGTGGCTTGCCCACTTCAGGTTGGTGGAGAGATCCTGCCCCCAGAGTCGTTATTTTTGTTTGTTTTTGCGCACAAAAAGTATTTTCGTCGCTTGATAAAGTTAAGATTGAGCCACTGAAGTAACTTGTACTATTTAAACAATGTCTTTAATAACTTTGAGGCTGGCAAGTTTCAATTCCTCAAGAAGCCTATGGACTAGTATGCAGGAGTGATCCAGCTCTCAGATTTCATCAAAAATATTTGAATTTGTGTTTCGAAGATGAACGAAGGTCTTTCGGGGTTGGAACAACATGAAGGTGAGTAAATACTGACAGAATTTTCATTTTTGGGTGAACTAATCCTTTAATAAATCCATTTAGAAATCATTTGGATGTTTAAAGGACCAGTTCTGGTGAGAATGGTGACTTTCCCCACTCCTTCCAGCGTTCCCAGGCAGAAAACCAGCCTTGCAACATGAAGACTACCATCCCGGTAAATTGGAAATAGGAAGTCTTGTGAGAAGCGAGAACGAGCGAGAAACACAAACTGCTTTATGGCTAATAGAAACACACACGCCCCGCTAAAGCTCAATACAAAAGAACACACGACGATGGATAATGCTTCACAAGCTCCAGTGGAAAGAAAAAGGAGACGGTACTCTGCAGGGGAGGTGAGGGAGAGAAAGAAAGCTGTTGACCGAGCAAGGGACAACACAAGAATAAATATCCGTTGTGCGTTCATGGAATGGCGAGAGCTAAAGTACAGCGTTTCTGTGTCAAAAAAATTGTTTATACTTTGGTAGACTCCGTTATGATCTATAATTGTTCTATAATAACATGTAAAACATTGTTTGTAACCAATAATATATCATGTCAACATTAGTCAAAAGACTGCAAAATGAGCTTTGTCTGTACAATTATAAGATAAACTTTATCATAATTCCTTTTGGGGTAGATTAATCTATAACTTAGATAAGAACAAGCGGTAATGTTTGCTAGATTCATCCGCCCACCCGTTACGGATTATGGTTGATAACAGAATACAAAAATGTACATGTTGTGTATGATGTTTTACCAACGTTGGGAAAGTTCACTTTCTACATGAACTAGTTAAAATTTTTTAAATAAACTAGTTTAGTTCATAGTTCATTCTTCAAAAAATTAACTAGTTCATTTAAAGCTCTTTTTATTATTGCCACAGCCCATATACAAACACAGACAACAATTATTTTATCGACAGGCAAAGTTTGCACAGAAATGTAAGATTTTTCCCATCCTCAACGACCTCATCATAAAATCCGTTAAAATGATCATACGCCTCCTCTCGCCCCTTTGACCCCTTGCCGACGGCGGCCGCAGCGCGACACTGCTGGCTGGTGTTTTTTCGCTACATTTTAAGGCCTGTTTCGCTCTATAGAAATCTGGCACCCTATTGTAGGAAGTTAAACTTAGAGAGCGTGCGTTCACAGGCACCAGAATGAACGCGTTCACAGTAACGTTCATCAGTAATACAGTACGTTCAGCTCGCGTTCGCCCAAATATGAACGCGTTCATGAACATTGTTCATTGAACGCGTTCAGGCGCTGTGTATTACCCACCTCGGTAGACATAGCTCCACACGATAAAGTTGGAGTGTTCTGGGTCTCATTTGTTCAACAGACCGGATCCGACAATAACAAAAGCACATGAGCGCGTCGGGAGCCGCAAGTGAATTTACAACAGTGTTGTGAAATATTCAAACCACAGCTTTAGTGGGAGCTCGTTGAGAAAACATGTGACAAAGAAAAGTGAAAATCAGCAAATAAGTGGCTAGAGCTACCGAATGCCCCTTTAAATATCTAATGAAAGGGCTGTAATCTGAATTGATTGGACTGTGTGTGTGTTTTATTTATTTATTTATTTATTTATATATATATTTTGCAGATTTGTCAGTGACATATTGGAATGAAATATGAAGAATGATAAAATAAATGTTTAAGCCTCTCTCTCTCTATCTATCTCTCTCCTATCTCTCTCTCTGTGTGGTCTTGTTTGCCATATGTCAAATGAGTGAACCACTGATATCAACAGGGCACCTTGAGGAGCAAGCCCAAAAACAAGTTTTTTTCTTTTTCTTTTTAATTAATAATGACATTAAAATCAAATCTATCTTTATAGACTGAAAGAACCTTTGGTGGTGTTATGATACTTTTTAAATTTTCAACAGCTACATGCTATAAGCCCACGAGACACCTCATGAGGGTGCCCAAACTACTGGGCTCAAGATGTCAGACTGATAGGCTTTATTCTTTATACTTTAGCCCTGTCTCACAGACTGTTGAATCTCTCTGGTCCACTGTCTGCATATATTGCTCTGAATCTAGCATTAATTTTAAACCCATCTAAACCCTTATGGCATATCTGAGTCCTCTTTAATAGAATGAAACTCAGAACCCTTAATGGACCAAAAAATACCCTGTTCTCTTAGTATTCACACTGTCACACACCTCATTTTACGTTAGCATGTACATTCATATTTATGGATTTACAAGATGGTTTTATCCAAAGCGACATAAAATAGATGATTTTTGGTCCAATGAAGCTGTGGTGAGATCTCAGTTAATTTTACATATTTGTTTTCTATATCATTTCATTTTTTTTTAGCTTTAAGAAAATTAATGCATTACATAAATTGAATATAGAACTATACATTCCTATACTGAAGTTCAAAAGTTTGTGGTTGGTAAGATTTTGTAATTCTTTGAATAACTTTTGTTTGCTCACTAGGCCACATTTATTTGATCAAAATTACAGTAAATCTTGTTACAATTTAAAATAGCTGTTTTCAGCATTTTTTTATAACATCATAGTTGTCTTTGTCACTTTTGATCATTTAAATTAGTCGATGCTGAATAAAAGTATGACTTGCCAATTTACCAACACCAAACTTTTGAATGTTAGTGTATTTTGTACCATTTTTAAATTAGCTTAACAAAGTTAACAATAACAAATTTATTTATCAAAGTATTTCAACCTTTACTAATGCATTATTAAAATCAAAGTTTGTTAATGTTACTTATGCACTGTGAACTAACATGAACAAACAATGAACAACTGTTTTTTGTTATTTAACTGTACTCAGACCAGAACTCTTGAACAAACCCATCTGAATTATGTAATGCATGTCAAGATTTATGCAAACCGCTTGCAGTCGCCTCAAATAAACAAAGTGTACATTTTTTTTTTATATTCTTCTCCCTTTCAATACCTGTTGCTGTCTCATTTATTTTAAAATAAATATGTACAACTCGTCAGATGCAAAGATAGCAAATATCTGGTTTTGAAAACGGATTCTTATTAAAGGCAACCGTCTATGTATTTTTGTTATCAACAGAGATAATAATTCATTTCCTCTGCCTTTCACAAAAGCACATTGTTTTGCTTATTAAGAATATTTGCTAATCTTTCATTTTAGTCTTCAGTATAAAACAATAATTATTTCATACTTCATTATCTCTTTTTGTCAAATTCTAATTGAATTCTTTCCATGTATTCTAATAATGTTTCATAAAGACCAGAACCCTTCCACGAAGGACAAAATCTGTAAAGAGAGAAGATCCACTGCTTCATTAATCACATTACTTAAGGTATGCTGCACATGTCAACAAAAAAAAGCTTGATCTTAAACCTCTGAATAATGCATTCAACAGTGAAAAAGCAAAAACTGACACACACTCTGATCATGGGTTCTCCACCCAGTCCAAAAGTGATTCACCATGCACTTGCCTACGGTAACAGGCCACCATGTGTTCTACCAGATCTAACAGCTGACAGACTGTTTTCTGAAAATGGTGCAATGTTGTCCAGATCCAATTAAAATGGATGCATACATCCACAAATTATAACAACATATGCACTCTCCTGGCTGTGCTATTAAAAGCCAAAATACTGTGCACAAGCAGTGGCCACTGACGTGACCTACATTTCAAGAACTATTCTTCACATGTTTCTGATTACTATGACACAAGCTCCAAAGTTAACACTCAGAAAGCATGTGAGAAGAATTTGGATTTTGCATGCAAATTAAAGTGTTAATTGCCAACGATATGAGATGATATTTCACCCAACAAAATTCCAATTCTGCCATCATTTACTCAACGTGTCGTTAACATAATCAACATGTTGTTTCAAAACTGTATGGCTTTCTTGTGGAACATAAAATGAAAAATAAAATGTTTATCAGATATATACATGATATATACAAATACATGATGTCAGAGTTTTAAATTCTGTGTGTGAACTATCCTTTTAAATCAAATTGTAAAACTGTTAGTCAGATTGTCACTAATGTACAATTACCCAACAAAGTAAACCTCAATATATGAACTAATAATGATCTGTAGTATTTTTGTATTTTTATCGATAACAAAAATGTATATGGTCACAAATATATTGCTTATTGTTAGTTAATGCATTAAAGTAGTTTACTTAAAAAAAAACATTTGCTGATAATTTACTCACCCCCATGTCATCCAAGATGTCCACGTCTTTCTTTCTTCAGTTGAAAAGAAATGAAGGTTTTTATGAAAACATTCCAGGATTTTATCCATAAAATGGACTTCATTGGGAACCAAACGGTTCAAGGTCCAAATGAGAGTTTCAGCGCAGCTTCAAAGGGCTTTAAACGACACCAGACAAAGAATAAGGGTCTTATCTAGGACCCTTTGAGTCATGACTCAAAAAAGATTTGTTCATTTTGATGAACGAGTTTGAACAGGAGAGTCACGAATGCTCATCACAGAACACAGCAAGGTGAGCATTTGTGCTTATAAAACTGAAACTTTTTTATTTATTTTTTAAATGGCCGATCGTTCGCTGAAACCTCATTTGAACCTTGAACCATTTGGTTCCCATTGAAGTCCATTATATGGAGAAAATTTTTCCTCAAAAACCTTAATTTCTTTTCGACTGAAGAAAGAAAGACATGGACATCTTGGATGACATGGGGTGAGTAAATTATCAGCAAAAGGTTTTTTTTTTTAAGTAAACTACTCCTTTAACCAATATTAAATAATGGGACTTTATTGTAAATTATGCTCTGATTGACACAATTAACGATTTCCAATATTTGTCATAATATGCAGACAAAATAGGGCAGATAAATAATTTGATTGCCATAGAGACAAAAATATCTCCATCCATTTATCCATTTTCCAAAGCGTTTGGCTAATATTGTGTCATAGGGATGCTGCAGCCTATCCCACAGAAAACACTCTGGATGGGTGGCCAGTCTGTTACAGGACTGACAAAATGATTTATTTTACTTAAAAATAAGGAAAAACACTGCTAGTTAAATGCAAGACATATTTATAACCCGGAGAATTCAAATTGGCGAGGTTAGCGAAAAGTTTATTTTGGACCTTGCAGACGGGATGGAAAAACCTGTGGTCCAATAAAACATCTTGACCTTCTCTACTAGCTCCCACAGAGCA
This sequence comes from Hybognathus amarus, assembly GCA_030378365.1. Lineage (NCBI taxonomy): Eukaryota > Metazoa > Chordata > Actinopteri > Cypriniformes > Leuciscidae > Hybognathus > Hybognathus amarus. The sequence goes on from JAQIUQ010002779.1 coordinate 277,301, forward strand.
GATTCCAGCATGTCAACATGGAATACAGATGCACATGATGTCATAGGCCAGCAGATTACCTGTGCATTGCAGTATAAGCTCCAACTGCAAAGCTCAGCCACAACCACTCGATCTGTCAAAGGTCAGAACACTTAATGACTCAGCTGAATGTGTGGCCAACTTCAACGGAACTTCAATTGGAATAAATGGGGCGTGCAACAGAAACGCCAACAAAAACAATGAAGCCTGCCACACAGGTGCTAGATGAATCACTTCCAGAAGCAAGGCTGCTGCTCTTACCTACAACACAAGAGCTTTGCTTTGTCAAGGGAGATGACAAAGCAAAGCTCTTGTGTTGTTCATTCTAAACCCCCTTTCAGCAAGTCATTTGGCTCAGGATTAGCATGCCTTATTGCTTCCCGTTTTATGAGTGTCAAAGGGATAATTACAAGGTCATTCACCAAGCTGTGGCAGTTCTAATTTTCTTTGGAGACTGAGACCACAGGACAAATGACCTAGTAGAGAGGGAGAAAACACCTGAAGTTGAGGCATGGGTTTTCATGACTAACCATAAACCGCCTTTAAATGAGTTCCATATGGCAGTTATATTTAAAGAAAACAAACACTTTTTATAGTAAAACTGTTCAGACATTGATGTAACCCACCTATGAAAATAAATGTATACCAACCTGAGAACGTCAGTCTTTAACATTGAGTGAAAGTGCTGTGCAAGCACACTCATGTTCCAAAACCTCACTGTTACCTACAAACTGTAGCAGCTGCCCATTAAGAGGCAAATTCACACCGCACATACAGACGCCGACCAATGCTGCCAATCACATGATTATAGTAAATCAGTGTCCATGACCCGACAAACACCGAATGAACATGTTCAATTGACTAAAACAAGAGCAGACAATGGCAACAGACGGCAACAAGGGCAACACACTGATCCGATAAGAACCCGACGAACGTGTCTTTTGCCGTTGGTCGGTGTCTGTCAGGTGCGGTGAATTAGCCTTAACCCTCTGAGGGCAGATTGGGCGGTACCACCCAAAATGACATACTTTTACGAATCTGTACTTATCTTAAAAACTATTCATGATAGGAGAGGTGCGGTCTTTTTTGCTGTCTTCCTCAGATTCTGCTGAAAACAGTCATAACCGGATACCCAGAGATTCCCGGCTGTATACACACTGTCAAAGGCCAATGAAATTGATGTTGTTTGGCAGATTCACAAGCAACAACCAATGGAAAAATTGCAGATGGAGAAATGTTTCTTACCCAATCAGGGGAAGGTTACCATGACATATTCTAGCAAATTGGAGGACTTTGTAGCCTTGCAAGGGGTGGTTCTATATAGTCAGGGATATGACACAAACAGTGCCGAGTGAAGGAGACGACAGAAAGCGAACGTACACGTAGAGTATAAACAAGGATTTACGGAGCGAGAGCGTGCTGAGATTTATATGAGAGAAAGACAGAAGAATTATAATATATATATATACATATATATATATATCAGGCATGTGATTGGCTAAGGACAAAAAAGCAGGAAAATATACCGAGCCGCATCGGCTCTCGCATCCCTGATCCCGCATTTTTCCTCTATGTTTTATTAACATTAAATAGATAGTTCTCCCAAAAATTGTAATTGTCATAATTTACTCTCTCAAGTTGTTTTAAACCTGAATAAGTTTCTTTCTTCTGTTGAATTTATTTGGATGAATGTGGGTAACCAAACAGTTGATGTACCCCACTGATTTCCATAGTACATTTTTCCCTATGGAAGTCAATGGGGACCAGCAACTGTCTGGTTACCCACATTCTTCAAAATATCTTCTTTTGTGTTCAGCACAAGAAATAAATTAATACAGGCTTGGAACAACAGTACAGTGAATAAAAAATGGCAGAATTTTTATTTTTCAGTCAACTATCCCTTTAAGGACAAAAGGGATCGCGTAAGGACCTGTACACGACGCGTCTTATACACGCGCATTTGACAAGCAGATTTCTCTCAATTTTCTCGGTTTGCTTTCAGTTTAGACATAACCAAATGTTCTTCTGTAAACCATGTGTGTATTTGAGAGTATTAGCGAAATAAGACTAGAAAGATAACTTAGTCCAGCAACCAGGTGCTGTGAGACAAGCTTTTAGTCATGTGCGTGTCGGGTGCATCAGCAGTGAATGACATTTAACCGGCAAGACTTTAAAGCACATGCAAATAATGAACTTTTGTGAACTCACTGAACTGATTTGGCCGTTCCTCTGCGTTAATATTTTATGTGAGTATTTGTCGCGTTGTACACTAATGCTGTTGAGACGGAGGCGTCAGAACTAAAACTGATAAAATGCACGATATTCATATTACTACAAAAGCAGTCAGCAGCTTGCTTGGAGCAAGGATCATAGTGCAAATTTGAACTTTATCGATATATCGCCCAGCCCTACTGGGGACCTAACGGTGATGTTCTTGTAAACTGACAACGATAACACAATAGCGCGAGAGCTGAGGGTACGAAATTGAGCAGGTGAAAAAGCTGAACGCAAGTACGTCTTTGTTGATACTTGGAAAGGAAGGAAGAATCTGTACGCACGTCAGCCAGTTATGTCCTCATATCCTCTCCTTTTCACTCCGGCAGCCGAACCCAGCCGACACCGTCCCCCTCACCCTTTTATTTTTTTTACAGATCTGAATGATTCACAGTAGGTCACATTTTTAGGTCGAAAAATCCAAAATTCCGGATTAATCCGGAAAAATCACATCCCTGATATATACACACACACACACATACAATTATAACATTATTTATTATTTTAGCTCTTTTATGATGGCAAGCAGTTAACGATTTACGGTGGAACAGGCTCTGGAACAATTACTGGAGAGTGACGAGGAGAAAGCATTGCTTAGAAAATTCTAAGCATTCCTAAGAAAAACGCCTGGGACTATTTGTAAATAAAGTTAGATTTTTAATTGTTCTTTACACATTTTATTTAACAATTACATGTCTGTCAAGCAAAGGCTTTGACAAATATATATTTTTTTCAAAAACTGTTCACTATTGTGGTGTGATGTGTGATTTTCAGAAATAAATGACAAAAATCAAATTTCTGTTTTTGAAATTATCTAGTATATTGTACATTTTTCACACATACTTCCTTTATAAACACATTACATGCATGCTTATGTTAGCTTAGGGTATTCTGAATCCATAGATACCAAACACATAGTGTTCCATCTCCATTACACATACTGTAGTTTATAAGCCCAAATGTAAAAATAGAGAAACAGACCAAAAGGGCTTAGTCCCCAGAGGGTTAAGGACGCATCCTAACCATCATGGAATCTTGTAAATGACCGATTTGGAACATAGGAAACAAACAAAAAAAACACATTGATTTCAATAGGTTTTCATTTTCCATTTAAGCTAATTGTGCAATAATAACAAACATAAGATGCATGGACAGACCAGATATAAAATATAACAATATTATATAACTTATATTCTTACATTCAATTTATAATATTCTATATTAATATAATACTAGTGAACTAAAAAGGTTTTTTTTCTTTTTTACTCGTCTCAGTAGGCTTACGTGTCGTATATACTATATATAAACTAGTAATTCACTTAAAACAGCCTTCACATTGGGAGTGTAGTGATCATGCCCTACATAACCCATAAGCAGCTCCCGATTTTGTAACACAGAAATGATATCTGCCCTTTTCCTTGAGTTTCACAAAAGCATATCCCCTACAGTATGTAGTGTGTAGCAGATCAGCATTGCCTTTGCATGACTGAGGTCATTTATTCAATCTCTGTTTGTGCATTTATTGACTTCCTTCTAATACCAGGTAAAAATCACAGTTGGACAATAAGCCAGCACAGCACGCCTAGATATAATCTCATTTAATTAGGCTCTCAGGGCGTCCTCACGATTTCATTAAGAAAGGATAGTGCTTAACCTGCTTTTTGGGGCACGCCAAACTCTCTTAAAGGTGGAAACATTTCCAGCAACCTTGATCTGTTTATAATAGCTGATAAATATCTGAAGCTAGAGTCACTGGTAAGATAAAAGAGGGTTTGATATAATGGAGTGTGGTTAGAGTAAACTACTTTTCAATGATGCCTTTCCATCCGCCTGCACCAGTGCTGTAAACTCTTGGCTGCGATACACTAGATTAGATGGCAAACAATGATTAAAGGTTCACTAAACAGACTGTGGAATGAGTTTTATCAAGCATCCCAAGAGACCTAAAGTCACAACCACACTGATGAATCCAGTGCGATTGTTGTTATTTTTTATATGTGATAAGTGAATGAGCAGTGTTGAGAATTAGGACATCATATTCATCATACGATGGATATACAAATGCAGGCATTTAGCAGGAGAACACAAGCCTCGGCGGACTACTTTTTGAGATCAGTATCGGTGCAGGGCACTGTGACATTTACATTCATTTGATATGATGAATATGCAGCTTTTGAAAATGGCATGTTCTCTCCTTGAACACATCTGGATGAAAACACACAAAGATCCAGTGCACGCGTGTCTTCTGACATGATAAAGAGACGATAAATCTTTCAGAAACGTATTTTTATGAAACAAATATTATTCATTTAAAATTATATTTTAAGATGAACATTTGTCCTCTGAAATAAATGAGATTTTAAAAAGTATTGCGTTTCAAAGGCATGTTGAATTTATGGTGTTATAAATAAATTACATATAGAGGACAGTCAAATTGAATTATGTTTAAGGGTCAAAAGTAAATTATTAATAATGGTTTAGATGTATCAAAACACTATAAATTGATAAAAATAGTGATTGATGCATTGAACGGTTAAGTTACATAACAAAACTTGGATGTTTAATGTATGCACTTTTAATAATTTGCAGATTTTGAAAATACAGTTTTACAAACATTGTTTTTGGTTATAAAAGACTTGCTATAACTGCCTGTGAATTCAGATATGATGCTTGAAACCAGAATCTCTTTTTCATCTCTTGTCTAATATTGAGAGCACAAGGGGAAACAATCTTGACAGATTTGTCTGTGCTACAAGCTGACGATCTTTTATCTCAATCCGACGGTGAAGAGGGATTTGCTGCAAGTGAAAAAAACCCTGCAATACTTATTGATTCACACATCAAGATTCATTAAATATCTGCCCTTATTGATTTAGATTACTCTGACAGTGTCAATCACAAGCGCTACTCTTCAGCCAAAAGCAAATGCAAGTCACATAAGTTCCTTAATAAAACACTGAAGCAAAAGCACACCATCCGAGGTGCAGGCCAAAGAAAACAAAGGAGATGACCGCACACTCACTTGCAAATACTTTATTTGACCAACGTTTCAGCACCAAGCCTTTGTCAAGATGTGAACACACACAAGTGAGTGTGCGGTCATATCTCCTTTATACATGCAAGTCACATAAGTCATTGTGAAATTCTAAAAAGTACAAAAAATTCATAACTTGAAGATGTTGTTTGGGGTTGCCAGAACTTTATGATAAAACATAACAATGTAACAAGTATTACAGGATCGCTATTTGAACTATTACAAAATATGTTTACAACTGAATTTAACAAAGATAGTCCAAAAGAAGGCCATATGATGTCTGACTTCATTGATATGACTTCATTTAAGTTCAGCTCAAAATAGTAATAGAGAGAGGATGCAAACTCATACAAACCATCAAGGTAAGACACAACACTAAAGTAATGCACTAAACTCTAAGGATATATATATATAGTCAGAGTTTAGTGCATAATAATATATTATTAGTAGTATTATTATTATTATATATTATGCTGCATCATAATGCACCATAAATCACTCACTCCAACAAACAAGAATAAGAACAAACTAACTTTTTTGCAAGAAATTCAAGAAATGTCTGTCAATACAAATTCTAAAGTGTATTAATAAACAATTCAATAAATATTTCAGAGTTTAAACGTGGGTTATGCATTTCACTATAAAATATGCATTTCTGAACAAATAAGCTAATTAATGCCTCAATTAAAAAAAAATACTAACAAAATATAAAAAGTTGGCATGTTCTTTTCAGATCTTTTTTGTTTTTCATTTGGACATCCTGAAACTATATCCTCCAACATAGCGTCTATATACCATGAGTATGAGAGCTTGAGCTCTTACACCATGTAGCCTATTCAGGCACTTTTGGTTCTAATCACTAAGACAAGTACACCACACCAGACACGGGGAACTGAATTACACCATCGACTACTACAACACGCGAGTGAAACCTTCAACCGGTCTATTTGTCCATTCAATCCAATGCATTTCGGAAGAAATCCTCGCATCGCATCTCGAATGTGTATAAGCAGTGACAGATCATAGGATGCTCCGCGAGCGCAAGTTTCATGTAGAGCTGCTGCGTCTGTCTTACCTTGCTCTGAATCAGCGTCCCTTAGTGTCTGAACATTTGAGAATCTGTCCCCGAATCCCAGTATGACGAGAAAGGTGAGGAGATGTTCGGACATCGTTGCTGAGTGAGGGCGAAGGCCACCGCACTTCTTTTGCTGAAGTCCAATTCCAGCCCCTCTGGTAGAGCGCCGTTATCTCAGGAATGACAAGTGAAATTTGTCTGCAGAGCGCACCGACCCTCCTTCACTCCTCGCATTCAGATGGATTTCTCAGCGCGCGCACACATGAGCTTGCAGGCGACAGCGTGCGTGAGGGAGAGAGAGAGAGAGAGAGAGAGAGAGAGAGAGAGAGAGAGAGAGAGAGAGAGAGAGAGAGAGAGAGAGAGAGAGAGAGAGAGAGAGAGAGAGAAAGAAAAGAACGAGACGGAGAGTGTGCGGATAGATTAGGACAATAACGCTCTGTGAGCTTGACTATGAACGGGTTTCAGGCACCTGACGTATCGCACAGCATTGGGGAATGCGCCATTACACGAGAAAACAAAAAAAACTTGTAATTTAGGCTATTTAATTTTCGCAACAAAGCCACTGGATACTTTGCAGTTGTGGCCATGATAACATAATAGAGGTAAGCATGTGCAGATTATTGAGTAAATTTGAATAAAATATTTTCATGTAAATACTTTTTTATGGCTTTAGCAGCGCAATCAGTTCAAGATCGGTCTCGAGCAAGGCTTTTGGCACCCCTAGCGCAGTAAACGAACCGCCAACTATCTTAAAGATGTTTTAAACAAAACACTGTTTTCCTGACGAATGCAAAATCTCAGATAACCTAAATAACAACACCATTAGTGTTTTGTGTGTTAAATCATCTATAAACTAAGCCACATATTTCAGTTTGCGATGGAACGTCTATGATTGGCTATGCAACAAGTGGTAATGGAAATACACGCTCTGAAAATAAAATAATGATGTCTGCACTACCGCTAAAAATTTGATTATATGCTATATAGTAGCCTATGAATGTGTGTGTAATATGCGGGCCTTTCCAAATAACCACACTTCGTCTTGGCCACTTGAGAGCATGTGCACGTGACATGAAGTAGGTGCGCAGAGACTGACACGTGGCCTTAAAGGCCAATTTATACTTCTGCGTCAAGGGTACGCTGTAGTGTGCGCCGTAGACTGACGCGCGACGTCGTCGTGACCATTTATACTTCTGCGTTCAGGTCTTGGTTGCTCTGCAGTACTGCTCCGAAATGCTAGTTGGGTTTTTTTCACGCGGCGGAAGGGTTTTAATGTTCCACTGTGTTTAGATTCCTCGCGGCTAGCAGTTTCTACAAGCAATGGCGACTGAAGGAGTGCGGATCATGTTGGAGTTGGAGCTTATTGAGGTGGAAAAACAGTTCATTTTAGTGAAATTACTAAAACTAAAAGGCGGAAATGAGAGAATGCGTCGGAGGAGATGGTACGTGTGAGTCAATTGGTTCATTCAGTGAACAAAATGAACGAATTGAATGATTTAATGAACGAGTTCGAACAGGAGAGTCAAGAACGTGCATCACAGTACAGAGCAAGGTGAGCATTTGAGCTTATAAGACTTAAACTTTGTTATTATTTTTTTTAAATGTTTAAATTTTTTTCGCTTGATAAGACCCTTATTCATCGTCTGGAATCGTTTAAAGCCCTTTGAACAGTTTGCAGTTTGTACTGAAACTGTCTTTTGGACCTTGAACCGTTTGGTTACCAGTAAAGTGCATTATATGCATGGAAAAAAATGCTGGAATGTTTTCATCAAAAACCTTAATTTCTTTTCGACTGAAGAAAGAATGACATGGACATCTTGGATGACATGGGGGTGAGTAAATTATCAGCAAAAGGTTTTTTGAAAAGTGAACTACTCCTTTAAAATCTGAATAAAGCTCTGTAATCACTAGCATTTTTGCAATATTATAAGTGTGTCCCATCAGGTAATCAAAAGTTCTACAAAACACTTGCAGTCTTCACGCCTTCTCGAATGCTTGGGCCAAATAGGAAATACTTCAGTTGACAAGTGGTCAAGTGCAAAGGTCAGTATTTGGAAAGGCTCTGAATGTAGATGCGGTCAGTACTACATTCTCCATATTATCATTTTCATGTGACCTGCAGAGTCAGTTATGCTGCTTCAGTGTCATTAGGTGTGTTGTTGGACATCGGCTGAGGTGGCTCTCAGAACCACTCTCGCGTCACTGATGGCATATGTCACAGTCACGTCGTGTCAGTGCCGTCTCAAGTCCGAAAAAAATTCTAACCGGCATGCACTGCTTCAAGTCAGTCGATGGGTCTGCGCAGTGCTGCTGGAAGTCAAACAAGCCTATTCAGTAAATCCTCTCCCATGCCCTCCTGGGATGGTAAAGGGCAAATTACAAACTGCATTTTTTGCACCCTTGAAGGGCACTAGTTTACAGTGAACGGCTAGTTTTACAGTTGAAAGCTGCAAAAGACACACGCATATTTTAAAACTTTTTTTCTTGCATTGTCATGGGAACATGCCAGGTTAAGATAATGAGGAAATTACATTGTCTTTCATTGCTCCCTTTGTCAAGTGTGTTTTGTTTGCTTTTTTATGAGTAATGCCAATTCGGACATACTACTTTTGTCACATCTGTTTTTTTGGGGGGGGTTTTTGCCTATAGGGAAGTATGCGAACTTGGATGCATCCAATACGTAGGCAACTTTTGAACACACTAACCTTTTGGTTTGACTTCTTTTCTTTTGTGGTTTAGGCCTCAAGGGGTCAATTCTTTTATAAGATCGCCCCTGCTGATAAACAGTGTTATAAGCGGTCATAAAACTACAAATGGTGGTTCAAAAGTGCCATTTACTGGAATTACAATTGCATGTTAAACATGAAATGACCAATGATAAATATGAAATCATAAATTAAATTAAAAAGCTGGTTATTGAATTTGTATTCATTTCACAAAAAGGCATGATTGACCAGAAAAACCAATAAACAATGTTTAAGGTCACTGAAACTGCATATTAATTGGTTGGCCTTTAACACTACTGACATATTTACAAAAGTTCTCCCATGTTGGCCTATACCATGCAATAATAGCCCAAGGCAATCGATTTCACACTGAATCCCTACTATTGCTGATACTAGATAGAAATACAAACCCAAAAATGTGAACCAATATGGTTAATTCTGAAAATAAAACTTTTCTCTAAACAAGGAGTAATTAGTTGCTTGTCATATCTGCCAAAAGCAACATTTTAAGCCTCATCACGCATTGGCCTACCTTTATAGATACATATTCAACAAAATATTCACAATAAGGTCAGATATGATTTGGGATTATTTGCAATTGGCAATAAGGGTAACAGTTTTATTTTAAAATAACATGTATATAAGGGATAATATGGTGACTCACAAAACAATTAAAAATAAACCCATGACCATCTAACTTGACATTATCTCACTTAATAAATGGCTAAATACATGGACATGAAATATTGAGGAATTATTTTATTTGTAGAAACGGCAGAGAGAGAAAAAAACACATTGCCAAGAAATCATGGCTTTCTTTGAACACATTCGATCATGCTGTGTATTTGTCAATGCAAATTTTCAATGCTGAAAATTTGTGAGGGGTGGTGATGGCGCAATGGATAAGACACATGCCTTTGGTGTGAGAGACCCAGGTTCGAATCCACACCAATATGTCCCTGAGCAAGACACTTAACCCCTAGTTGCTCCAGTGGCGTGCAAGCTCTGAAATAGTAATTGTAAGTCGCTTTGGATAAAAGCGTCAGCTAAATGAATGAATGTAAAATGTAAATGATTTTCTGAATGATAAATTAGTGTTTAGTATGTGTCTGTTTGTGCTCCAGTGGTCAGGCTGTGTGAGAAGATGCTACAGACACTGTTTACAGAATGCAAGTTCTGTCATAGACTGCCCACACATTCACAGCCTATGGCTCGTCTCGGGGAAAGCACTTGTGTCTGTGCAGCAATGACCCCCTCCAAAGCACAAACATGTTTGGAGGCTTTCAGGACTGAACTTCTTTTATGTGCAGCACTCATTTTTCTTGAGCATAGTCACAGCTGTGTTTGGCAAAAACCTTTCATATCCAATTGAATTCAGTTCCTTCTTCTGCTGCTAACCCTTCAATACCCATGCAACAGGTAATAGCAAGTAAACATGTTAAATTCTGAATATTTGCTTCTCAAACTGTTGCCAGATGTGTAAAAATGAAGATGTTCTGACATTGTTTTTTCTTTTTTTTTTACTTTTTTTTTGTAAAACATGTTTTTAAAAAACAGATTTTAACCACCATACATTTTCACCATACATTAAAATGTGCCATTATTGTAACAATTCTAAATCTAATGAGTTTTTTTTTAAGTGCAGCAAACCAAATTGTTCCCTTCCTTTTTTAACTGTTCAATATTAAATATTGCTTGTCATTTGTCTTTGAATCTCATGCACATTGTAGAGAACAAAGAGCTTTTTTTCTACATGAAGACATCATGAACACTCACAAAACACTTTTAGACAATCTGATTGTTATATGTAGAAGACAACTAATTTGACAACAAAATAAATTACAACATTACAACAGTATGCTGGGAAGAGAATTAATGGATCAGAACCACAAAACCATGAATCCAACTTGCCTGCTCTGCCCGTTGGCTCACCTTAAAAAAGATTTTTATTAGAAACACTACATTGAGGGGCATTGATGTGTTTCGGAAAGCTGTTGTTAGAACTTTAACATTTTAAACAAACCACACACAAAAAGGTAAGTATTATTTACTGGATCTAAGAACCATTTTTACAGCAAAGTGTCACATACGTTTTCATAAGACAAAGTTTTCAGTGTTGTGCCTTTTGTTTTCTGTAGCCATTATAAAGTACTGAGGTCCAGTGTGGAGTAATTGAGCTTCTTGAAATGGTTCAGCCCTTCCTTAAAGGTCAGCAATTAAGAGGATTGCAGTCTCTCCAAGTTAAACAAGGCCTATAGTGTCAAGCAGCTATATTATTAGGACCCCACGGGGAGAGGGTATCAGAGATCTTGCAATCATTAATTAAATAATTGCATGCCAGCGATGCAAACCTCATTAGAAATAGTTGCTCTGGCTTCATTACGAAGGTTGCCATACCTTTGACACACAACTCCGAAAATACACTAATTAGCATGGCATACTACCACTGAACTAAACATTTTAGCTATAGCTGGTATTGAAAAGTTTGGGTCTTTTTAGCAAGAATGTAATGAATTAAAAAGGTCATAGAGACATTTGGAATGTTACAAAAAAATTATATATTTTTTAAATAAATTCTGTTCTTTTGATGTGACTAATTATCAAATAATCCTGAAAAAAATGCATCACAGTTTCTACAAAGCATGACAACTGTTCCCTTTCAAGGAACTCGAGCTGCATCAAAAGCTGTGGGAACGCCCTGCGTGATTGTGTCATGAAGCTTGTATGGAATCAAGCCCAATGGACGAGACGAAACGTCATAGGCGGGTGATGTCATTGATCAGGAAACTATAAAGCACCCCAGAATCAGCAGAGCGTTCTGTGTGTAAATCTGTCCAAAAGTGTTTTTTTTTCTGTCTTAAGTGATTGCTAGGTAGGAGTTTTCACATAAAAAAACAAACATTTATTCACATACACTAATATCACCCTTAGTAGATTTGTTGGCAGAGTGGAAAAGCCTTGCAAGAGTATCTCAGTGGGTCCTGCATTCGAATATAGAAAGGTTATGCCATTCAATTCAGGTCTCGCCGACCTGGATTCAGCGAGGTCCAGCCCACAGTGGTGTCTCTGGAGCAGGCTCTGGTAATGGAACAAGAGGTGAAAACACTCCTACTAAAGGAGGCTATAGAATGGGTTCCTCCTCCCAATCAGGAGTCAGGTTTTTACAGCCAATATTTCATTGTTCCAAAGAAGGATGGGGGTTGCGTCCAATTTTAGATTTGCACCTGTTAAATCGCTCAGTGGCCAAGCTCAAGATGCTCACTCTGAAATCAGTGTTTGTCACGATAGATCTAAAGGACGCGTACTTCCAAATTTTCATCCTTCGCAACATAGAAAGTTCCTGAGCTTTCGAGGGCGAAGCGTACCGATATCGGGTTCTTCTGTTTGGTCAAGCTTTATCTCCCTGCACATTCACAAAGTGAATGGCATTCATGTTCTAAATTATATTGACGATTGGCTTACTCTGGCTTAATCAGAGCAACAAGCGGTTCGGCATCGAGATGTCATTCTCGCACATATCAAGAAACTGGGGTTGAGGCTAAATGCCAAGGAGAGTGTCCCATCACAGCAGAAGAGAGATCTCTAGAGAAACATCACATTGTCCACTGCGGTTCTCTCTGTTCCATCCAGCCTCTCTGGGGACACTATGGTACAGGTGTGGCCAAGGTCACGACTGTGTGTATTTTCCCCCATTGCTCTGCTCCCAGGAGTTCTGGAGAGGGTCCGCCGGACAGGGTCAGTCTATTGTTGGTAGCCCCGTTCTGGTCCGGAGGGACCTTCTCTCTCAGGCGAGCGGGTCGATCCTTCACCCCTGCCCAGAATTATGGAAACTGTGGGCTTGGCCAGCTCATAAGTGCAGGGCTCAACTGAGGTTGTTGAGACCATCCTTCACTCCTTCCACGAGGTTATATGCCTTGAAGTAGAGGTTTTTCACTTCTTGGTGTGGAGAACGCCAGCTGCGCCCGGTTAACTGCCCAGTGAGTGCAGTGCTGGAGTCCCTGCAGGAGCGTTTCTCTTCAGGGAGAAACTCTCTTTGGAGTTTCTTTGGGGAGACACCTACTTATAACACGTTTCCTTCGTGGCACTTTGAGGCTTAGGCCAATTTCTGAATTTCTGTCTTTCTTCTCGCTATTTCGTCTCTCAAAAGAATTGGAGACATTCAAGAACTCTCTGTTGCTCCCTCATGCCTTTAGTTCCCTCGACCTATAGTTCTGCTGGCCTTTTGTCCTCCATTTACATCGTCAGACCAAACCAGAAACTTAATTTGCTCTGTCCTGTGAGGGCCTTATATGCCTATGTCCACATAGCTGCCCTGTGGAGAAAGTCAGAACAGTTATTTGTCTGTTTTGGGTCACCCAGGATGGGGTGTCCTGCATCTAAGCAGAGGATGAGCAAGTGGGTGGTTGAAGCCATCTCGCTTGCATCCGACTCGGCTAGTCAGCCTTCACCTTTGGCTGTTCAGAGCTCAATCTACTTGGAGTATGGCTGCTTCCAAAGCTCTTTTGTCAGGAGTTTCCCTTCATGATGTTTGTGATGCAGCAGCTGGTCCTCACCGCATACATTTGTCAGGTTCTATCACTTAGACTTCAGCTCCACTCCTGGAGCGCAGATGCTTATATCTGAATGTGCCGTCACACAGTTGGTCACTTGCTCTTATGGCGATGTGGGTATTTGCGCTCCCACAATGTTTGACGCAGCTTAAGTTACCTTGAAAGATCTATATGACGACATCTGCACTCTCCATACCATGACCGATGGTAAGCTGATGCCACTGCTTGGCGTTTATGAATATTCTGTCAGGTGTGGATTTGCATTGCCATTCAATGCACTCTCTCAGTCTATCTTATCACCTTTAGCCTTAATTAGCAAGAATGAAACAGAGAGAATGGCGAATGCAAAGCCCTTGTACTAATAATTATTCTAGAGATGTCGTGGAGGGTTTTGGCCCTGTCAATATCTGTGATGCTCACAGTGAACCTCATGGACCTGCTGAAGTTCCACAGGCCCACTGGCACATGTGTGAACATGACACCTCGATGCCCCACTGACATCACACTCATGTTTAATCAGGACCCTCTGTGAATTTTGGCACACACCAACATTTGCAAGGGTAGTTGACAATGCAACACAAATGCGTACACAGAAATGCATCTTTTTTATGATATAAGGGTATGTTTATATGCTAAAGATGGAAATGCTGTATTATGCATGTCAAGCCAGTAGTTTATGTGATGTCACAAAGAAACTCTATGGGCCTATAACTGACTGAACAAGTAATATGCATGTGCATGACATCACCACTTTCACAAATTCATGTTTTTGTAGCTTGCACTGAGAACAATAACGGTATCTTTTTTTAAAACTTGCATTTTGAATCCGTTTTTTATATATATAGTCTGCATTTGTTGTGTAAATGAATGAGCAAATGCATAAAGAAGTTTTCTGTTTTTAGTTGTATATAAATGAAGAGTTTCAGATGCAAAAGCCTCTAAGTGCCATTTGAAATTTTCTTCTAAAAAGATCATTTTTATCAAGCTTGTATATTTAAGTTCAGTAATTTCATTTAAATGGCAATAAAGATTACCTATTAATTGTCATTTAAATGAAATTACTGAACTTAAATATACAAGCTTAATTAAAAATTGTCATTTTAGAAGACAATTTCAAATGGCATTTAGAGGCTTTTGCATCTGAACTCTTCAAATATAAATGTATAAAAAAACAGTTAGCCTATTTTAATTCGTAATAATATATAAATGACCATTTTTAAAAAATGGTGAAAAGTGTCAAAAAGTAGGGAACTGTGCAACTTTATGCAAATGACAGGCAACATCCTTGCAGCAGCCAATCAATGTTACGTGAAGGCAACTTTGTGACATCTGTCATAATCGTTTCAAAGTCTTCCCGACAGACGGTGCTGGAGTTTCTTAAATTAAGGCTTGTTTTGAGTTATAATGAAATGGAAAGAAGCTAGAAAGCAGAATTAGAATGTATAGGAAGCTTTTGTGGGATTTCTGTTTCGGCTAAGTGGAAGGGCTTAAATGATGCTTCTTGAGGTCTTGGAGGGATTGTTAATCATGGGTGGAGATGACAGCAGTTTGTTAAATGAATTGCTTAGGTCTTAAAAAAAATGAATAAACAATTGATTTAACCTGTAAGCCTCAGCATGGATTATCAGCAGCACACATCATGTCCATGCCAAATTCTGCATACCCCATGTTCACACATGGGATGAACTAAAAATGATTTAATAGCTCAAATTTAATAACAGCCCTTTATGACATTTGCCACCTCTTCGCATCAGGAGGGCTATCTGTCATTTTTATAAGCTGCCACTTGAGACATAAAAAAATGCTGAACTTAAAATTCAGCAAGCATAGTGAGAAAGCCATTGTGATTATCTCTTTATCTATATCAAAGGGTTTGGAGATAATATAATTCAAGGTATTATGTAGAAAAATGAGGAAAATTACATTAAAACAGAGATTTGAAACTAAGCTCTAACAAGCCATGGCAATCAAACCGTTTGTTTACGAGATATCCCTTGCTGTGTGGACACACAAACACACAGGCATGTATGAATTTGTCTCTGGGGTTACTCTCTGTCCACACATATAGTCACACACACTTTCCAGGCACACAGAGGGAAGTGCACAATGCATTGAGAAATGTTTGACTTAATACTGCCATCTACAGAAAGCAATGGATCATAAAATCTCCCCACAATTCTTCAAATTTATTACTTCGGAACTGAATGAAGAAAGTAATGTGCATTACTTCATGGCCTTGAAACGGTGAAGACAAATATGGACAAAGAAATAAAGACTATATTTCAACTGCACGCCATGGTGACAACTTATGAGGCTGAAGCAAGCAATGGCAGCAGTATTTCTAAATGACTGTAAGACATTGTTTGCTGCATTCTAATATCACAGGTAAAAATATTGCTGATAACAGTTGAATGTTTTCTGCTTAATTTAAGAGGTGAATGCAAGTCTTTTTGCACTTGGTTACACTTACTACACAGGTAATGTGTGTTTATTTTATTATTGGTGCTCAATTATTAAAAACAGATATTATTTTTGTAAATTTTGCTGCTTAATATTTTTGTGGAAACTGAATAAAAGAGCAATTTATTAAAAAAAATAAACAAAATAATATTTTTTTTTTTTTGGGGGGGGGGGTAAAATAATAATTGTCTTTACTGTTACTTGTGTCAATTTAATGTGTCCTTATTAAATAGAATAATTCATTTTAAAAAGTTTTACACTACATGATTTATATTATATTTTACATTTTTTTTTGTAGAGTACCTTTCATAATGGGCTACATATTTCAAAGCATAAATGGTAGTGTATCATAATTTCCAAAAAAAATAAAAAAATCATTAGAATAAATTAATTCATTTCTATAATTATTCTACATCAAATATTTTACTTAATCCAAACTTTTAAATGTTAGTGTATCATTCTTTCCAGATCATCATACAGTATTGGAATGATTTCTGAATGATCATGTGACACTGAAGACTGAAGTAATGACTGCTGGAAATTCAGCTTTACCATCACAGGAATCCATTACATTTTAAAATATGCTGTAACCAACTCCCTACTATTCCTAGAAAAGGCTACACAAAAGAAAGGGTTCTACCTCTGAAAATTGCCAATTACAAATCACACCAGAATCTTCAGGTCATAGAGAACCATCTGACTTTTTTAAAGGGGGGTTGACTGCTTTTTTTTCTTTGCATGATTGTGTTTATGAGTGCAAATATGGCTACGTATTCGATAGTTTTTCTTTTTAAAAGTCTTATTTTTCATAAACTTCACCTTTATTGTCAGCCAGCGCTACCTCATGCCCCTGAATGGGCGTTCACTTTCCTGATTCTATGAAAACACTCCCTCAGAAACACGTCAGTGGGCTCAGATTGATTAAGTTTGGGCCAGTGTATTGTGATTGGCTAAATTGACGCTCACGTTGTCAAAAGGTTGGCGCCCATTACCTTTCAGAGGGAAACGGGCAGGTCATGAGCTCCAAGTCCAGATATAGAATATGTGTCCAACTGCAGTATCAGTTTCAGGCATAATCAAGACCAAAGAAAGCCGCGATGAAGAGTAGAAACAGAACCTCACCACATACTACAGCTCTTACTAAATGTTTCTGAAGATAATTTGCTACATTTTTTACTTATACACGTTTATTTTACACAATAGCATCTGACTGACAACAATAGCAACTGACTAGCTACTTAATCTTATACTCAAAACAGCAATTCACATGTTACGTTCTTGATAAAATTAAAAATAACGTACATAAAGCATTTATACATGAAAAATACGTTAAAACATTAGTCTTATAAGAAATTCTAGTCCATAATGTTTGTACGCGTTTGTCGTGGACACAAAATAGCATAGTCTAACTCAGTAGTGCGCAAAAGCCAGCACTGGCATTTAAAGAAAAAAAAAAAACACAAGGCTACGTCTTTGAATTATACATGCAAATACATTTAAAATGATGAAGTCTTAGCCTCTACAGGTTGTGGCCCAACAACTGCTGCCTCTGGGTTTTAAAGTCAGAACTTGCTCCATGTTTTTAGTAACAGTTTTCTTGTTGAATACCTGCATTACTCATGGAGATTGTGGAAGCTATCTGTCAGTAATAATGCGCAGCACAAGAAGCTAGGTGATACAATCATGCATTTTCAGAGATCTGGCAAACATGAATCTTATGCCATCGTTGAGGAAGAATGGCGTCCATGGGGAAAGCTCCGAACACAGAAGAACCTGACAGCTGGGGTGAACAACATCACTCGACGGGTAGACGTGCCTGGGAAGAAATGCGGCATGCATTTTTCTGCGTGTTCTGAGGGAGGGGTTAAATGCAAATGTGTAGGTACATAGCGTGCCATAACCCAGCTGCAGTCCCAGTGAGAGTTCGTTTTTGTAGGCAATTCTGCTTTCCTGATTTTGAAGACGATGTGTCTGCCTTACACTGGAACCTTGGCGCGCTGCAGACTTTTGCAGATACTGTTCATGCACCAACAGCAACATTACACACTATTTAAAAAGTGAAATCGACATTCAACCCCCCTTTAATGCTGCTTTCACACAGTGAAATGCAAAAAAACTTCAAAAATAGCCATATGCTAATTGCACAAAGCAAAGAAAAACACCAAAAATTCTACATTGACAATCCCAAGCAGCTTGTTTCACTCTCAGATAGACACAATAGTAACATTCCAATATTACCCATTCCTTTACGTACTCCTCAATTCCATAGACAACAGTACTCAGGCAACCACATCACGACAGTGGCTTTCCTGTTTTTCGAGCTTCCAAAGATATTGAGCAGAGTGTTACCCAAGTCTCTACTGCTGAATTCATGGCTTGAAAGTCAAATGTCAGAGCCAATAAGTCATACAGAATGAATAAATCCAGAAATGGTGTATGGGTGAAGTAGGTGCACTTGTCTTATCACATGCCAAGCATAAAAATACATTCACTTCACATTGTGTTCCCAATGCTAATCGTGTAGGGCCCTCTCAGGCAGTCGGAATCGACCATCTCCCAATGGCACCTGTCGTCACTTTACTTCACCTTTTGCTGCCTGTTTAACAAAGCAGCTCCATAGACAACATTCATCCCCGATGACCCCTGCAGGGGCTGGGGAGAAGAGTTCCCCTGTATTGATAGTGGAACTGTAATATAATTGTATTTTTGATCAAATAAATGCATCCTTGAAGAGCTGAACATTATAATGATTATATCAAACCCTTTACATATGTGTCACACACACACTTGTGTCTGAGAAGTTTGGAGGTGTTTTTACAGTTTCAAAGAAATAATTTTATTGTTAAATAAACTGCCACTGAATTGAGTGAGGTGATCCATAGAAATGTTGTATTTAATTGCCTAGATCTTAAATTATGCTTAATGCTTTTGAATAAGATCTGTACAGAATCATCTGAACAGCACTTTGTGAAATATTTCATCGACTCATATGAAAGATAGGTAGGTACAGCGCACTGGGGGGTTAATGAAGGCGATATGTCAATACCACCATAGGATTTGACCCAGACTCAGTCATTTGTTCTTGCTGGAGATCTTTGACCTAGCTATCATGTGCTGGAGCGATGCTCTTATGGAGGGTTATGTCAGAGCAGGCTGCCTCTAATTCCCTCCTGTGCAGTGTGATAATGATGTTCAATCAGCTTTTCCTGTGACAGGTACCAGATTTCCCTCTCTTGCTTCAGTGATGAAGGTTGGCTGAGGCTGCAGGAGGAGTCTGGGTAAGGATGCTGCAGGATGGACAAGATGATGCTCAATGGAATCGGAAATTTAACCTAAAGGTATTTTCTCTGAATCTGCACTTATGCACTCACAGGTGACCGGGTCACACACACATACACACACACTAAAATACTTGGCCTACTGCCTGATTCGATTGGTCATGGATCAGCAGTTTTAGCTGGAGGCTGAGACAGGCCCGAGAAGCACAAATGCACGGCTGCGTCATCATCCTGGCCGGGCGGAAAGGGGCGAGGGACGGATGAAGAAAACACATGTGAGAGAGAGAGAGCCTCGGAGGTTAAGGGGCAGGAGATGGTGCGGGGGAACGGCCATGGGGCGGAGGATCGCGTTAGACACCTCACTTAATGACTGATGAGCCCTCGATTCCCCTGTGATTGAGAGCTAAGAAGCGGCCAAACATAAGAAACCATGCAGGGGTCAGCAGGCAGGGTGCAGTTCCCTTCCTTCCTCCAACCATCTTCATCATCTTACTTCTCTTCCAGTGGATCAGCTTAATGCAGTTCTGAACCCTCCAGGAGGCCCGCACCACGAGCTCCTGAAACTTAAGAGCTTGTTTTGCATTGCACGCTTAAGCAGTATGGAAGTGAATCAGCACATTAACTGCGACAGCAGGCCAGAAGTTCACACTGACAGCGTTTTTGCTGCTTGCAGAAAATAGTGATTTCTGAGGTTACTACATTAAGCAGTTTCATGAATTATCCCAGACATGGCTCGTGATCCTAGGAAGTACTAATTTAGATTACAAAGAACTTGGTCATACTTAGATCTGTATATTGATCAGGAAGGGGAATCGCATTTTGAATTTGAACATCAGTTAAACAACTCATGTGCCCAAATGCGACTATAAAAACCTCTCGATGACCTCTATGGGATATGGATTTCAGTAAGAGACTATTAAAATGAAGGTGTCAAAACTCAGCATTCAGGCAAAAGGCGTATTTAAAAAATAAAATAAATAAATAGAAGTTTGCTCTACTATTTTTGTGTTGCTTCATATATGTGCGCATTTTCCAATATGCTGGCCCTTGCGGCAAAGAGACTAGTTCCACATCAGCGAATGCAAACCCCCATGCACAGTGCAATGAACATTTTAAAAGAAAGCCGTTCTGTGTTTCGCCGCAGGTGCGCATGAGGAAGTATTCTTAACATGTGGCGTCACAGGTTTGAGTTGGCTCAAGGTTTAACTAGGCTTCTGGGCAGTGAAAATAGCAACATCAAACTGTGTTTACACCAGTGTTTTTGACTGCGAACGAGACTAATGTTCAGTAAAGTTCATTAAACAAAAGACGATGTCTAATGTTATATGTTGACAAACTGCACATAGAAACATTGTTCACAATGCTGCTATCATAATGCCGTATCTCGTCAACAACGTCTAAGTTAGCATGTCTATCAGGGGAATGAAACGTTCCATGTTTGCAGCTCACTGGGCAGTGCTCAGTGGCTACGGCCTACATGTTCTAGGTAAAAGTGTCTCTGCTCTTGACATCCTTTTCAGGGAAAGCATCGCCGCTTCCAGACAAGTCTAGTTTACCTCACGCGCACAGCGTCGGTGAAGGTGTGCGCCCGGTGATGCAGAATTGACGCCACGCGGATACACGGCTTCAAGATCAGACCTCTTGACAGCAGATGGAGACTGACGCGGCGCAAAAGGAACCACAGCCACACTTGACACCTGGTCAGCATCGCCACGAACCCGGCTCTTCGCCCCTAAACCCCACCGGCTTTGCTCACAGACAGACGTAACGCTTCCATGCCATGTTGTTGACGGAGACGGGAGTATGGCCGAGCCAGACATCATGAACAATGTTTCTATGCAGTTTGTAGACATATCACTTTAGGCGTCATTTTTCTGTATTAATATGGCTGTCACCTCAGCATACAGCGTTTGTGGTCAAAACACTGATGTGAGACAGTTTAATGTCAAGCAATGTTCACTAACTGTGTGTGGATGTTCACAGCTGCCCAGAGCCTGAGCCAACCCAGACCCTGTGTGCGCCGTCTAAATGCTCAATACTCTCACAATGGACGCCCCTGGAGGCGAAGAAATCTAGAAATTTTTCTTCTAAATGTTTACATTTTGTTCATGTTTCCTTCTGTAATTGTTGAATTATATTGCGAAATCCAGTCTGTGTGAATCATGTGAGACTTGGTTAGCTGCTTCATTTCCCCTTTAAGTTTCAGAGGTACATTTTACAAAACAACAATAAAGGTATAAGTAATGAACTATACAAAGTACATTGTATCTTCATCTTTGTGGGCTTTTTTGTTTCTTTTTGCGATTCAACAGGGTCTAGAACCACACCTTACTCACACTAGATCACGAAGATCAGAGCTAAAGAGCTATGTGCTATGCATTCCAAGCGCAATACTTTGTAAATCGCCGCTGTTTAAGCCTATGGACTGATTCTCATAATATATGCATGTGGATGACATCACTTCTGTCAAGCCCACTATTGGTCAAATTGCTGAAAAATTGACAATGAGCATTTCCAGTTTCAATTCGCGTGAATAGAACAGAACCGACATTAATTATTGCAGGTATGTTTTTTGCTCAATTTTAACGTAAACATAATTAAGATTTTCCGATAAGAGAGAATCAGATGCCAATGCAACTAGAAGAAGAAGACCTGGAGAATGAGAGAAGGGTAATGACTCCTGAGAAACAACAATGCTGTTCATAACACTGAAGGAGCTTATATACACTGTAAAAAAAATTAACAGTAAAATACTGTGAGAATGCTACCGTGCAAAACTGTTAATTGGTAAACAGAAGTTTTCCGTACTATACACAGTAGATAACTGTGATATAATTTTACAGTAAAATACCGTTAAATTTACAGTTTTTGAAAGTGAAAAAGACAAATCGTTGTATAATTTACAGTGAAAAACCGTAATGACATTCCCACAATTCCCTGTGTGACACTTCACATTTTATGTATTTTTGTTGAAATAACTATGGTTCCTCATAGTTTTATTGTTTTTTTCTAATCAGTTATGTACATTTGGGTTTTATGTTACATTTAATGTCGTTAAATTAATGTTTATTGCATTTTTTTAAATTGTATGTGTGTTACCATGATGGCGCTTAATGTTTGTGTGAATGACATTGTGCAGCTTCTTTAAATAAGTATTGCCTTATACAAGCATTCACTTGTAATAAGCTGTGATTGCTCATTTAACTCTCATTACTGTTGTGATGATTGTTGGTTGTCAGTGAATTACAATGGTCTAAAACAGATATCAATACGTCAATAAGTTGGTAAATCCACATTTTATCAGAAAATAAAATACGGTTTATCACTGTAAATTTTAAGTTAAGTCTGTAAAACCATTAACGTTCCTACCGTATTTTTAACGGTAAAGTTCTGAGCAACCACAGCTGCCATTTTTTTACCGTAAAATTTATGGTTTATTTTTTACAGTGTATGTTTGCAGTGATAGGTGATTCGTGGATCAGCAGAGAGTAAGTTGAGAGTCGGCTCAGACCTGCCAAGCAACAGCCCGTGTCTCATCCCAGGCGTCATATACTGGCGCTTTGCCAATGCGTAGACATCCAGCAGCACATGGCACCCTTTAGCGTAACTACCCCAGACCTACAGTACACCCATACTCTGTGCGTGTTATGTTGACGCTAAAGGTGCCATGTGGCAGGACACGTCCTATGTGATGCCTTGGGATAAGACATGTGCTAGCCAGAACCTGACGCTGAGCTTAATCGTTTTCAACAAATCACATTTTTGTAGTTTACATAGAGGATAGGATAACGATCGTTTCACGAAAACTTGAACTCTGAAACTACCGATTTTTCAAAAGTTTCGTCTTCAGACCCCCAAAAACCCTGTATGTTGTCTAAATGAACAACCAAAATGCTCTAGAATTTTTCCGTGTTGAGTTGAAAATGGTGTCATGTAAACAGCCTCTCTGTAATTTGTTTTATTTTCTACTGATGATTATTTTTTCTATGTAACTTAATCTATTTTATTACAGTTTCCAGCAGTTTCAACTTATTTTATTGCTTTTAAGTTGCAAAATCAAAATGTCCAATTTTTTAAAAAGTTTTTAATCTAATATTTATATGTTTCCGCTTTATTAGATTAAATATAACTATTTGTATTTCTTTCAGTTAAAAATAACAACACTGGCTGGCAAATGCGTGCAAGCAAATCGGATTAAAAACCGATCGTTTTCCGCATAGTGCTTGTTACATAGTTATGCATCAGATGGTGAGTGAATGTTCTGTGGGTAAGCCAGTCTGAGAAACCAGTTCAGGCGCTGAACCCTAAATGCTCAAATGGTTACTCAGTGATTTCATGGTCCACTAACCCCGCAAGTCGAAACACACTGCTTTTCTTCAACTGATAGAGCTGTGCCACAGACTTTGGTGGAGAGCCATTGCCTGACACTTACTTTGATATACACATAAATGAGGCTGTCTGCATGATTCCATTACGAGAGTCACCTTTGCCTGTGTGAGGCGATGGCGCGATTGAGTCACATGCGATAAACCTCAATCCTATAACCTTTGACCCCACACAAGGCTATGCATGACCAATTCAACTCAATGGTCATTTCAAAAACTTACATTTGACCAGCCTGTGAATTCTGCTCAACACGTCCCGTCCTTTCACAGGTTCTGGCAGTCAGGATTAGAAACTCATTTACTGCAGCCTTTACTGCAGGCTTGGTCAATATTGCCAGAGAGAAGGAAAATTCATTCCATTTTCCATTGGCAGGGCTGGAATTATTATGTTTGCTCTTTGCTAAATACTCCCTTCACCCCAGGTCAGCATTTTGCCATCTGGGATGAGGGCCGTGTAAGAATGGGGTGAAACACCCATTCATATTCAGAGAAATTGTTCTTCCTCCTTTTGAATGTTGAAAAAAATAACACAGTCTCATCCCAATTCGTCATATAACTGACGCCTTGGGACGTCTTTTGACCATACGTCAATATCCGACTTTCTAGGGCCCCTTAAACGTCGTAGATGAGCGATCCCGGGCCGCCATACAACTGACGCTTTACCTTTAACGTCAGTAAGGTGACGGGTTGGGTTTAGGGTTAGGTTTAGGTCTGGGTAGAGTTAGGATCCCATAACGCCATTCTACCGACGTTTAAGGGGGCCCTGAAAGGCGGATATTGACGTATGGTCAAAAGATGTCCCAAGACGTCAGTTATATGACGAATTGGGATGAGACTGATTTAAAAAAAAACAAAAAAAAAACTATAAATTTTACATTATTTCTGAGAATTGTTGGCACATCACATTATAAAAATAACAATTCATGCACAGCACAGGACATTTTTAACTAAGAACTGCTTACGCTTTATCAGGCTGCGTTGCTGCTATATCCGCAGGGTGATAATGTTCATTTGTCTCAGTGTATATTGATTTGATGGCTGCTTTATTAACATGCAGCTGAGGTATTAATTGTGTAAGAGGTCTGTTTCCAGGCTGGAATCAATTTGTAATTTATGATGAAACTCTATGATATAGAATATATTTCTGTGAGCCGGTAAGTGTCTATAGGTACAAAGACAGATTGAACTGTGTGAAAAAAAAGGGGAAATAGGAAGAAATGTAAAACAAACAAAAGAAAAAAATGAGAAGGTGAAAAATGGTACCACAAAAGCTCTCAGTGCTTCAAACACTATGGATATTGTTCTGGAAGCTCACAATAAGAAATATTGTACCTCTGAGTTTAGTTATAGCCTGAGCAAAACAGATCAATGTAAGGGATAGCTTTCACCTGGATTTTCAATGTACTGACACAATAAGAATCAATTTATTAACATCAAAATGAACAAGAGCAGGATATGATAATGAACATTCATCTTCAATAAAGGACTGAAATGACCCTCCCAGACATTCTACACTGAATTGACCATGTGAATCAATATAGTGGAAGGCTTAAACAATTTGTGTGAACGTGTGAGCAACTGTGGCTGTCAATGAAGTTGCAGTCAATACTTTATGATGGGCTTTAGCATTAACTTTCACCTGCAATGTAAAAAAAGTCTACAAAGAGTGGATCCCGCTTTCAGCAATGTTGCAATACCTTTTCAGGGCAGACTGGGAATGGTTGTAACACTTTTTTGTCTGTAACTCACTTTTTTGAGATGTGTGCTAGAACTTTAAAAGAAGTCCCACATTTGTTTAAAAGGAATCAATTCAGAACCTGAATGCAGTTGATGTTAGTAGACAAGCTATACCTTTGTTACAATCTACCCCACTACCAGGGATATAACATATGATGGGGATAAGTTGTGATATTAGACAAAGAGACAATGGGAAACATTGATTAATCGGAAATTAATGGAAACACCTGTGAATACTAATAGACAGACAGGGAACCACTAAACATGACAAGACAAACCCACAACGTGACAACTATGAATAATTAGATAATTATAATATGCAAAAGTGTAAGTACTAAACAAAATATTTTGGTAAAAAAATAAGACATACTTACCTCAAAATAGGTTTTCTCTTTATAAAACCTGCATGTATATTTCCAGCCTTAACAACCATTAATATAGAATCAGGGAGGAAGTGGGTAAAAACTGAAAGGATCATAGGACTCCTAGTTTATCCCTTATTGGTGGTGTTAAAGCTACACTCTCAGAAAAAGGTACAAAAGCTGTCACTGGGGCTGTACCTTTTCAAAAGGTACACTTTTGTACCCAAAGGCTGCATATTGGTAGTGATACATATTAGCACCTAAAATGTACATATTACCACCTAAAATGGACATAATAGCTAATGAAATGGACATATTAGAACCTAAAATGTACAAATAAGCACCTAAAATGCACACATTAACCCTTAAATTGCACATATTAGGACCCAAATGGACATTAGCACCTAAAATGTACATATTAGCACCTAAAATGTACTTATTAGCACCTAAAATGTTACTTATTAGCACCTAAAATGTACTTCTGAGCACCTAAAATGCACATATTAGTACCTAAAATGTACATATTGACACCTAAAATGTACTTATTAGCACCTAAAATGGACATATTAGCACCTAAAATGTACATATTAACACCTAAAATGGACAAAAGTTTACCTTTGAAAAGGTACAGCACCAGTGACAGCTTTTGTACCTTTTTTCTGAGTGTACATGTTACAACCATCTCGCCTAAACTACATTAAAGTCTGTCCAATTCACATTATACACCTAAGCCACAAATCTAATAACCTAACATATTCATTTTAATGAGTTTCAGAACACAATTATAGTTTGTGAGTACATGTTGTCATGTCTTGAATGATAAAGCTATAACTCAATATTTACAG
Organism: Hybognathus amarus; assembly: GCA_030378365.1. Lineage (NCBI taxonomy): Eukaryota > Metazoa > Chordata > Actinopteri > Cypriniformes > Leuciscidae > Hybognathus > Hybognathus amarus. The sequence goes on from JAQIUQ010002779.1 coordinate 304,045, forward strand.
TTGAATTAATTCAAAAAGCAATCACAGAATTGAATTTGCATGCTCAATAAAGGCATCTCTCTCAGTCAATATATTCAACTTAAACATAATTCAGATTTTATACATGGGTTCGGTTGATTTTAACATAAGTAAGCACAGATCTGCAAAGCAAATATCATGCAGTATCTGGAGATAAAGAAGCAAAACAGACACAATAATCACTTCAATAGTTCGAGCAGGCGGGAGGCAAACTTCAGCATTTAATATACACAGACCTCAACAAACATCATTAAGGAAAATGATGAGCTCTTAACATCAGTGATGATAAAACAACAGCAGCATAAAATAAAGCCGGCAAATGATAAAATAATAACCCTTTGACATTATCTGTATCATTTATATGCCACATTCATGCTGTGAAAAACCTGTTTTTTTTCCCATGATTTTCAAGACTTAGGACTTTTAGGCACTGTTTTGTGCAACTGAGCGGGCCGGAGCACTTAAAAGTGCCATGTGTAAGAATTGAGGTTAAAATATACAAAAAAGCGAGCTAAACGCATTCGAAAGAATGAGAAGAAATAAGGTTGATGATGTCATAAAAAAATGACAAGTTATAGTGCTGCAGATATATTAACCTGAATTAGCATGCTAAATTACTAGCCCCGGCATGGCAGGTGTCATAATACCAGTTTCGGCCATGGGAGGCGGTATGCGGGCGGGCAACATAACCACCAGCCAAACTGCAATACACGAATAACTCAGACACGGCTTGTGTGTGTACTTGAACCTGATGTCAATCGATGTGGAAAGTACAGCCCACTACTACATTTCAGTTCAGGGAAGAGTTCAAAAAAATGATTGATATTATGCATGAGGAATACATTTTGGGGAACAGTCTTCATGCTTCTTTTGCCATTAGCTAGTAAGATGATCAGTTCACGTGCGCTAGGGATCTGTCATGTAACATTTACAAGCGCCAAAATGGTATTTTATTGTTTGAATTGCGTAATAAAATAGACAGAATCTCAGATTTATAGCTTATAGCTTTATAGTATATATATTTTAAATATCATAACTAACCTGCTCTGTCTAGTCTGTCGGTCTCCATGTCCTTTTTCTGTGACAAAATTCACATGCGCCACAGCGAGAGCATGTGAAAAGTAAAAAGTCTGACGGTGAATTTGTGAGAGTTGGCAGCTCTGAATGGCGCTAGCATGATCAACATCAGCGAATGCTGTCTGTCAAATTAATTCAAACTAACAATAAAAATGTAATATGAACAAAACGAATACCGTAAAACTTCAAATAATAGTCGGCTTTTATTTTCCCATATCGTCGAAATGCACCGGCTTGTATTTGAGACAGGCGTCTATGAGACGGCCTTTATAACTTATAATTTGAGCTGTTGTTCATTGAGTCTCTAATTTCTAAAAATCTCCAAATGCTCCACGTGAAACTGCGGTCTTCCAACCTTTTACTATCGTGTCAAATGATTTGATTAATATGTGTGAGGGAGAGAGCAAAACAGCGCTTCGCTCGTGTTGTTTGAAGACGTGAGAGTGTCGCGTGGCTTGAGGGCACAACTCACTTTCTGGAGGTATACTGCCCCCATCTGGCATGGAATATGGAGTATGATTTGATTTTTTTTTTCACAGGTTGCACCTTTAAGGGTTTTCAAGTTAAAACGGTGTTGTGTAAGCGTTGCTTCTAGAGCTGCTGTAAAGCCAAACAATCTCTGTTACTGTAATTTTCTATTACTGCTTAGAAAATATCTAACCAAGATAGCATGGTGGCAATGATACAATGTTGAGTTGAGATCAAAACCATCATTTTAGTTGAGATTGACATTACAATGTTTAAAGTGTGTTGGATATGCATTGTAATTTTGATGAAACCCAACAGCACATGGGTGCAGACAGTGACATGGGCTTGTTTGAGATGAGCAAAATCTGTGACAGAACCGATGCAACGATGGTCAGCGCGAGATGCATGCCGGTTAGAAATTTGTCCGAGTCTGGTCCTTGCTCTAATATCATGCTGATGTCAAAAACTCTTGCAACTGCAAGGCGCACGTGACGGATTCTGCAGTCGCACGTAGTCGCTCTACACCGACTGCGCTGATCAAAAGCATGATGGGAAATGACTTGCTGATGACACATTTATTAGCAACACAGTGCATGGGCGTGAATCCCGCAATATTAGTCTTTGATCTTATAGGTGTATGATCCACTGCGAGAAGAGAGATCTATCCGTCTTGCCTGCACTTTTTCACTCCTCCTCTCACTGCAGCCGTCTACTCTCACAAACATTTCAGGCGAGGCAAGGTGCATCTCAAACAAGCCTATAGTTGAAGAGAACAAGATCCTTCAGGCACGCATCTCTGCAGAACACTCTTGGATGTTTCTCAATCAGTCGGTGTTTTCAAACCACAATGGGCCTTTTCAACCGCTTTACTCGATGTGCTTTAATCCACTGGGGCTTGGTTTAGGGGTGTTGAAAAACATTTATTGTAGATTGAAATTGGCCACTGATTGGTAAATGCCCATTTTGGTTTTGCACGTGCACTTCTCAGTAGTCTAATGCTTCATCAATAGAGAGAAAACTCTGATTATAAAAATACCTGTGTCCGTGTGGACAAGGCCTGAAATCTCAGTTCATTTTCTGTGTTACAAGTTACAAGTTTATCTTGTCATGAATAAAAGAGCTTAGAGAGATAATCTTGCCTCAAATGAAAATTCAGAAATTTATTGAGGAGCATCCTAATAAACTTTATTAAAGCAAGATTTTTAAGAATGCTAAAAAATAGCTGGTTGATTCAAACAGTTTAATAACTTTTTAATGTAGCCTATCTAATTACAGTGAGTAACAACACAAATAAAATGCAAATAAGCACACAAAACAAATGAACAGAGAAATAAGGTATGCACCATTGTTTAAAACTGTGCTATAAGTCATGTACTGTATGTGCCAGGTACTTCAACAAACAAGACTTCTGTATATGATGCACCTAAGTTTTTCCTCCTGCGTTTAAAAAACAAAAATCCTGTCACACATGAAAACGCAAAAACCCGCCATCTGCCACCTGACAAGAGCATGCCACACCAGCAGGTGGCAATATAGCCCTAACCGTAAAGCCACGTCTGGACAATCTGAAGCCTAACAAAAAAATTATTATAGGTTCCCAGTAGGTGGATAACAGCACAGGTGCGGGCGCACACTGACGTCGCAAGGGCCGACAACACTGTAACCAGACGTTTCTGAAAATCCTCAGCTCAGGCACGGGTTTTCAAAAATTTTTCGGGTTTCGGTTTCAGTGTGACCATGATAGCAGTACCATGTACCAGCTAAGCTATCTAGAAAGCTTATATTAAGTCAATAAAACACTGCATATGAAGCTGGTTAAGTGTTAAATTCATCTATGGTAAAAAGAGTTGAGGTCATAACATAATTCTGCATAGAGAGCCACGTGAAACAAGTCTTTATTAATTCATAATCTGCCCCTGTAATCATAATTGTGAATGAAAACAATTTAAAAGTGCTTGCTGTTTTACTGCCTCCAGTGTTCATTTCTGTTGAAAACGGCAGTGATATGAGCTATGTATTGGTAGCCTACTTATGTTGCCTCAGGTACGTTTTCCAGTGAGCCTTTCCAGTGTGTGTGTGTGTGTGTGTGTGTGTGTGTGTGTGTGTTTGTGTGTGTGTGTGTGTGTGTGTGTGTGTGTGTGTGTGTGTGTGTGTGTGTGAATCAGGCCTTTCTCATTCAGGCCTCAGGAGGCCATTCCTAGAACCATACTGTCAACAGAAAGCCACAATTTACAATTCATAATCAAGATTTATCATGGCGGACACTTTGCGTCAAAGAATGCCACCTCTTGCATTTGCCTGTATGATTGATTGAGTGAAGCTGAACTGTGTCAGGTGGAATTCATCCTTTGAGTTCGAACCACAGAATGAAGAGCACTGTCGACTGCCATATCCTAAATAATGAATGTTTCTATTTGTGAATGCTCACACCAGTGGGCATTCAGCATTAAGTGCAATTGTTCTTCTATAAACTCACCAGATACCCATTATCTTTGCTTTCTGTGATGAGTTCTACGTTCAGCCTGGCGAAGCAGCATTAGCAGATTTCACCACTCAAACATAGGTTATTTCCTCCATCTTTGTGGAAGAAGCCTTCCTTTGTTTTTGACACCTTTCTCACTGTCTAAGATGTTCTCTGTCCACTGACTGACATATTACAAATTGGCTTTCCCAAAATGCACAGTTGAACAAGTGGAAACGCCTAACTGCAAAAATTATAAACCAAACTTTCAATAGTGATGCTTCAAAAAGCACTTCCAAATAAAGAATGTGTTCAATTTAATAATAATATAACTAATTCGAATGATAAAGTAATGTACAACATCTATTGCAAAGGTGTATTTAGAATACTTAAAGGTCTTAAAAAATAAAATAAAATAAAACACACACACACACACACACACACACACTGTTCATAGTGCTTAAATTCGCGAGAGTTGCAATTTGCAAAATTTGAGCAAAGAACGTCTTTAGACTGATTTGTTCAGGAATCGCTTTATGGTTTTGCTTCCCAGAATGGACCAGTTCATAAGAGTCATGATTTGTTTGCAAATCAGAATCTCTATTTATTGCTAATATCGTGTTAATATAAATGTTGAAACAACTAAATTACAGAGACTTTTGTTAGTGTGAATATTTACTGAATGAGCACTGTGCCATTGTTTGTCCGACTGTTTATACTGTATTTTTTTCTTATTTTTTTCTAAACTGTTTTAATTAATCTTTTTTTATTATTATTTTAATTTCCTCTATGTTGAGATGAGTGGTGGTGATAGACATTTGTCTAGGAAATAACTAAAGTCCACACAAGATAAGGAAAACATAAGACAGGAATCGTGACACCTACAAGGAGTTTCTCCTATTTAAGAATCGAGTTCGTTTCCCGAAAGCATCTCAGCCAACTATGGTCGCAAGTTCCGTTGTTACCAATAGAGTTCAATGGAAATTGCGACCATAGTTGGCTAATCGATGCTTTTGGGAAACGCACCCAGGTTGGCTATGGCCTGTGATATGTCACATCCGGCTCCTCCTCTTTTCTTTCGTTGACAGTAGCCACAGGTTGTCTTTTCCCCTCTCTAGTTCCTTTGTCTTGTTTTAAGTTTATTCTAAGACAGCTAACCTCTTACTATCTCAGTTGAACAGCAGTTTATATGAATACCGTATACCCATGCCTGTGAAGGGATAAGCACATTTTCCTTTCCTGGATTCTCCCTCTTGTTCATAGCGCGAGCAATTTGTTTCTGCTATAGATGCAGTCCCATTCGCTTCTCTGCTCCCATACTGCGAAAATGCCATATCGTCCAACTAATCAAGGGGATTGTTGCTGTCTGATTTTTTTTTTTTTTAATTATAGTTTAGTGTATTTTGACGCTCACTGATTTTTTGGGAATAAGGAGCACACAACTATGCATTTGCTCCGTTCGAGCTTGACTCCCTTATTGTCTGAATTGAGTTCATTTGTTTTCTTACTTTTCCTATTGTTTTAATATTTGTATATTGTTTGTGATTTGATATGACTTTATTATTGTCTGCTCTGTGATCATACTGTGATATAATCAAACTGTGATTTGTTGTAACGATGTTTGAAGTTTGATTTTGATTACCTTTTCAGTCGCTGGGGTCCCACTGGTGAAGGGTCTCTCTGTGGTGGTGGCCGATGGACGGGGTCATGTACTGTAAAATCTTGGACGACAACCTCTTTCCTTCAACCAGAACTCTGAAGATGGGTTGTGGTCTTCAAGCATGACAGTGACCCAAGTAGCAAAGCAAAGTAGTAGCTGAAGAAGACGCACATTAAGGTAATTGAGTAGCCTAGCCAGTCTACAGACCTTAATGCTGTAGAAAATCAGTTTACATTTACATGTATTCATTTAGAAGATGCTTTTATCCAGAGCGACTTACAAATGAGAACAATAGAAGCAGTTAAACTAACAGTAGGGCAACTATACGTAAGTGCTATGACCCCTCTCAGTTAAATTTAACACAGTTTTTTTTTACTTATTCTTTTTATTTTCATTTTTTTAAGAATAGAATAGAAGAGAAAGAGGAAGTGTTAGTATTACAGGATCAAGTGCTGTTGAAAAAGGTACGTCTTTAGCAGTTCTGGAAATGACTTGGCTAAGTTTAAGGATGGTTTTATTTAAAGCAGCATTATGTTACGTTTGAAATTTTGCTCTCGAGGTCCCCCTACAGTTTGGAAACAGTATTGTCTTCTACTACTGTCGTAAAATCTGTCATGGTTACACCAGGGAATACACGCGTGCATTTGTTATTTAGCGATACCCGAACTCTGCAGAAGGCGTTCTACATCTTGGGCAGACTGCCAGCGTTGCGTGTGAAATGTCTTCATCCCAGGTACATTGGCATGTCATATGAATATAGTTTCATGGGCTATTATAATTTTATTTTCAAATGTCAAAAGATCGTGTCGCTCACGTTTACAAGCCAGTGTCTTTATAGTAACGTTAGCCTATTGGCTACTGTTTTACATAATGGATATGCTAATTCAGTTCAATGTTTGTGTGGTAGATAATAGCCATGTCGTCATTAGAAATTAAGACCTGTGCCTTATCACAAAAATGCAAATAAATATCAAGCTGCTCTCCTTCTCTGTCACTATTTCTCTCAGCCTCACGGTCAAAGTAACCATGACAACGGATGCAGCGTGTCCTGCAAAGATGGCGGATCCCTCCCACAATGCACCACGGAGTTATACACGTGACGTCACATTCTCTTTCTCTATAGAGCTCAGTAACAGTGACAAATTTCCAGACATCAGTTCCTTTAACCTTCCTTTTCAGATGTATCTGATCTTGAAAGATTTGAAAATCAAATAAAGGATCAACTAGAACAAATTAAGAAGTTTTTAAGTTCAAGCACTTACATTTTTCACACAATTTGTTTTGTAATGTATGTATGCATTATATTTTTATGGATACCCTGTTATTGTTGTGTGTTTTACATCACATGCATCGTAGGTTGCACTTGTTTGTTGCACAACAAAGAATAACTACCTGTTTTTGACTTGTTTTCTGAATACAGATGCAGTGAGGACAAATGCCCATACCAAGATTTCCACTGATAAAGAGGTGGAAAAATATCTAACAAGATGGCTGCAACTTGCTCCTGACAGGGATGGAGGAAGGAAAGAGCTACATCTAACATGTTTAATGTATGATTTACTTTAAAGGATTAGTTCACTTTTAAAAACCTTTGCTGATAATCTACTCACCCCCGTGTCATCCAAGATGTCCATGTCTTTCTTTCTCCAGATGTTGACGGAAAGTCCAGGCTTGTAGAACCTAATAAAGGTATGAGGGGTGGCCTATCCAGATGCATTGCACACTTCCTGTTTTGGGGTCCTCCGTAAAAGGGCTCTAGTGGACGCCATCCCTCTGGTCAAATGAGCCCTCATGGCCAAACGTGAAGGCAACTTCACTGCACACCTGGTAAACTGTGGATATCGCTTGGACAATCCAGTTGATGATGGTCTGCTTCAATCCAGTTGCTGAAGGCTGAAGCAAAGTGAGAAATCAAGAGAAACAGGATACAAACAAGTTGAAAAATGAAGTAGAGACACTAAACATATAGCCTAGAAATCTAGACACACCCTAGCGGCAGCAAAAGTTATTTTGCAGCAAAGTGTGGTCTAGCAACTCTCCGTTGACTTTCGTTGTGGAAAAAACAAACTCTGGTCCGGCCAATCACATCGTGTATAGAGTTGGTGGGCGGGCTTAACAATGACGGCAGAGTTGTGACGGTTCTGCGCCGTGATTTCCATTGGTGATTTCCCTGCTAGTTAAAAACAAACAAGATGCAGCTGGCGAACATCGGTCTTCGGATTCGGCTTTGGCCGCGACTCGGATGACTTGGAGTTATAAGAACGTCACTTGAGTCATTCTTAAGAAAGGAAGATGTGTTCTGAGTTTTGACGACCGGATACGGCAAAAGTTTAATATATCAACTTGCTCCGCTGGACGGGAAAACGCATTGGACTCACTCATCCACAGCCGTTCGTTGCTCTGGTTGGTTAGCGCTATCCTATGGCGTGCAGAGGGATATTGAAAGACAACCTTTTATCCCGCCCCTCGGATTGAGGTATGCCAATTGAGAGTTCCCAGACCTAACATCTTGATAGGTCTTGCTTGCCAGGCTATTAAACATATATGCTGCGTCCGAAATCCTCCCATTACTACAGATGAAAGGGGACTACAGATGAAAAATAGCCTTTCGGCTAATTCTTGGCTTTTTTACCCATGTTTTGATCATGAGTTTTATGAAATTGCACTGTCCCCTTTTAAATAAACCAATAAATGAAATGACTCACTTTATAGTGGACTATATAGTGAGCTCGCCCATTTTGTAGTGCTGTCCTAATGTATAGTGATGATTATTATACCCTGATATAGTCCACTCAATGTATCCCAGAATGCATTTTGAAAAGTCAGTGCTACAAACCGATGGTCACTTACCTAAGCCCTACATACCATCATGCATTGCGCTGATCGTAAAAATAAGTTATTATCACGTGTGGAGTAGAGCATTATAACAAAAACGGCTAGAAATCACTTTTAGTTTTTACATTTTGGAGAAACAAGCTCAATATAATGTAATATATTTTATTTAAAAAAATCTCTTTACCCCAGAGCAGGATCGGTACCAGCTGACAGATGATGTAATCAACGGCGCCGAGAGACAATCGAGTAGTGTCCGAATGTGGTTTGTATTATGCTGGTGAGCTCACTGATATAGTGCTCTGCTCTCTAACCCCAATATAGGGGGTAGGGAATAGTGCTTTGAGTGGAGATTTCGGACACAGCTATAGACTTTACAGGAAATGAATGAGTGTAGCCTACATGGTTTAAAGAGGCTGAGACTAACAAACTAATGAGACACACAGGTGGATGCAATCAGGAATGATGAGTCTGGGCAGTGAGTTATGGGAAATGCAGTTTGTGAGGGAATCACAATAGTCTGATGTGGAGTGCCCTCTGGTGCCTCTCAAGGGTACTCCGGCTGGTGACTGTTATACTGGGAGACAAAGACAGGTTGTCATTAACGGCCTCATGTTAATAGACAGCCAGTTAGTAGCCAGATTTCTAAAATTTCTACTTCCAACGTTAAGTTTTAATAACACTTAGGTGATGTGACTCCATAGCCCTTAAGGATGTTCTGCCCTAACCATCAAACTGACATTGTCGTGTAAAAAAAAAAAAAAAAAAAAAAAAAAAACATAAACCCTGAGGGGAAGCAAATTTTTAGATTTTGACTAAATATTACAAAGATAGTTTTTCTGTAAATTAACTTGTTCACCACAAGACTAGTAATGTATGCTTACAAATACAGTTTTATGCAGACTCAAATATGGTATGGATTACACAGGTAGGCCTATGGACATTATATTTCACACTTTGAGCAAGTTGAACGTTAAACGGTTAGGAATAGATGATGAATGTTTCCTCCTTTAGTTATCTCTGTGATTGACATGATGACACATTGTAAAGGGTTTAATAGCTTAAAGGCTCTTTACACTTGCTGTGACTTCTAATGTACGCTTGTGTATAGGCAACTTAATTTGCACATTATCATTTAAGGAAATTACTGTGCAGATCAATCCCACAAAGTGAGTCATCCGTACCTCCCAATTACAAAAGATTAAAATCAGCAGTGCAGATGGAAGAACTATTTCAGGAATTACAGCGCATAAAAGAGAGCAATTTTAAAAGCCAGAACAAAGATATATTAGTGGCTTCATATTCAAAAGATTTAAATGAGGTTGCTTTTGACCCATAGCAGTGGTATGATGGCATTTTGAAAGATTTACAAAAATGCAAATACATTCTATGGAATGCCAGAGCGCCTGGTAGCATTGAGGGAACTGGGTCCCTCATGATTAAGATCCGCATCCTTCCCCAGGTGGGATAGTCTCCAGAGACATTTCATCTTACTGATGCTTTCCAGGCTTCTTGGAAAATGACAAAAAGCATGCCTTTTTGAGCACTGAATTAATTTATTTCCGGGACGCATTATTACCAAAGAACTGCTTGCTTGTTCTCCAAATTACGATGAGGTTTTTATTTATTTTGGTATCTTGTTCCAAACAACTGAACAGAGCTATATTGTTTTAAATTTAATCTGTGTTATGCATTCTTCATTTAAACACTTCATTCATTGCCTCTAGTAATGCGCAACCCATGAGAAGTGTGATTTAGAGTTGGGTTGCGGGTTTTTAATGCAGAAAAATTTTCCCGCTTCCAGGTAAACCACCTATGCATTGTTTCATAATTAATAAGCTAATAAAGACACTAGAGAAAACCTAAAGCTTCTGTTGAACTCTCAGAGGTAATTAGCACCTCTATAAGCATGCAACTTCACAGAATCCTTCTGAATAATTGTTTCCCCCACCCAAAGGATTTCATCAGCCTCTGTGTGGCGAAATAGAGGTATGAGAAAAGTGTGGAATTTTTCAGCTGTTGTTTAACATTCAGTGGAGCCTGAAATGAAACATGGTTTAGACCTGTAAATCCCGAAGTGGTATATATTGCTGCTTTAAAAAAAAACAAAAAAACTGGCACTGTGGATCACACAGTATACCCTTATTTTGCATTTAAAGCAAGGAATACAGGATAACACAACAAAAACACTACACTGTAAAAAATAAACCGTAAATTTTACGGTAAAAAAACGGCAGCTGTGGTTGCCAGAACTTTACCGTTAAAAATACGGTAGGAACGTTAATGGTTTTACAGACTTAACTTAAAATTTACAGTAATAAACCGTATTTTATTTTCTGATAAAATGTGGATTTACCAACTTATTGACGTATTGATATCTGTTTTAGACCATTTTAATACACTGACAACCAACAATCATCACAGCAGTGATGAGCGTTACATGAGCAATCACAGCTCATCACAAGTGAATACTTGTATAAAGCAATACTTATTTAAAGAAGCTGCACAATGTCATGCACACAAATGTTAAGCATCATCATGGTAACACACATACAATTTAAAAAAATGCAATAAACAGGAATTTAGCAACATTAAATGTAACATAAAACCCTAATGTACATAACTGATTAGAAAAAAAAACAATAAAACTATGAGGAACCATAATTATTTCAACAAAAATACATAAAATGTGAATTGTCACACAGGGAATTGTGGGAATGCCAATTTACGGTTTTTCACTGTAAATTATACAATGATTTGTTCTTTTTCACTTTCAAAAACTGTAAATTTAACGGTATTTTACTGTAAAATTATTTCACAGTTATTTACCGTGTATAGTACGGAAACTTCCTGTTTACCAATTAACAGTTTTGCACTGTAGCATTTTAACAGTATTTTACCGTTAAAATCACGGATATTTTTTACAGTGTACACTGATGAATACTGAATTGAGATCAGAGGCTGTCAAGCCACAAAAATACGAAACACACCAGACTCATATTCTAATCAATGTCCTTTAGTAATGTGACAATGCTTTTAACAGTTCAATAAACAATAACTTAGTAAGTAACTTACATTTTAGACACAATATTGCCCTACATGCACTAAATCATAAGTGCAGTTTAATTACTCATTCATAAAAACTGTAGATCGCTGCGCAGAGCGGCATCAGTAGCCTACCTTAAACACATTTTGTGTGGTCAATGTGATCACAACTTGGATATAAACTTTGGTCCCACTTTATATTAAGTGGCTTTAAGTAATACGTATGTACTTGCATTGAAATTAATAATTTGAAACAATGGACTTATTGGGCCCTATTTTAACGATCTGAAACGCAAGTGTCAAAGCGCAAAGCGCAATTAACTTTGTGGCCGGATCCCGGCGCTGTTGCTAATTTCCCGGCGGGATAAATGCCTCTTGCGCCTGGCGCATATCTAAAAGGGGTTGGTCTGGAGTAGCTTCATTATTCATAGGTGTGGTTTGGGCGTAACGGAAATAAACCAATAAGAGTGTCATATCACATTCCCTTTAAGAGCATGATGAACAAGATGCGCTTGTTCCGTGGCGCAATTTTATGTTAACAGCGTTTTATTTCAGCATCGGTTCACAGCCGAGTAGAACGAATGTTCACGTCAGGGCCGTAAAAAAAATAGAAGGGACACTGGGGATGGGACAAACCCACCCAAATTAGCTTCGGGTTAAACATGCATATAATAATTTGGGTAAATGTGTAAGCTTTATGCCTGTTTTTCCCATCATCATGGACACAACAATGATTTCCCTCATGTTTATATATTTTCCGTATAATAATGTATCATTTGCAAAAAGTAAAATGCATCTGTGTTGATGAGAGAATCATCTACAGTGTATCCCGTTGTTCACACTCTGTATTATGGCCAAGCATGCACGCTTAAAATAGCATCTGAATATACGCGCAACGCGCCACTGACTTTAGACCAGGTTTTTCTGGTCATTGGCGCAATTGTTTTCTGGAACTGCAAAATAGCACCAGGGATTGTTTGCGCTGACACACGCCTCCTTTTTGCGCCGATCCCGCCCAGGAAGCGCAAGTTCATTTGTTAGTTTACGACGTGCGTCTGTGGAGGAAAAAAGCCGCTTTGCGCGAGTGCAAAATAGGAATGATAAATGCGTCAGTGTATAAAGTCATTTGCGCCGGGTGCAAGATAGCGCCCATTGTGTACATACATGTTTTTTTTTTTGTGTACAGACATGTTTTAAGAAAAAAAACAAAAAAACTTTAAAATATTCCAAGTGACTACAGTGGCGCAACCTTAAAGGCATAGTTCACTTTGAAATAAATTTTTGATATGTTCTAGCTTACCTCACGGCCATCCAAGATGTATAGTAGTTGTCTTTGTTTCCACAGTATTTTCAATTTTGATATTTTAGGTCAAACTGTTCTTGTCTGTCAGTCATATAATGTAGGTTTATGGGGTCCACCTCAAAGAGCATGCACAGAGAAGTCCAAATTAAACATGATATAATGACTGACCTGTAAATGTAAGTACACACTGATGGCCTAAGACAAAACGAACAGTATTTATATAGTCTTTACCTCTTGTAACCAGGTAAAACGGGTAAAACGTATGAAATCTCTGTGTAAACAACGAGTGATGTACACACGTGAGAGATCACTTCCTTGTTTAATTGTTTCCATCTAGCTCTCACGTTGAACTGTTTTGTGTTTACTGTATCCACTTATGATTGTATTATTATGGAAACATGTTGATGAACAATATAAGTTATTACTTCGTATAGACCTTATTCAGAGCAGCGCCATGACAGGTATGAAAGTGAGGCTGTGAGGGATAGACTTAGGCCGAATCCCAATAATGGCAGAGCCATCGCCGATGACTGATGATGTATCGGGTTCATGATGGGTTGTTCCATTCGTAGGGGTATTCTCAACCCCTTGGCCCTTATAACTCTGAAAAACAAGTGGTAGGGCCAAGGGGTTGAAATATACCCCTACGAAATGGAACAACCCTTCATGAACCCGATACGTCATCAGTCAGTCGGCGATGGCTCTGCCGTTACAGAGTTTTTACAGGATTTCTCCATGACAACAACTGACAATCAGCGCAGCTGCTCTTAACTTTGAATAAACATGATGATTATAACATCCCTTCCTCAAAATGTATGTCTTTTCTGATCAGAAAGGTAATTTATTATACCATTTCTTAATTTAAATGGCTATAGTGTTATTATAAGAGTAAATAAATTGCGTGGTGGAATCATATGGCGCTAAATTTAAATGTTTAACCGTTTGCGATCCATCTTCGCCGGTGATTTCCGATGCATTCCGTGAACTTTCTCGTAGCCCTCCGTTTGGAGTGTGCCTCTGAAAAATCTCAGTTTCGAGGGCTATGTAGCCCTACCCCTTCGCCTACCTACCCCTCGATCTCAACAAGAATCGAGACACCATACCCCTAAGATGAAACGCGCAAAACGGAGGGGTAGGGCTAAGGGGTAGGGCCAAGGGGTGAATTGGGATTGAGCCTTACTGTGTTTCCAATGGCATCCGCTGTAAAAAGCTGAATAAAGCTCTTAGATTACTGTACAATTTTCCACATCTTAAATTGTCAGGAAGTTTTTTGTCAACTGAAATTTCTTGGAAAGATATTTTTTAGTGTTTCATGAACAGAACAATCCGAAAACAGCCTCGCTTTCATTCTCATTAAAAATCAAAGATGGCGCTGCCGTGAATAAGGCGTATAGGATCCCGTATGAGCCCTAGAGCAGACCAGAGATCTCTCCATTTGTTGAAAGCCTTCCCGATGTTGACTCTCATCTAATTCCGACACCTGTCTGACTCAAATTTGGCCCTTTTGGTGGCACTAGACAAAAGTTGTATTTTCTTTGTCTTACGTGGAGTTTGCATTGCGGTTTGGAATGAACTACAAACCGGTCTCTTTGAATCCATCTTCTACTTTTGTCGAAAGATGACTAAAGTTTTGTCGCTCCAGTTGTCTTCGCTGATACGGAGAATGGCAGCGATAACACAAACCTGCCAGACATAGCCAGATGAGCGTAAAAGCGCATGATTTTACACCCAGTCTCAAATTCGAGCCCGAATCCCTCTTATTTATCTTACTGTACAGGATTATAGAGGCAATCACAGTGATCAGAGAAGGGCTCATTCAGCCCATCAGGCAATTGTTTAAGCATGTATGGGTTAGAAAAACAAGCATTTTTAACATGAAATGTTGCGCAATGCACCTTTAAGTTTTTTTTTTCCTTTATGAAAATCATTTAATTTATTAAAGAACTAACCAGTGATGAGTGGTTCACAGGACTGTTTATTCAGTCCGGACCAGCAGATCAACACATAGTAACCTGAGACTCTACATTTAAAACCTGATTACAAACTGCAAGACAGCATACAAGTAGATAGCATAAGTTCAGTCTCTCAATTAGAGTAGGAATAAAATAGCTCATTTATCTAGCTTATTTATCATGCATTGAAATTACAGTCAAGTCAGTGTTCGGGTCACCTGAGAGTCTGGGATTCTGAATCATTGTGGTACAAATTTATGTCTGACCGCAGGATCAAACTATACAGTGACACTGAATCCCATCAGTCTCCATCCCAATGTAACACTGGATATTCTATATGCATGATGAGATCAAAGACCTGCAGAGACTTTTCATTGATTGTGCGGAGGTACTTGTGAATGTGGGTGGAAATAAATCTTTTGCACAAGGTTGTTCCCTTTATTATTTGATCAGATCAGACATAACTTGAGTCATCAAAGAGCAGTAAAACATTGCATAAAATTTGATGAAAAACTAGACAAAATACAGATCGAGATCTAAAAAACATATGCCAATTTGGAAAAACAAATGCCAACAAATGAACTATAGCATATGGTACATTTGAGTATTTTTAAAGACTGTATTCACCCGATAAGCACCAATATGTAGTACAAGATATAAATATCATTTTATTCATATAATGCAAGATATATTATTATATATCGCAGGGCTGTAGTACTCGAGTCCGTGCCTTGGACTTGAGTCCGGATCTCAGACCGTTTTTCTATGGTCTTGGACTTGTCTCGGACTCGCTGGTATTTGGACTCGGACTTGTCTCGGTCTCGGCCACTGGTCTTGCCAAATATGGCGTTTGGCTCTGACTCGAGTCCAACATTTTTGTATGCGTGTTCATTTATTACTAGCCTATCAGGGTAACGTTAACTTAGAAAATGCCCAAATTAACCGACCAAGTGCTCACTACAACGGAGCGCGCCTTCTCATGCTGTTACTATAGTTACTGGGTGTTGCGCACAATTCTAATGATTCCCGCAGGTCTCCCATTTATAATGTGGGATATTCCGCAATCGTAAATCCACACAGATTATAAAATCAAATCATTCTTTTAATAACTATCTGCAAGACGCAATTTCACAAACCGCGTGAGTGTTCAGCGTTGTCTGCGTCTTCTCTTCTCTCATGTGTTGTGGAAGGCGCATCAAGCGCTGCCGCAATAATAGGCCAACACACTCGCGTTCAGGATTCGGGACATGACGGAATATTCACTTGCATTCGAGTAGTGCATCGTGAATAAAGCTTAACATTTGCACGTCTTTTTAAGTCTTACCAGTTCAACATTCAAGTAATTTTAAACTATCAGTCCTTGCGCGCTCTCTGGGATGACTATGCGCACATTCATTGAAAATCCGCCTCAAGAACAGCTGGCCAGTAACAAAAGTTATTTTTCACGGATTAGCTATATTGCTTTAACACTCAAAATCGTGTCAATTTCGGTCTTCGTGAGTATAATGGTCTAAACATAGTCGGTTTTGTCTTCAATAAGCATAAAACGCATGCCAGTATGAACAGAGAATGCTCTTAGCTCTTAGTGACAGAAACCATATGTGTCGGTCATTAATTTTGTCGTCAAAACAAGAAAAGAGAGCTTTAAGTTAAAGGAATCAGGATTAGCCTATGTGTTTAATTTATTCAGGACTAAAATACTATCCAGTGTTATTTTCCATCTGATTACTTTATTCAGTTTCTGTCTATGAAGACTAGTGTAGACCTATTCAAAAACTTTTCTCTTTATTTGTCTTTATTTGTATCTTTATTGTATCTATTTGTGTAACTTTTTTCAATTTAATTGACTATTTAAATCAAGCCTTGTGTTGTGTAAATTCTTGACAACATTACCCCATTGTAAAAAAATGCAATGAGCACAAACATTTAAGCAACATAAATTTTAAAATTTTGTTTGGCAAAAATGAAATTCAGGCCCTGAAGACTTTTTTTTCCTGTCCTGGACTCGGTCTTGACTCGGACTCTAACCTTTTTGGACTCTGTCTTGACTTGGACTCGAACCTCTTTGGACTCGGTCTTGACTTGGACTCGACTAGTCCTGGTCTTGGACTTGTCTTGGACTCAACAAAGGTGGTCTTGACTACAGCCCTAGTATATTGCATAACATATGCAGACTCGTCTTTGTGGGAATGCTCCCAGAATCTGCACAACTGAGCAAGCAATTTTTAAAAAATAAATAAATAAAATAATGCATTATTTTAGTCTTTGGTCCTTCTAATTCCATTTACCAAACTTGCAAGCATGGCAACATCACACTGCTCATCATTTTAGCCCATGTTTGCAGGTTAGCAATTGAGGGGATTTGATTTACTGCTACCATTTATGGTGTGTTTTGAAAGGCAGGATACTGTAGCCGTAAACCGTGAAGAAATATGGACAGCAAACATGGTTTTCCGAGTGATTTTCTCACCCCTGTGACTCTTCCTCTCTGCTGTTAAAATGTGCAGCTGAAATGAAGAAATAACCAGCAGAAAGATTGGAAGGGTCATGTTTTCAAAAAGCTGGCCTTTGATATCACACTATATTGGCCTGCAGGTTGCAGCAATTTTATACATTTTCAAACAATATTAGATAAAGCCTTTTTATCTTAAGAGTTTATTTCTTGCCTAAAAATGAATGCAAAATTGAGCCTTTGTGGTTTAACATAAAAATTACCTTTGACTTTTCAACCAACAAAAGAGTCATTCCAAAATTCCATTCAGAATACTGATGCTTGCTTCATTTGTACTAGTAGATAAAAGCTTGTTACTTATTATAAGATAAATAAAAAACAGATAATATGTTAAGCAGTTCCTCATTGCACTTGTAGGTAACACTTTAGAATACCGTTCCTTTGTTAATGAGTGACACACACAACAACCACTGAGTAACACAATATTAACAATCTAGTAACTATTAAAGAAACTCTGATTAACGAACTAGTAAGTAATAGATGAAAGTGGTACTTCACTATTAACAAATCAATAACTACTATTTTTTTAATGCTTCCCAGTGAACTACTGAAAACTTTTATTCACAATCTAGGACATACTATTAAATAACAAGAAACTGATTAACAAATTAGTACGTAATAGTGCACAGATGAAAGTGGTACTTCATACTTTTAGGGCAATTACTAATTATTTGGATACATATTCTAAAGAGAAGATCATGGGAACTAACTAGTAATGACTCTAGTGTTACTACATGATCTAGTCATGATTTGTGTGTGTTTGAGATTTTTGGTGAACTTTTACACTCTCAGAAAAAAAGGTACAAAAGTTGTCACTGGGGCTGTACCTTTTCAAAAGGTACACTTTTGTACATAAAGGCTGCATGTTGGTACCTTAATGGTACATATTAGCACCTAAAATGTATATATTAGCACCTGCCATGTTAGCACCTAAAATGTACATATTAGCACCTGAAATGTATATATTAGCACCTGAAATGTTCATATTAGCACCTAAAATGTACATATTAGCACCGGAAATGTACATATTAGCACCTAAAATGTACATATTAGCACCTGAAATGTACATATTAACACCTGGAATGTAAATATTAGCACCTAAAATGTACATATTAGCACCTGAAATGTACATATTAGCACCTAAAATGTACATATTAGCACCTGAAATGTATATATTAGCACCTGAATGTAAATATTAGCACCTAAAATGTACACATTAGCATCTGAAATGTACACATTAGCACCTGAAATGTACATATTAGCACCTGAAATGTTTATATTAGCACCTGAAATTTATTAGCACCTGAAATGTACATATTAGCACCTGAAATGGACAAAAGTTTACCTTTTGAAAACACTCAACACTTGAGTCATTACTAGTTAATTCCCATGATCTTCACTTTAGAATATGGATCCAAATAATTAGTAATTCCCATAGAAGTATGTAGTAACACTTGAGTCATTACAAGTTTGTTTCCATGATTCTTACGGCAAGGAGACATTTGGGAGGTAGGTTAAATAATAAAATAACTGTATATGGTATTTGGATGGCTGTAGACTCAATATGGCCACAGGACAAGTAAGGTCCCGGTGCATTTAAAAATCCACTTATTTAAAAATATTCAGTTGATAAATAGACAGCATAGGCCAATTATTAACAGCTTTCCCAAATCATAAGTCTGCTATGCTATTACATATTGATAATGTAAACAACCTTATATCATTTACAGTAGCAGTTAAAAATGTTGAATGTAGTGCTAGTCATTTGTCCTGCATTGGTTATTGATTAGTTTTGTAATAATTATGGACATTTTCACTAGTTCTCTGGGAAACATGGACTATTACTTACTAATTCATTAATTGTGTGTTTTTTTTTTTTTTGGTAACGCTTCCCTTTTACAGTCCAGTTACCCATGTAAATACTATGTACTTATTTTAGTAACTACAATTACTGGGTAATAACTAGTACTAACCCTGAACCTACCCCTAAACCTACCCCTGTTCCATGTACTTACCTTATATTAGCCAGTACTTTCTAGGTAAGTACACTGTAAGTACCCTGTAAGTACTGTAAAAGGAAGCGTTACCTGTTTTTTTATAGTTAACAGTAATTACTTAGATTGTTAATAGACTTTTTCAGTAGTTCTCTAGGAAGCATTAAAAAATAGTATGATTATTGATTAGTTAATAGCCTAATGAACTACCACTTTCATCTGTTCGCTATTACTTACTAGTTCGGTAATCATGTTTTTTTTTTTTTTTTTGATAACACTTTACAATAAGGTTCATTAGTTAACTACATTAGTTTACATTAACTAAGAATGAACAATACATCTACAGCGTTTTTTAATCTTTTAATTTCAACATTTACTAATACTTTAAAACAATATTGTTAACATTAGTTAATGCACTGTGACCTAACATGAACAAACAATGAACAGCTGGATTTGTATTTACTGAACGTTAACAAATATTAACAAAAACAGTAACAAATGTATTGCTCATGGTAGTTCATGTCAGTTAATACATTAACCAGGGTTCGACATTAAGCAGCTTGTCCGCTTGTCCGGGACAAGTGGATTTTTTGTAGGACAAGTAGAAAAGAAAATGTAGTTGTCCGACCGGACAAGTTAAATTTCAAACAAAATAAAATGCCATGTTACTTAATGCCATGTTATTTACGTTATGTGCCACTCGTTTACGTCTATTTTACAGATTTAATTTTACCGATTTGAAACGAACACATTTTTCGCGCTGCCTGTGAATGTCCTGAATGTGACTCACAGAAAAGACGCGCTGCAAACATCACACTTTCACGCTTGAACGAACATCAACAGCACACAATTAAGCTAAAATGTCATTTGTCGAGTATCTTCATAACATAAGAGCAGTCTTATGATGGACATAAAGAGTTGTGACCATAGGCTGTGACTCGTGAGAGAATGAGGCGCGTGTGAGATCCGCGTCTCTGTCCACAGCGCTGCTCTTAAAGGGCCAGCTACCAATAAAGCGTTCTGTCTGTAAAGTTAATGAAAGAACAAAGGGAACAGAGAAAATTACTCACTGCTCTTGACTAAAGAACTTGTGTAGCTTCAATAAGTAGTAGTCTATATATAATTTATAATTTATGCAGCGCAGACTGTTTGATAACTTTATTTAATTTCTGTATATGTCCTACATGTTAGACAGTTAATTCTTATCCAGACATCAATGGCTTATTGATCATTAAGGGTGTTATCAATCATTTAGTTGTTATTGCTAATTTCAGAATTATCACTAATCTGTGTGTGCATTTGGTTTAGAACCAAACAAGTTGACTCATGAAACCATTTGTTTATTATATCGCAATCGCATATCACAACCGCAATATTGACCTCAATAATCGCAATATGACATTTTCCCCAAATTCGTGCAGCCCTAGATAAATAAAATCTTTACCCGGACAAGTGACTTTTGTGCATGGACAAGTGAAACATAAATTTACTTGTCTGAAGAAAAAAGTTAATGTGTTAAGTGCACAACCAGAGTTTCAGATCCTGTGAGACTTTCGGATCATGTGGAAACAACAGTAAAAAAAGGGTAAAAGTACAGTGTTCTTGCAGTTACAGTAAGTGTTAAAGATTAGAAGTAAAGCAACACAAAACTGGAGCTAAAACCTAAGAAATGTTTTAGGGAAACTAGGGAAAAGAGCTAGCTTTGATGTTACACATGTTAATCATGCACTTAGACTGAAGTAGAGCGAATAAATGTGCCTGTCGAGTCCCGCAAGGTTTTAATCAAGTCTTTCTTGTTTTTTAATGCTATTCTTTCTTAACACCTTACATACATCAACTTCTCATGTGTCTAAAGTAGGTCAGCCTTCGCTTCCCAAGTCACCACCATGATAGTAAGTCAACACGTTTATCATTTGTGTTCATTATTCCCTCAACAGCCACAAACAATTTCTCAAAAAACCTTTTGGGGAAAGGTTATTTGTTACTAATGAATTTCATCCCTGTAAAGTTTTTCACCATCTGTAGGCCTATTCTTCAAGTTAAGTCTTTTAGTTATTTGTTTGTTGTGGACAAGGGGGCGTGGTTTTGCGAAGTCTGTAGCGGGAGAGAAAAGGAGGAAGCCGTGCGGTGAGTAAGTGGGTCAAGTGCAGATGATCAACACCTGTTGCTGATTGCAGTAATTGGCGTGGAGAGACCGCATAAAAGCCGGCGGAACAAGAGAGTGGGAGAGAGAGAGAGACTCGGGACTCGTACACAATGCGTGAACTGAGAGCTGGTACAGCGGGAAGAGTGTTCCTCTGCCGCGAACTGAGAGCTGATACAGCGGGGAGAGTGTTCCTCTGCTGTGAACTGAGAGCTGATTCAACGGGAAGAGTTTTTGTGCGTTTGAGAATTGTGAACTGATTCAACAGGAAGACCCAAGTCACCGCCGACCCCTGTCTTCTATACACTGGAAAGATAGGCACCACCATACAGTCTCCGCCAGGCACGCCATTTGCGGACATCATAACATCGAGACGAACATGTTGTTCGTCTTCTCCAGGAACAACACCAAGCCCTGCTGTCCGTTAAAGAGGAGCAAGATCAACTCTTTGAGATGCTCCTCCGGCCCCAGCATGCAGGAAAACTGCAAACTCTCCCCTCTAACAGCCACAGCCTCGGCCCAGCCCCTACCTCTCAGACAGAGATGGGCCACCAGGATGATCCGGAGGTCTTCCTGAATCTGTTTGAGTTATACTTACAGTGGTATTTTTTGTTCTTCGTTTAGAAAAAGAAGTTGGAAATATATTTGAAGCGATATCAGAGCCCGTCTAACGGAGAGCCTTGGCACTTCCTATTAGCCCCATTGTGTATCATCTTGGTTGCAGTTCCATTAGAATTCCACTGGAGGTGATCGCGGGCGAGAGCAGAATGAAATGGAGTCTATGGAGCTAAACAGCTAAATGTGTCTCTTTCACCTGCTTGTCGTTGAATCAACATAGATTTTATTGTTGATTCCGCAAGTTCAATATAGATTATAGGCCAAAAGTCAAATGAAAGAGTACTTATTAGGGTTGGGTATTGTTTTAATTTGAATGATTCCGATTCCTTGTTTCGATTCCGGTTTCTAACGATTCTCGATTCCGATTCTTTTAAGAGGCAGGGTCAAAAAAGTTTAGCTAACCTTGCTAACCAACGGTCTTTCTGAAGGAAATACTCCTTTTGTCACAAATTTTGCATTTTGCCGAGATTTCGTTATTTTTAGAAAAGTGAAGCCACACTTTGGACCGCCGACGTAAGCTACTCATGTTGACTTGTGCGGTTATGCACAACACTTCCGGGTAGACGCCTTTCCGTTGGTGTTGTTCAGCGGTTTCTTCTTCTGGTCGGCGGACTGTGAATATTGAATCTAGGAATCGAAATTTTGACTTTTGAACGATTTCCGGGAAAAACGAAAAGTTAGTCCCGGTTCCAATCGATACTCGATTCTCGATACCCAACCCTAGTACTTATGTCCTTTTGATTTCTTGCAGCTTTTACCGTTGTTGGCCGGATCACGCTAGCATTCTGCTATTGTGTGACGTCAATCACATTTTGAACGGATTTTTAGAACAGATACGTGAACTTAAGAATGCAATTTTCAGCCAAGTGTATTATCTTAGCCCTCCCTTTTGAATGCAACTTTCAAATCACTTGACAAAAAAATTACATCCTGAAAAAGTGAATTTCTGGGGGTTAAACCCCATTTGACTTCCATTCATTCTGCACTCAACCGCGAGCACCCCCACATGGACAGAGACGTGTTACTGTAGCCAGTCCAGAAACCGGAAGTAACCAGCCAGTGCCAATTCTCTTCAATTAGACATTCTCTGGCGATATACTGATAAAGAAACACTATGACTTTTTGGGACTTTAGCACATTCACCATATCCACCAGAGTTAAATAAGTCCATACATACCTTTTTCATCTTTTTCATTTTCGTGTGTGCTGTAACTCCATCAGCACAAAGACTGAATGTAAATGGATACAGCTAGCATACTAATCCCAATAAGAGACAAAATCATGCAAACATTTTCCTATTTGCATGCTGTGATTTGTTTAGTCACAGAGTGTACAAATAACAAGGTCATATGAGACACAGCCATCTTTTAACCGTATAAATGTTGGGAACTAATGGTTATATGGTAGACCAGGTAATACCATGATGTTTCACCTGGAAGTTTGACTCTAACGCAGCAGAACCAGCAAAGGAAACTCCAGTGTGGACCACCAATCTTTCCTATCTGCCCGAATTAACAATGCACAATACCAAATGTGCCATCCCCCAGGCTGTGTTAATTAAGGGAGACAGTAACTGGATCGAAGGTTTTATTCACAATATTGAACGTATGAATGGACGCCAACTTACCTCAGTTTCTGCTAGCTTGTAGCAGCTAGGGGTAGTACGCTTAGCTGTGACATGGAGTTGTTGACAGTGTACTATGTTAGATTAGAATCTATACAAATCCTTAAACATCATTACTGTTCTTTATGAATCTATACAAATCCTTAAACATCATTATAGTTTGTCTTTATGAATCTATACAAATCCTTAACCATCATTATTGTTCTTCTCTATGAATCTATACAAATCCTTAACCATCATTATTGTTCTTCTTTGTGAATCTATACAAATCCTGCATCATTATTGTTATTCCTTATGAATATACAAATCCTGCATCATTAATGCTCTTCTTTATGAATTATTCAGTTGATAAATAGACAGTATAGGCCAATTATTAACAGCTTTCCCAATCATAAGTCTGCTATGCTATTATTGATAATGTAAAAACAACCTTGTGTATTCGTTTACGGTAGCAGTTAAAATGTTAATGTAGTGCTAGTCATTTGTCCTGCATTGGTTATTGAACAGTTTTGCATGAATTATTAAACTTTTTCAGTAGTTCTCTGGGAAGCATTAAAACAGCACAGTCTCATCCCAAGACGTCATACAACTGACGTTTTTGACCATACGTCAACATCCGCCTTTTTAGGGTACCCTTAAACGTCGGTTAGATGATGTTATCTAATCCTAACCCTACCCCAGACCTAAACCTACCCTGTCTCCTAACTGACGTTAAAGGTAAAGCGTCAGTTGTATGACGGCCCGGGATCGTCATTTAACCGACGTTTAAGGGTACCCTAAAAGGCGGATATTGATGTACTGTCAAAAGTGTCAGTTGCATGACGTCTTGGGATGAGACTATGTTAATTAAAATGGTTAGTTATAAGTTAAGCAAAGTCTTTATTAGTTATTGATTAGTTAATAGTGAACTACCACTTTCATCTGTCTACTATTACAACTAGTTTGTTAATCAGAGTTTCTTGTTAGTTAATAAGTTACTAGACTGTTAATATTGTGTTACTCATTGGTTCTTGTGTAGTTATTCATTAACGAAGGAACCGCATTCTAAAGTGTTACCAAAATCGGTTTATTATTCATGTCAAACCATGATGTTTACCATTCAAACTCCATGGAGAGGAGTAGATTAGTTCCATCACATACTTGAGAGGTTGTGAAGGAGTATTTTCTGGAAGGCTAACACTCCCTGATCTATCGGTGAAGCCTGGCTCACTAAGTCCTGCATCTCAGGAGGATTGCCTTTGAAAAGCTAAAGTAGGAATATCTTTTTAGGGCATATAAAACCACAGATCCACAGACCACAGATTTTTACTCTTTCTCGTTCTCTCCTGTTGGTCACAGAAAACGTTTTCCCACTCCACACTCTGGCTATTAAACTGTTTACTTTCGTGTTAAGGGAGTTCCTGCATAATTCATTGAGCTGTTATTAGTCTCATTGATTACATTCCAGTCGCACATATTTAGACATGTATGATGCAGCTTTAAATCCCCAGACTGTGTCCAACAGATGAATCGTGTCATTTCCTCGACACACCACCCATTTTTTCTTCAACCTTCATCTGTGTTCGGGAAAGTGACCTTAAGTAAGCATCAACCTTTCCAGACAGTAACATGACATCGCTCAATAGTTATTTTTTTCTACGAACTCAGAAAGCAGACCTGCCCAAAGCTTTTCCAAAGCCGACACATTCTCCAAGGCACCATGAGCTGGCTGACAGGTTATCAAAATGTGTCTAAGATGATTTAATCCTCCCCTCAGAAGCTTGTCGAAATACCAGCAGAATATGTCAGTCTCGATATTATGATGTTCTAAACTGTTAAGAATGTTTTGTTTTTTTTCCAAACACCTCTTAACCTCTATTAAATTCAAGGAATCTCTGCCAATCAGTTACATACGAGAAGCCAATTCATTAAAGTACTAGGCAATTAAGAATCCATTGGTGGCCAGATGTGTTTCTTCATCAAAATTTAACTACACACTATGCACAGATAAACTATGAAGTTTTACAAATAATTTGAATGACATGCTGTATAAAAATGATGTTATATATGGGAAAAATGAACAGAAAAAAACATTATTAAATCTATTCATAATAATAATAATACGGTGATGAAACCACTTAATGTCCTCACATTAGTAATTCATTGTCTTAGAAATAAAAACCAACACCAAACATACATAAAATATATATTTTTAAACCTAATAGTTTGGTTTTAGTATGTGTGTGCATATATAAATGTATTCATAAATACTCAAACAGACTCACATTCTTAATCTTAAAACTCTTTAGATACATTTTATTTCCATGCATTTATGTGGGTGCGTAATTTATTCAAAAAAGTTTTAGATTCCGGTGTATGTCACTCTCTGTTTCTACACATCTGTTTACATAATACTTGGGCTAGAAATCTTGGAACGATCAGGGGTGCATCTGAGTGTAATGTAAATCCACTGAGGCGGAATTGCAGGTGAGAATCCAGGTGAGAACGCAAACTAAAACATGACTTAAACCAAAGTAGACTTGACTTGAAATTGAACATTATGACATAACATGACAAAACTCAGAACAATGGGTTTGCTGAGACAAGAGACGAATGGTAACATGAGGGCTATTCTAGGCTAAAAGACTAATGACTTAAAGGGATAGTTCACTTTGAAATTACTTTTTGAGTACGTTTTAGCTTACCTCAAGGGCATCCAAGATGTAGGGTGTCTTTGTTTCCAAAGTATTTTCAATTTTGATATTTTTAGGTCAAACCGGTTCTTGTCTGTCAGTCATATAATGGAGATATGTGGGTCCTCCTCAAAGAGCATGCACAGAGAAGTCCAAATTAAACATGATTTAATGACTCATAAATGTAAGTAGCCTACACATTGATGGCCTAAGACATGAAACAAGCGCTTTGTATGAGAAAAAGAACAGTATTTATATCGTTTTTACCTCTTCGCCACATCAGAGTGATATGAAGGTATGGACACTTCGGTCTGCGCAAGCTTCAAGTCTGCTTCAACTTCGACTTAAAATGCTTGGTCAAATTGAATGTAGCTGCACTGAAAAAGACACGCTGTTACACTTTGTTAGAAATACGACTGGGATAGATAAGTAATGTTAAGTTAAGACAAATCTTACATAGAATCACAAAATAATGAGGTTGTAAAAGTCACACGCCATGCAAACTTGACGAAGCTGGTAAAGAAGCACATAACACTAATATAATATATTTTTAATGCACTTCAAATAAGCATGTTGGCAATACGAATGTATTATAAGACATACTACTTGAATTTCAAGTATATTTTTAATGTTTTTCACCTGCTTGGGTCCTTGTACAGTATCCAATCTGTTTCACAAAACTTATAGCAAGTGAAGTAATATCCCAAATGTTGTTAGAAGTATCTGTTTTTATATAGAGCTTGAACTATCATTTATTTAACATAAATAACATTTGTGGCCAGATTAATGTTTAGGTATATGTAGCGATAGCCATCCACATGTAATTTTTTCTCCTGAATAATCTGCAATTTTAATGCTTGAGTCAACTTGAATGTCCAAAAAATGTACTTAACAATTTATCCAAGAGTAAACTATTTTTCTGGAGACTTCTGGACTTGCTATTATATAGCAAGCACTTTTAGGCATCTATAAGGTCATGCATTACAAAGAAAGAAAAAATTGGGTAACACTTTATTTGATAGTCCACTTTAGACATTCAACTAACTATAAGTAACTTTGCCGCTACATGTCAACTAACTATCATTAGAGTATTAGTAGACTGTCAGCTGATATTGCTGCTAACACTTTATTTTGTTGGTCCCCAGACAGACATCAACTGACTGTAAGGACTTAACAACTGACAAGTAAATCTGTTCTCCTAACCTGAACCCTAACACCTGACCATAACCTAACAGTCTACTGACAATCTACTACAGTCTACTAATACTCTAATGACACTTAGTTGACATGTAGTTGAAAAGTTACTTATAGTTATTAGAATGTCTAAAGTGACTATGCGAATAAAGCCGTCACTCGAAATTGTTAATGAATATAAAAACTACGCAATATAGGTTGGAGAACTCAGTGTGAAGCTCTCATTCCAAACATACAGGCAGACAGTCTTTCAGCATGTTACGCGTAATATATATGCAGATCTTTGAGAGCACATCATATTGAATCTGTCAGATGAAATCAGTGAGCACATCGAGCCCTCATCAGTGCCACTCTGACATGTTACTCATTTAAAGGCAAGTAACTATATTTCTCGATATTGCTTGGCAAGTTTGGCAAATGACTCCTAACTGCCACACAACATGACTGGTAAACTGTCTCCTAACAAACTTGATCATACGCGGCAGATGTCCTCCACATTCAAAGACATAATCTGAGCTGGTGATGGCAATAATTCTGAGTGCTGGGACTTGTTTGACAACTGCGTATTCAAGCTTGAAACATTAAGACTTTGTGTTGCTTAAAATAAGAGGTCGGGGGACCTTCTGCATTCTCCTCACCCACATTCTTTATTATGCTCAGTGTCATGAGTTTAACTTGAGAATTTGATGAGCCCAAGTCTCGTTCCATCCATGTACGCTGTGTGTTCCCCACCCCCACGTCTTTTAAAGTCATTATCAAAAAGAATAAGAAATACAGAAAGAAGTGGAGGAGGAAAGGCCTGCAAAACTGCATAAAAAGATAACTTCTTAATCTGCAGTTCCCATAAAAAATTTATAAATGGTGATAGTCAGGGGCATTTTACTGTGGCCGAGAAAAGCTCAACATGCTGTAACTGAAGAAACGTGTGCAAATAAAAGAAAATGCATGGAAAAAAACACAACCGCAAATTAAGAAACATCTTCATCAGTTTCACCAAGCAATATGCGAGCTCCCCAATAATCCCACAACACGATCCCAAATACAGAGAACGACGCTGCGGCAAATCTCACAACACGTATACAGAACACACTACTTGCAAAGAGCACATATCACAATGGAAATGTTCCCAGGGGGAACCAAATACAAGTGCAGTGACCGCGCAGCGAGACTGCAGCAGCTTCAGTCAAGAGCGGCCCATCAGTCTAACGCGGGGCACCCTATCGCATCCATTGCGCCAGCGCTCCCGCCAGAATCGGGATGGGCCTTTGGCCTCCATGAAAAATAGCTAGATGGGCTGGTCGCCGCACTGTTTCTTCAATGCCGATGCAAAACCAGCGTGTCAGCAGGCACGGGCAGCACAGCACTCGTTACCCCTCTCAGACTGAGGTACAGTTTGCCGTGAGAACCGTCGCCCTCTACGAGAGGTTCTCTCGCATTGCGTAATATATTACGCTGAGGGGAACACTATGCAGTACGCTGTGCATGCAGGGATCCGACACCAAAGTCCCCAAGGGCAGTTGCCCGAGGCTCATATAGTGCATAATCATCATGAACTCACAGAGAGTCCAAGAAGAGAGGCTAGCAGCATCATTCTCAATAATTTAGCCATAAGAAAGGCTATTCATTATAATAGTGTTAAACACAGTTAGGGTGAAGAGAAAACTTAGTAGCAGAATAGCATGGGAATGTTTTTCCTCGGGAAAAACACACAGCCCGCCCAGCGTTGCTGAAGCGAAGTGCAGTACTCTGCGCGAGACGACGGGGCAGGTGGTGCTAACATTTAAGCCGACAGCAATTTGGCTTGTAAGGCGGGAACTCTCACGTTGTACAGAAAAACCTATAAATGTAGACAGGGATGTCAGCTGCCGCCATACAGATATCTTGGAAAGAGATCCCACTAGACCACACCCACTATGAGGCCATGCCTCTGGTGGACTGTGCTTAGCAGCTGAAAGGACACTCAAGTTCTTTGTAGTGTATGCCATTGCTATTGATATCAGCTATCGTTCTGAAGCAGCTAGGCCTCAGTGCGACCGCTGAACAAAGACGAAAAGCTGCTCAGTCAGTCTGAAACAGATGAGCTAGATGGGTAGGCCTTTAACTCCTTACTGGGCAAAGGAGCCTGTGCTTTCCTCCCTCATTATGAACCTGTAGGGCAGACAGGGATAGAAGCTGGGCCTGAAACGGTGTGTTAAGGGATTTAGGCACGTATGTGTCTTGGTATGAGATGACTTTTGAGTCGTTAGGCGTCAATTCCAGACATCGTTGCACTTTTTGAGAGCGCTTGCACAATCCCTATGGCGTTCACCTGACGCAAGAGCCATGAGAAACACTGTTTTGGAAAGACACGTGTTTCATATCCGATGTCTGATTCGACCTGAATGGGGCTCCTTTCAGGGCACCATGGAAAGGTTCCCACATGGGGAAAGATGAGGGTCTGGGAAGCACGCATCCTCTTAGCTCCTCCTTAGGAAAATGAATGACCAGATCATCTTGCCATATTGACAGGCCAGACTGCAGGTTTTGTGAAATGCTGCTATGGCCGCCACATAGACTTTGAATGTGGGGACCTTATCCAGTAGCTCTTGAAGGAAGGAAAGCACTTCCGATATACACTGCTTATGGTGGAAAACCTCAGGTTTTGCACCAGTTAACAAACACTGACCACTTGGAGGCATAGAGGCGTTCGGTCAGACAGTGCTCTGGCCTGTGTGATGGTGTTTCAGCACTCCCTCAGGGAGGTTTTGCGGGTACCCTTGATGGCCCATGTGTGCAGGGCCCACCGTTTCGGGTGAGAATGTAAAATCGAGAGCCAAATTTCGAGGTGCCAAATTGAGCCCTTGCTCTGAGAGAGGAGGTCTTTCCTCTGTCGGAATCGGCCATGGGGCAGTGCTTCAAGCAGGCAGCATAGAGCAGGGGAAAGGGGAAGACATAGAGCTGGGCAGCTGGGCCAGACGTGGGCCAGTGCATCCTTGCTCTTTGAGAAGAATTTTGTAGACTGTAGAGACTGTAGAGTCTCTGTCTTTAGGTGCATACTAAACAAAAAGTTACACAGACATGGAAAATTATCTTAAAATTACATTCGAGAGTTTCGGAATATATTTCCACGAACTGCTGACATTTGAACGAGCCATTACAAAAGTTTTCTTAGAACTGACGGCACATTGGATTGATCCTTCTGCTTCTCTACGTGGACATGCAGCATTAGCTTATAAAAGAACTAGAGGGAGACAACACATTTAATCGCCAGTGAAATCACACATTCAGCTTATGGACTTACCTCTGAAGTGACAGCAACTGTGACAGCCGATACGTCCAATTTTGTGAAAAGCATTCAGAATGTTCAAGCAATCAGGTTCTGAATGAGGAGTCAGAGAAGATGAAGAGGTGACATTTACTGATGTTGCACTCTTTCCACAGACTCTTGACGACCAATTACAGTCTTTTTATTCTAAAAAAATATGCTTGCGCCCGTGCTGCGAGTTTCAAAAGTAGTGAAAATGGATGACTGCTGCTGCTGCTTTACTATACAAACAAATATCAAAAGAAAAACAGCTACTTTTGGGTACACAATATCCTTAAAAGACAAGAGGAGTTGGAAGCGCATCTAAACAGTGATATCTAGAAAGTCTAGTGTAATATCTAACAGTGGATTTATCTGACAAAGTCAATAACTGAGAT
Organism: Hybognathus amarus; assembly: GCA_030378365.1. NCBI lineage: Eukaryota > Metazoa > Chordata > Actinopteri > Cypriniformes > Leuciscidae > Hybognathus > Hybognathus amarus. Next base: position 335,299 of record JAQIUQ010002779.1, read on the forward strand.
ACATACTTGTACCTAGTCAACACTTTTATGCATACAATGGCTTTTTCACTGAAACATTAGCAATGTTGAAGTTGCAGTCTTGCAGTGCTTTTTAAAGTATTCCTTGAAAGAGGGGTTTCGACTTGGTCAGATGGAGGATTTTTTTTCTACCTTGACCGATTAACTTCTCTGCAGTGTGCATCTGCACATTTTAAATGTGCTGAGTACCCTTTAAATTAGAATGGATTCTGATTGGTTGTCAGTGTTTTATCGTTGGACATAAAAAACATTCTGAAAGTGATCCCATTGATATTGTTCCTCTGTTTCTATGGTGTGAACTCTGTTTTTCTTTAATATGGAAAACGATTTTTAGAATTATATCTTTATAGTTATCTTTATAGTTATCGTGCTTGGTGTGAACAGGCCTTTACTCTGGCTATTCTCTGCTGTCTCAGACAACGATATGTTTGTCCCGTTTTCAGCCACCGTAGCTTCTTCTGAAAGGGAGGGGTGACCATGAGGCAGAGTCCATCCATAGACAGTATAAGAAGTGGACAGAGCGATCTCATTGGAACTCCATTGAGACGATTGAAGCCCATTTTGGCGATTTTTTAGCAGTTCCGTCCCTGACGCGCAGGCTCAAACAGAGCCTTGACGACGTAGATGTGACGAGATCAACCCGTCTGTATTCTAGTGGATGTGGCATGAGAAATCTGAATCGTTCACTTCTGAAACTTGCAGAGGCAGATTACAAGGTAATGGAGCATTTTATACATGAGTTTCTTTAGAAATAAATAAAGGACAAATGGGGTCTTCAAATGCCTCAGATGTAGAAGTTGTATGACCTCAGATTTATGAAGTTATTCGCTGTCAAAGTGACGCCAAAATGAATAGGAGTCAATGGGAATGCTAACGCAAGTGAAGTTCTGCTACAAGATGGCAGCTCCCGCGAGGCTTCAACTTCCGGTCGATGGATTACCCCCTTGGCTGAGCCCTTCATGCAACTCGCAACCGAACCACTAGATGTCATTCAAAATACACACTGCACCTTTAATATTTTTTAAAAATTATTTTGATGATGCTTCCCAACAGACATGCTACGTCAACTTTTTCTACTAACCCTAACGCTGAACCCAATAGTCTAATACTCTAATTAGAGTTAGTTTACATAAAGTTGCAAATTAATGAGAGTTAGCTGACATGCAGCTGCAAAATTATAGTTTGTCTAAAGTAGACTATCGAAATAAAGTATAACCTAAATAAATTAGGAAATATTTGAAATTGTTGGGTAAACACTTCAAATTGATTTGGTGACCATAAACCCTTTAAATTGATGAGACAATGTAAAAGGATGCAATAACCAATAGTGTACCATATCAGACCATTACTCTCCTAGTAGACCTTTGCATGGCAGGAGATTTAGAGATGAGAACCAGGAAAAGCTTTCATATATCAGAGGAAATGTCGCTCCAAGGTGGGGAGAGCATTCTTCATTCACCATTATGTCTGTCAAATATCACACTGTCCACAACCCTATTCAGCCTTAACTGAAACGACTCCACTAAGCTCAATACTGCATGTATAGTGTACGTTTTATTGCTGTTGTTTAGATGTATTTTAATTCTGTCTTTATTGTTTGATTATAGTTGAATCCAACTAATGAGCAAAGAAGTTGGAAAAAATGTTTGGCCTTGATTGTAATCTTTTACAAAAAAAAAAATAGAGAATGCTAGTTTTCAACTCCAGTCCCTGGTTTGGGCGTTTTTATACACAATACAATTTACATACTTTACTACTTTAAAAAAATATATAAAAAATATATAAAAGCATGCATCATACAACTCTTACCTACTTACAATAATTAAAAATGAGTACACTTTTGGTTTGTTTTTAACCAGTTTTTAAGCCTGGAAGTAAACACTTTAAAGACATGATGCAGTACTTGATGTCAGGTAATGGGTTCCCAGAGTTGAGAGCTCTTCACAGCTAAATTGAATTTAGTTAATGTATACCCAAATTATTCCATAATAAACCGTTTTGACAATAACATCCTTCACTGAAACAAGAAGTTCACTTACTGGGCCCTATTTTAACGATCTGAAATGATCTGAAAGTGTCAAAGCGCAAGTAACTTTGTGGGCGGATCCCGGCGCTGTTGCTATTTAACTGGCGGGACAAATGACTCTTGGGCCTGGTGCAAATCTAAAAGGGGTTGGTCTGAAGTAGCTTCATTATTCATAGGTGTGGTTTGGGCGTAACTGGAAACAAACCAATAAGAGCGTCATATCACATTCGCTTTAAGAGCGTGATGAACGAGGTGCGCTTGTTCCGTGGCGCAATACTGACGGCGCTTTACCGCGCGTTCGCAATCGTTTCACAGCCGAGGAGATCGATGTTCTCGTCAGGGCCGTGAAAGAAAGAGAAGTGACATTGGGGATGGGACAAACCCACCCAAATTAGCTTCGGTTAAACATGCATATGATAATTTGGGTAAATGTGTAAGCTTTATGCCTATTTTTCCCATCGTCATGGACACAACAATGATTTCCCTCATGTTTATATATTTTTCCTTATAATAATGTATCATTTGCAAAAAGTAAAATGCATCTGTGTTGATGAGAGAATCATCTACAGTGTATGCGCGTTGTTCACATGCTGTATTATGGCCAAGCATGCACACTTAAAATAGCATCTGAATGTACGCGCAACGCGCCACTGACTTTAGACCAGTTTTTTTCTGGTCAGTGGCACAATTGACCCTTCGCTAAGCCACGCCTGAAAACCGCCACTGGCCAATCGTGTCTTAGCAACCGTAACTATGCGCGGGAGGTCTGGCAAGCTTTCGAGCGAGGGAAACATGCTGAAGCATTGTGCGTATGGATTGTGCAAATCTGATACCGGTATCCTAAAAGTTTGGACGCGGGAGAGGAATAGTTTTCCTTCCAGAAAATCTAAAAGCCAAGAGGAGAAATGATGGGCGTGATCAAGCAGTGTGGGAGACCCACTACCGGTAAATGTCGACATGATAAACAAAAACACCTAATGTTATTGCTTGGAAATATTGACGGTTCTTTGGTCATAATGATATAACGTAAAATAAGACGATTAAAGACAAGACAAAGGCTCACTGACATACTTTAAAATATATTTCAGCGATTTGTTAATCGACGTCCTACTAACGTTACCCCTGACTAAGTTACTTTAACCCAATCTGATCGCGGCTCTCTCGATATTAGTTTTGTTCCACAAGATTTATGGACAAACTGTTTGATTTATAATTATTAGGATTTTCACATACCCTGCTATGTATGAACACAGCTGTTCCTCAATTTGTGTGTTTCCCATTTGAACGGTCAGCGTATGAGGCGGTTGCTGCTTACACTGGGACAATAACGTTAGACTTTAGCTTCAATTTTTAAGAAATTATTCTCTAATCGGTTGCATATTATGTCATGAATATATCCCTTGAATGCAATACTGCAGTCCCTTTTGACTTGCTCTCTCAGATATTTCACTTTTCGCCGAAAATGACTATTTATCTCATTGGGAATGTCTGACACCGGTGCAGACACACTGTAATAGATGTGCCAGCCGCGAAAGCTTGACAGGCGTAGCAACAGTAACTAGGGAGGGCGAGGCTTAGCGAAGGGTCAATTGTTTTCTGGAACTGCAAAATAGCACCAGGGAATGTTTGCGCCGACACATGCCTCCTTTTTGCGCCGACCCGCCCAGGGAGCGCAAGTTCATTTCCTAGTTTACCGAGTGCGTCTGTGGAGGGAAAGAGCCCACTTAGCCCAGTGCAAAGTGAAAATACGTCAGTGAATAAAGTCATTTGCACCGGGTGCAAGATAGATAAGCCCATAGTATGTTAAGTTGTAGAACTGGACTCTTACTCTTGCCTCAAGTCATTCTGAAAATGTGCTAAATGAACAGCGACAAACTATGGCAGGAAGTGAACTAACTCTTGTCACAGAGAAAGATTCTTTCTACTTTTAATATGCACCCACAGTGCCTATTGTTAATAAAACTGTGATATTGCAAAATTTGACAGAGGACCAACTTGCTGACAGAATGCCATTTTTTCTCCCAAAGTCTTCTGACTGATTTAGTCAATTTCTGCCACTTTGTCACTGCTGTTGAATTTCTCATGGTCTCTTGCGTTGTCCTCAGTGGACCTTCTCCAAAGGTTGCCCTGAGACACGCATAATGACTTCCTGAGGGATTTGGGAATCTGTCCATAATGTTGGCCTCTAATAGGGATTCACCTTCTCAGGTGTTACAGTAAAACAGCTTGACTTGTGCAGAGCGCTGCTTTGCCTGTATGTGTAAAATCTCAGTAATGCCAGCACAGCGACTGGAGGATTCAAATGAAGAGAGGTCATTATGTGCAATCTTGTTCCATTAGAGCCTTCTTCATAATGGATGGCTACCAAAGAAAGTGTCTGACATCCCTGCTTTCAACGGCACTGCTGGAACACAAAGCAAGGCTTCTCAGAAAGCTCATGAAGAAATGATGATGATTAAAAAAAATAGAAAACATAAAAAATAACTACAAAATATCACCCACTAATTAAACAGAATAAGTAACTCTAAGCTTAAAGGAGCATTTCACCTATTTCAACATCATCTTCAATGAAAGTGGGTCATTTATGTAGTCGAAATTTAAAATGATATTTAAAATGTCCTGAACAACAACCTTTCCCCATATAATCTGGGAATGTGAAAAGGTTAAGATTGAGGTACAGTATGTGCTATCTTATCTAAAATCATTGAACATCTAATACCGGTGATCCCTCTGTATTATTACTGAATGATGATAAACAACATGATCACGTATAGTTAGCTAATGTATCGATGGAGCATGCAATGTATGGTGTGGGTTTGTTTAAATACATTTGTTTAGGTGGCTACTGTAGGTGTCTGTTTATTTATTGTAAAACCAAATCATGTCTTTATAAACCACGAGTAGACACACAAAAATGTTCATGCTAAAATGCTAAAACACCGCCCACACGGCACGCACCACCCGCTCAGCTTTTTCCGAAAAGACTCGGCACAGCCTATCTTTCTTTAATAAGTCAAATTGTATACATTTTTATAATAAAACTAAAGACCTTTTGGAGATATGATGGATGCAATATTACTCTACAGGTACTACAGCTTAAGGTGTACTCACACTAGGCACGGTTGCCATGGAACCGGGCCCGAGTACGATTGTCCCCCCTCCCCACTCCCCCGCTGGCCTGCACTCACATAAGATTTCATCATTCGTGCTGGAGCACGCTTACGTCATTATGGTGCGACGGTTTCGGGATAAACAAGAAGAGCGCGCTCTCTGAACGGAACACAATGAAGTCCATCGCTCTGTTTTCTTTGTGGATAATTTTGTGTCGTTTGGTCCACAGCCCTCTCACAGCCTGTTGTTAAACAGATGTGTCGCGAAAATTTTCACGAAATCATGCTGCTCGTATGAGGAGGTTTGCACGTCACGCGTCCTGTTCCGTGCTCCAGCACGGTTAGCGCTCACACTGCATGCGAACCGCGCCCGAGTCCAACTGAACCGTGCTCTGGCCCACCTCTTCCAAGCGGGCCAGGGCCGGCCAATCGAGCCGCGCCCGGGCACGGTTCGGAGCACTCACACTAGTCAAACGAACCGCGCTTTGGTGGTCAAACGCACTCGGGCACGGTTCAAACTGGCTAGTGTGAGTACACCCTTAAAGAGCACCTATCATGGATTTTTGAAAATGACTGTTCATGTAGTGTGGACTATAGCTCTAAGGGAATGAAAACATCCTGCAAAGATTTATATCTGAAAGTGCACCGTATATAAAGTTATTGTCTTTCAATAGTGAGAGTCGAACTCTGAGTCTATGAAATTAATTGTTTTTGAAACGAGTCATTAGCTGTTTCGTAGTGACATAGATACGAAACATTAGCTCATTGGCCGCTCCCAACAACTGTGCGCGCAGATGGAAGTATAAACACATTCAAATCCTTCAGCTGAATGTTGAGAAGACGCTGTGTTCTACATTGCAAAGACAGTTCAGCCACTTGTTTTCATTGTCCAGGGACGAGCATGTGAAGAATCAGTGGTTAGAGTTCATATTTGCAACGCATACGACAACAGTATAGCCCGAACCTTGTGTTCTCATCATTTTAATGACGACAAATCATTCAAAAACATAAATGAATTCAAATGTGGATTCGCCAGCCGGTTGTTTTCGAAGGAGTGCTCAGTATCCAGTGTATATGGATCAGGTTCGTCCTCCTCCGAATCACAATCTCTAAGTATTATGAATAATGTTTGCTGTTATGTTTTCTGTAGCATGCTGTGTACACTCCGCGCAGCTTCTAAGTGGGGTAAAGTTAGTTTTGTTTTTGATATTCACCAGACATTAACTGGAAAATGCAATTACCTCCTAAACGACTAAGCCAAATTTGACTTCGCTCTATATAATAAGCACTGCCCCTCGAAAGCCGCCGCAATGTGAGTTTCGCCGGGAAAGCTCGCTCTTGACGGAGATGTGAGTAAGGGACCGTGTGGAAAGAGCACTTTATCTGACACGTTTGTTCATACACTGTATACAACACTTGACAAGCTATAATCCATTAATGGTGATGGTGTTCCATTTCCGACAATCTCTGCCTACGGTTTACCAATAACAACTGACTGGGTCATTTGACCAATCGCCGCACATTCGCGTCACTCAAAGGAGGTGTTTGTGAAAATGAATCGTTGAATGAATAATTTGGAAGTCGTTGAGCAAATCAGGTATAAATAAATGCATATTATAAGACAAATAAAGTGTTTTTTATCCTTGCATGCGTGTTAAACTGTTTTCGGGAACTCCCAAAATAAAAAAAGGAACATTTCAAATGCTATGATAGGGGCTTCGGCTTCAACATTCTTAATTATTCATGCCAGTGCATGCTGGGAAAAGGGCAAATGAGAATGAACCACAATTTTATTTTTCTGTCAGGTCTATTTTTTCATCAATCCAACTTACCTGTTACACTAGTTTGACTTGAAGTGTCTATACAGGCAAGTGTCTCCTAATAGGAAATGTGGAAGAATGTTTTTGCCAGTATAACATAAGAACTGGGATTCTCAGTGGTATGTACACTCACCGGCCACTTTATTAGGTACACCTGTCCAACTGCTCGTTAACACTTAATTTCTAAGCAGCCAATCACATGGCGGCAACTCAGTGCATTTAGGCATGTAGACATGGTCAAGACAATCTCCTGCAGTTCAAACCGAGCATCAGTATGGGGAAGAAAGGTGATTTGAGTGACTTGAACGTGGCATGATTGTTGGTGCCAGAAGGGCTGGTCTGAGTATTTCAGAAACTGCTAATCTACTGGGATTTTCACGCACAACCATCTCTAGGGTTTACAGAGAATGGTCCGAAAAAGAAAAACATCCAGTGAGCGGCAGTTCTGTGGGCGGAAATGCCTTGTTGATGCCAGAGGTCAGAGGAGAATGGTCACGGACTGGTTTGAAGCTGATAGAAGGGCAACAGTGACTCAAATAACCACCCGTTACAACCAAGGTGGGCAGAAGAGCATCTCTGAACGCACAGTACGTCGAACTTTGAGGCAGATGGGCTACAGCAGCAGAAGACCACACCGGGTGCCACTCCTTTCAGCTAAGAACAGGAAACTGAGGCTACAATTTGCACAAGCTCATCGAAATTGGACAATAGAAGACTGGAAAAACGTTGCCTGGTCTGATGAGTCTCGATTTCTGCTGCGACATCGGATGGTAGGGTCAGAATTTGGCGTCTACAACATAAAAGCATGGATCCATCCTGCCTTGTATCAACGGTTCAGGCTGGTGGTGGTGGTGTCATGGTGTGGGGAATATTTTCTTGGCACTCTTTGGGCCCCTTGGTACCAATTGAGCATCGTTGCAACGCCACAGCCTACCTGAGTATTGTTGCTGACCATGTCCATCCCTTAATGACCACAATGTACCCAACTTCTGATGGCTACTTTCAGCAGGATAATGCGCCATGTCATAAAGCTGGAATCATCTCAGACTGGTTTCTTGAACATGACAATGAGTTCGCTGTACTCAAATGGCCTCCACAGTCACCAGATCTCAATCCAATAGAGCATCTTTGGGATGTGGTGGAACGGGAGATTCGCATCATGGATGTGCAGCCGACAAATCTGCGGCAACTGTGTGATGCCATCATGTCAATATGGACCAAACTCCCTGAGGAATGCTTCCAGCACCTTGTTGAATCTATGCCACGAAGAGATTGAGGCAGTTCTGAAGGCAAAAGGGGGTCCAACCCGTTACTAGCATGGCGTACCTAATAAAGTGGCCGGTGAGTGTATATTTAACTTCATTCAGCTTCTGTTGTGCCTCTGGCCTGACTGATTTTTCTTATTGCCAAACTCAGAGCATGCAGGCAAGAAAAAAAAAGATGAGGTCTCGGGGAAGAAAAAGGCCAACTCAACTTTTTATCCTGCAGCGACTTATAATGATCTGAGAGCTTGCTTAAAATGCAAATGTGAAGTTGGTCTTAAGCTTTCAAAGGTCAGAAATGAATGAGGTGCTTTTATAAAACTCAGTGACTCACTGTGCCTTAGGGAGCACATACCTGATCATTAATTCAAGCTCACATGGAGTCATTACAGTCACTCCTGATGAAATCCAGGGTCCTCTCACTGATCTCTGTGCACTTCTCCCTTGATTAAAAACAAATCTAACAAAGTCATTGGAATCTATTACAATCATGTCTGCCTGTCAACTATTTGGCATCCCCCACTGACGTCTACGCAGATTGGTATATTTTCAATTATGCTAATACAATCATCTCGTTTGGATAACATTATTACAGCACTGTGACATTAGACTATACTGTCAGCCTATCATATCTGCTATTACATCTTAATTTCTTTATGGAATTAAAAAGAACAGTGGCTAAATTACCTTTTCAAACACTGATGCACATAATCATTTCTCTGGTTATTATTAATAATAATTATATATTTTTTAAAAGAAACATTCTAAGACTTTTAACATTAAATAATAAGCAGCAGCAAGGATAAGAGAACAGAAATGAGTGGAAAGCCTGAAATGAGTGGGCTGAGGTCAGGTCATTGTCTGGAATATAAAATAATCTCTCTCAAATGCAATAAGACACTATAATTGGAATTTCATCCAATTTTCTTCTCTAACAAGAGAACAAAGCATCTAGGAAATGTAACAGTCAAATATAGCAAACTATGATCTTTGAAACTTTAATGAGCTTTAATGATTTCAACATCATGATCTTAGTGATATGGTGCAACATAAATCCCAGTGTTTTGATACTGAGATTTTGATATTCTTTCTTCACATCCATGATTGGCACTATCTATGATTCAGCTTGCTGCTTGCATATTCTCTGCCTCATATCATTTTCAGAGTGAAAAGAACAATCTTCTAATCTTAGCCCTGTTGTTTTATGTTCTCTGCCTTGTCCACTTTGTAGATATGTTAACTGAAAGAGTGCCATAAATAAACCAGTTTCAAACTCTACGTCTACATGCCTTCTTACGGTTCCAGTATCTAGTAATTGTACGAGTTTCTTTGGACATTTTACCTGGTTATTATACACTGCTGTGTTTTTATAGTTTATAGGTTTCTATTCTCAAAGGCTACATGCGGAAACAAACATACATGACTCGAGTGGTGTAGTCTGATTCAGACAAATGATTCATAAGTGGTTCTATTTTGTGAGTCCTGATCACATAAACATTTTGAGAACATCTTGTCCATTGATTTTAAATCAAGAAAACACTGAATTGTCTGTACTGAACAAAAGTACACCTTAACCCAAAACTGTGGCCTTGGGAAAGGCAGGACTTTGCATGCTATGATTAAATGATGAATTACAGCCGAGAACATAGAGTCAAGAAATGCAGAATGTTTATCTCCAGAGGCAAAGTAAACATTTTTATTTTCATCAGCAGGACTAAAATAAACATTTTGTAATGCAACACTTTACACTCCATTAACTGCCGAGCAACACTGTGTCTGATTCAATCATATACATGTTGACATAACCACTACCTGCCAGAGGTTAGAAAGTTAATATGAGCAGACAGCTCGATACAAATTAGATGAACCTTGAAAGTTAAAGGGGAACTACTACACAGACTGACAGTCTAATTTTGTTGTATCCAATAACTGTAAAGACATCAAAATATAAAATGTTCAAGTCGAAAAATCAAACACTCACACACCACTTTTCAGTGGCAGCGCTTCCTCACAACAGTGTGACGTAAACAATGGCTGGTGAATCTTCAGCTCTCTATTAATGAATCACTGAAAAAGACTGATGAGTGTATACCGAATCCAAAAAACATCCAAAAGACATAAAAAAAGGTAAATTAAAAAGAACAAATGCCAGAGTTTTTGTTTCTATTTTTGCACTCCAATATCAGGCTATGTTTACATGGAAACGATTCTGAAGAGAAAACGCAAAAGTGACGGCAAAAGAGTGTGTTATCACTTTTTAGTCTGCGTTTTTGACAAGCGTTTTGGGTGGGAAATCCATGTGCATACGGTGACGCAAAAGTGCGTGAAATTCAATGTAGTATGCACTCCAGGTGGCTAGGTGGCAATGTGGAGCACTACCACACAACACCAAGTATGTGCGCCTGCGTACAACCTTCACTGTCTAGCAGACTTTTGCATTTTTTACCCTTTACACGATTTCCACTCTGGAGGGTGGTTTCACTTTTTGCGTTTTTAAGCCCCCAAAACACTGTCGCCGTGTAAACGAAAGACATGTCCAATAAAATATTTTAAAGTTTTCACCCACGAGTGTTCTCGTGTAAGACAGGCCTCAGTAGACTATAATATGTGAGAAACATCATCTCAAATGTCAATATCAAAAGCCAAGTGACTATTACAAACTTGACATGCTAACAAACACATACAATAGGAAATTTCCCAAAATCATAAAAATGTTATGCATTTTTTAAATTATTTTCCTGAATGTCTGGCTTTCAGATTTTCCTTCTTAATTAAAAAAAGTTCAAAAACTTCATCAAATGTAATTGGCCATCACAAGAGGGTTGTTATTATTCTCTCAATCAAATTCCAGCACTTTCACCGTTTGATTTTATGACTCACCCTTGAAACCCTCAGCCAATTCCGTAATGTTTGTGGGCAGAAAAGTGACAGCTTTTGTTTTCACTTTCTACAAATAAAGTAAATCCAAACAGACTATCAGTTGAGATGTTTTCTTCAGTGGGTGGATTTGAGTGATTGCATGGAAGTAACAAAAAGTAATTATTTTTCCAGCATCATTAAAGTGATCTCTTTAGAATTAAACAATGCCATTAGCACATCATTATCATACTAAAACACTGTTTTTCTCGATTGCTGTTATTCATTTGATGTTGTTCAAATAGGTTAAAAGAAGAGACTTAGATGCCTATTTTGCCCAAACCTTTATATTTTACTATTACTGTCCATCATCTTATTTATAAAATCTTTTGGTAACTAATGTTTGTCCCCTTTTTTATCATCCTATGAGTTGTATGTAAATTCAATAATCTCCATCAATAGGTTTAAATTAGGTATTAAACTTGTCATCTATTAATGTGTGTGTGTGCATTTCCTCTATGGATATCCCAACACACTGGGCTGCTCCCTAAACGTTTTGGTAGAAAAAAAGACAATTGTGCGGCTTATATAATTAGATATCATAGGTTGATATATCCCATCATCAAGCCAAAATTCGAAACATTTACTCATTACTTTGAGTTTGAAACCGTTTTCATTCAAAATAAGTTTCACAAATAATTACCAATGGACAGCAAGTAACACACTGAATTGATTTGAAGTAGAAATACTGAAATAGTTCTCTTACGAGAGGGGAAAACCTCTTGTCCTCGAGACATTGAAGCCAATTTTGAATTGAATTAATTTTGAATTAATGTAAAACGTGTTGCGGCAGCATGCAGACATAGGCAAGATGGCCCGCGTGCCTATTGGCTCTCCTGCAGCAACTGGAGCAGCCTATCGAGAGAGGCCCTTGGTGGATCTGACATCACCTTCATAAATAAAAGATTATCCTTAATTGTGAATTAAACAAACCGTTCAATGATTTTAAAGCATCACTGGATCCGGAGTGAAGAAGCCACACCGTCTGTGAAAAAGCTTTCTTTGGGACGAGCATTTGCATCTGAAGCTGCTGGCCTGCATTTTGCCGCCTTCAGTCGGCGTACCTGCTACACTTTCCGACGCTTACTCTGCCGAGTGTGTGTTCACCGCTGTGACTCACTGTGATGGTATACCATTGGTATAGCATGATTACCTTGCAGGATATCTGTAGGGCGGCAGGCTGGGGCTCCCGTCTACATTTATAAGGTTTTATAACCTAGAGGTTCCTGCCTTACAGTCTAAACTACTTTTGGTCTAAAGACCAGTACTGTCTGCCCCGTTGCTTCAGCTCAGAACACTGAGACCGCTTGCTGATCAATAAAATAACTTCATGGGCAATGAGTAAGACCCATACTGTTACCCAGTTCAGGCCAAACATTTTCACACTGACTGTGTGGAACACTGTTGATGTGATTAGCTCCCTTGATGCTACTTATTGGGGATGACGCTTATAGCCTCTCTTCTCATGCTGTCTGTGAGTCCCTGGTGTTTATGCACTATATGAGCCCGGGCACCTGCCCTTGGGACTTTGGTATTACACTGTGTTCCCCTTGAGTAAGATATTACGCAGTATAAGAAAATCTCTCGTAAGTGAACATACTCGGTTACTAATGTAACCTCGGTTCTCGGCTATCTTTGCCGTGCATGCAACGCGCTCTGGTTCACTTTAGCGATGAAAATCAGATTATATCAGCCCACCGAGCTGTATTTATAGGCCCAGGCCATGCCAATCTTTGCGGGACATGGCGTAGTAGGCGCAAAGCACCCCCATTGGATCTGACGTCGCCAAGGGCCTCTCTCAGTAGGACAGCCAATAGGCATGCAAGCCATTTGCATGCTGCCGCAACACGTTTTACATTCATTCAAAATTAAGGATAATTTTTGGCTTCAATATCTCTGTAGAAAAGAGGTTTTGCCCTGAGCGTAAGATATTACGCAGATCTCGTTCCTCTTCAAGAGAGAACCGGTTATGCTAGTAGCCGAGTACGTTTTTTCTTGTAAAACATGCTCCAACAATCTTTGTATTATTTACGACTTCGAAATACTAATACAACCACCAATACTAGCTAATCCATTTGGGGCGGCACGGCAGACCTTTTTTAATTAGACCTGACAGTATTTAGATTCAGTCCTCTACCAAACGGTCTGAGACGTCTGTTCATAATAAAAGAACAACATTCAGAAATAGTCATATTAAGTATTATGCAATTTCTTGACTAATAACAAAAAATATGATGGCTGCTATTGATGGCTCCATCATGGTTTTGTACTGTAAAATGATTTGACGTCCATTAATCAAGTCTAAAACGTATAGAATTTTTTAAACATAAAGAATTAATAGTAACAAAATTGGTATTAATTCTTCAAATTTATTCTTGATATTTACCATATACAGAACAGAAATGGTAAAAAAATATATTGATCAAACATTTTTCATCAAATATGCAATTGAATGATATTAAATTAATAATTTTAACAACACTAACCCTTTTGTTCATTGTAAATATCTAATTTTACCAACATTAGGTAACTTTACCAACATTAGCTAATTTTACTAAGCTAGCTAGCTTCTCTACTATAAAGTGACATCTCAACCGTTTGGTAGAGCATGTTTTGAAAAAGTTATTTGACCCATATAAGAGTTATTTTTGTTTAACTAAGTTACATAATTCTGTTTAACAACTACTCTGAAACAATAATATGTCAACAAAATAGTCTTACCTTTAAAAGTACCGCCGATATACGTCATCAAAGGAGGAGTACATTTTTGCTGTGTCATGTGCTGTTGAAAGGGACACTGAAAAGGCATGCCGCTCACAGACAGTGTCATCTAGTGGATTTTTTTAGCATTGCACAACTACACCAAGCGGTAGAGATGGCTCATTCAGGTTGAGTTAAGCTTGATGCATTTTTCAATGAAATATAGGGACTTAAAGTGTGGTCTACCAAATGGTTGAGATGCACATAACACCTTTAACATTCACAAACTGAATTAAATAATCCATTACAGATAACAGTGAATCTAGCCTGACTTCGTCATACTCATATTCTTGTCAGAATATAAGTCTGAAACTGCTCCGTAGGGCTTTGATTATGAGGCGTGTCTTAACCGAACCAGAAAAAAAACCTCTGCACTCAATTGGATAGTCGCAAAACCTACAACTAATCAGAGCAACTTACTGTCAACTACTTTGCATATCACAGTTGTCAACAACAGAACTTACTTATTTATTTTAGAAGTAAAATAACGATTGTTGCTTTTTTTACTTGATCCTCCATGAGTGCGACTAAAGGAGAAACACAAACGACCACAGGCTTTTCATTGCGTCCCATCTTCTTAGCGACCATCGGAGCCAGCTGATAAGTTACACTTTTCCCGAATCATGTAGGAAGGACGACAAAAATATCTTTCCGATCGACAAATTCCTTGATTGCAGTTTTCTGTTTGTCTTTTAAAAATGAATGCACTGTTGATTTATTTTACAACAGACGTGACAGCGAATCTATTACATCTCAATTCTCCAGCTGCAGTCATCTTTGAGGGAAACCAGTTAAGCGCTCTTTGATAATGTGATGATTACGTCTCTTCAGATCACCTGTCCATCATCGTATAAAGCCCGCCCTGGCAATTGGATTGGCCCGACCATTTTTTGACTGATCATAATTACTCCTCATATAGTGCAGTCTCAGATCAAACTTCCCGACCAAAAAATGTTGAGGGCGGGGTTCGGGCTGGCATCCTGGCTACCGTGAATCTGTCAAAAACTATAAAAATCAAATTACCTGAATTTATTTTGTCATTTGAAATGTCCCACTGTAAGTTCACATATTATGAATTGTAAATTTGACTGAACCTGAATTGTTTTCACATTCAGATTCCAAAGAAGAAAAAGAAACTTCAGGAGAAAGTTTCAATTCTGTATTCTTGCCACAAACACTGAACTGTTGAGATCCTGTCAGCACCCTGCCAGCCCCTGTGCACAGTCCCCATCTATGCTCTCTTCCTGATTCACTTTTCCCTGCTGATATTTCCATATCAGCCACTATCAGTTAATGAGGCCCAGACTGTGGTTTCTGCACCTGTGGAGCACTGCAGAATCAATCTGGAGGTTGGGGCAGGGATCTTCAGCATCACAGACGAGATTCATTTATCAGCCGTGAGCACCATCAGCTGTGCAGATTTCAGGTACAGTCGCTTGTGTTACAGATGATTAGCTCATGGGTAGAGCCTCAGATTGAATTTCTGTTCTTTTATAAAACAGGAACTTAGAACTGCCTGTCTAGTAAAGTAGCTCTACACTTCTACGCAGCATGCAACATAATCTCTCTTTTAACACAGCCACAAATAACTAGATTGCTGAAAGCAATTGGCTGAGTAACATATTACAGGCTTAAGGGTCCTTTTTTGCTAGTGCTTAAAAAATTCTGACCATTTTTATTACTGCAATACTTGACGACAGAGTAATGGCGGAGGCGCCTAGACAGCTGTTGAACAAAACGTACTGCAATCGCATTTATGTCGCATTAATACCGAATGAGATTACATGAGCATTTTCAAATTTTTACAAGCAGATCTGGTCAATAACCTTTCAAGATTTGGGTGTAAATAGGAAGGTTGGAGCAGTCAAACGGGGTGTGTTTAGAAAGACAGAGGCAGTTTTGTTAAGACAGACAAGGCCAGCGAGAAAGGAAAAAGAATTTCAACCACTGCCTTCAATCAGAATTCTTCACCATGTTTGTCAGAGCACCGCCTGCCATCCGTGGGTCTCATCCTCCATATTAGCCTGCCTGTCATGGCAATCACTCCACTGTTTGGTCATTTCTCTCCATCACTATCTCATTATGAGCCGTCAGTGTTTATGTGGTCCTGACGGCCTTGGCAGGTAATGAAAGAATGCCGAGATGCATTTGGTCTCTGTCTCGCCCCACTCAGAGCGACTGGGCTTTTCTAATGAGGGATTGAGTGGGTGTAATGAGACAAGCCTCAACATGACCTGCCTCTCCACTGCTCACCATAATTTGAAAAAGTTCCCTATTTCTGTTTGCCCATATCACCTGTATGCTGTGGGCAAGAAACACTCTGGGTACGCCTTAGGGAACACCGCAATGCAACCTCTGTGCAACCTATTAAACTGCCTGAACCAACATGGTATCTTGTTAAAAATGTATTTCAACCTACTTTCCTTGTGATTTCCTCATCTAATTAGAAGCAAATTACAGAAATGCAGGATGCAGTCATGCTGCTGATGATGATAAATGTGTATACCTGCACAAAGCCTAAAAATAGACGTGGACAACACTTCCCACTTCAATGTAAATTAGGCCATGCTAATTAGCCGCAAAAAATTCTCAGGAATTCAATGTGTCCCACCGAGCTGAAAAACATCAGGTATTGTTCATACATTAGCATTTCAGTGATGGGGAAAAATAACATGTAAATGAACTCTATTGGAGACTGTCAGGTTCTCGCTAGTGTACTGTGTGATAACTTTGAAGAGGATGGCCCTGTAGGATCTCTCGCCTTCTATAATAATAAATCCCAAATATGAATCATATGACCGGAAAACACAAAACAATAGATTGTTCCACCACTCATCGACTGATGTCCCAGAGGACCTCAAATGTAATTTTGTGGGCGAAGACCAAGCTGCAATTTCTCCCACATGTCTGAGTCTGTTGAGATGTGTTCCCCAGAGAGTGGATCCCTCCTCACTTCAGTGCTAGGGCATTATTCTCTTATCTGCAGTTCTTCCTCACATTTCTAGACCACAGTGCACTCCATCAATTCCCCCTGACAGGAGGAAAGAACAGGAACAATGGGAGCAGGCTTTCAGAATTATTGGAAGTCTCATTTTCATTTTCCGTATGATCGTCCCAACAATAGCCATTAAAACACGGTCTTGCTCTGGTCACATCTCCAATGTATTAAGTTACCCTAAGATGGATATTTGATGACTGCCATGATCCAACTGGAACCAGATAGGTTTTTAATCCTGGATGTGCTTGTGTCAGATCAAATAGCATGTCAAATCCTGAACATACTTTAAATGGGAAACATTTAATCATGATGAAACCACTAACTGTAGTTACTTTTAAATTTGCATTACTTGGGGCACTCAGATAGAGCTTTTGAATCTAAGTGGGTCTCATTTCCTAATAAATTATAGTGAAATGCAAAGAAAATGTCAGACAGATTCATACAGATTCGTTTGGATTCTATTATCATTATAACTTTTGCATTGTTAAATTAAATCAGTCCTTACAATTACATAATTAATAGGGAACACTTAACATTACGGTTATTTATTTAACATAAATTAATGTATTAACTAGCATGAACTAAGCATAAGTAACACATTTGTTACTGTATTTGTTAACCTTCGACCGTTAATAAGAAGATACTTTATAAAGACAGTCTACTTCGTGTATACAGGCAGGTGAAAACAGTATCGACAAGTCGAATCACTGAATGCTGTTTATACAGTTCAGAAGTTCGCTGAACTTCATACAGTTCAGCTCACTTGGCACATCATTCGTTGAGCAAAAGTCTTACAGGTTAGACAAAATGGGGAAAAAGTAAAAATCATAGGCTAGGCTAGAAAACTTCAAGACTGAGCAAAGATACAAATAAATGCAAGCTTTTAAGGCTATGTTTACACGGAAACGATTCTGAAGAGAAAACGCAAAAGTGGCGTTGCGTCATCATATTTTTATTCTGCGTTTAGACGAGCGTTTTGTGTGGGAAATTCGCGTGCAAATGGTGACGCAAATGTCTGAGAATTTCAATGTAGTATGCACTCCAGGTGGCTAGGAGTGCATACTTAAGCAACACCAAGTCCACGCGCCTGCGTACAACCTTTATTGTCAAGCAGACTTTTGCGTTTCTACCGTTTACACGGGAACGCGGCGGTGGAGCGTTTTAAGATTTCCACTCTGGAGGGTGGTTTCACTTTTTGCGTTTTAAGCCTTAAAAACGCCGTCGCCGTGTAAACGAAAGGCACATCCGATCAAATATTTTTACGTTTTCACCCGCAAGCGTTCTCGTGTAAACAGGGCCTAAATATACACCTGTTAACACACTAACTAGCTAGGCACAGGTGATTTCATTGAACCAATAATGAGCAGTGGATTAGGAGAAAGATGTGGAAGGTCTTGTGCTATCAGTCTCCCTCTGCTGGACAGACCGTGCGCGTGACACATTATTTGTTCGTTAGTTCACAATGCATTAATTAATGTTAACAAATGCAACCTTTGATTTCAATAATGTATTAGTAGATGCTGAAATTAAAATGAACTAAGATTAATAAACGCTGTAGATTAGAAGTATTGTTCATTCTTAGTTCATGTTAACTAATGTTAATTAATGAATCTTATTGTAAAGTGTTACCAATTTATATATGAATTATATCTTTAGAAAGTTTTATTGTCATATATACCCACTCCCTTAAATTACATAAATATAAAAAGTCCCGTTATATGTAGCCTATGTGCATGATTATTCCAAAGTGAGCTCAGTTGAGCATTCAAAACTTTCCCAAACAGAGTGTACAATTCCTTAAAAAAATGTCTTTTTCTTGTTTAAAGTCTCTCATGCAGCTAAACTCCAGGCTAAGATGACTAAGACAAAGACACAGGCAGAGCTCCACTGCTCAAGGGAGCTTCAGTGTGCCTGATTAGTGCATTCAGCAAGCGAGTTGAGAAATCGATTGCTGACCCCGTCTCCCTGAGATGCACACCATCACTCAGAGGCCAAGCGCCCCAGCCCCCCAAACAAACACACACTTTCAAAGGAGCCCCATGAGCAGCAGCACTTTGTGCTCCCTCACAACGCTCTGGAATCATGGGAGAAAAGAAAAGACTCAATGCCCGAGGAGAAGCGTGCCTACATTTGTCTCACAAAAGCACATCTATGTATTTCTGTAGTTTATTACGGGAATGCATCAGCCACAGGGGTTGACAACATAAACACAAGAGAACTCTTTGTGAGAACCCGATGGAGAATATGCCAAACACAGTTGATTCTGTGGGCTTGTTTTGTGTATATTAAAACTTTCAAACTAAAGCTACAACTCAACTCTTAAAAAAAAAAGAAATACAAATGCTTTTGGGTCCAGAATATACTTTAAGACACCAAATTATTGACCTGCAAACACAAGTAGCTAACCTGGATAAAATATAAAAGGATAAATCCAATAAAAGGATAAAATATAAAAGAAAAAAAAAACAGAAAACAAAAAACAATTGCAGATAAGCTCACATCTCTTATTACTTCTCACTGGTCTCAAACCATGTGAAAACCATTTTTAGCACATAATGTCAGCCCGTTCACACCCCAAGACGTCATAAAACGGACGCTTTTGACCATACAGTCAACATCCAACATTTTAGGAACTGGCTTTTTAAAGGTTTTTGTTTTGTTGTCTGAGGTCAACTTATGACGTTCGCTTGGTTTTTACATTCAAAAACATAAAAATGAATAAGTTATGGGCTATTTTCTTCCCTAGTTTTCAGCCTACTTGAAAAATGCTCGGATTTTATGGGCGTATTGCATTGAAGACTAGGAAGCAAACGCCCACTGCTGTGAGTGGTTTGACCCAGAGTGCGATCCCGAATCGCAGGACAATGAACCAACAGCACCTCAAATACAACGGATACTTGTAGACACATAAACATAATTATTAGATGTCAAACGATCTGTAACAATGCAATGCTAGCCGAGTAGATTATTATTTCTAAAATAAAAATATTACTCACATAAGTGTGTTGCACCACTCCTGTTGGATCCAATATAGAAGGTAATGTAGATTAATCATGTTCCGTACAACACTGATGTTCCGTACAGATTAACTTTAACTGCCGATCGCTGAATAAATACTTCTAGGTCATACACAAAATGCATATCTGTGTCGTCTTCATTTCTCCCTCTTATATTATAATGAGTTTTAACTCACCCGTCGGTGCACGTGGGGAAAACGTCCAATGTTGTCAAATGGCAACCGGATTCGCCCATACATGTTTGACCCAGAGTCCGTGTGTTGCACGATTCCTGTTAGATCCAATATAGACGGCACATCACCGTTCTTTTCTCTATTGGTCTGCAAATCCAGCCTCGAACTGTGTCTTGTTCAGAAAACAATCCTTGGTGAAATGAAGCGAAACTACGGATAATGTTTTACACTCATCTGTAGGAACATCATTAAAAACAAATTTTAACCAGGCATTCCTAATATTGGAATCCAGAGAAAGCTTATGCAGCAACTGTCTTCTTCCACAGCCAGGCACGGCACAACATTTTGTCAAACGGAAAGTTTATTGCTGGTAGCTCGCTCCGGTTGGTCATCATGAGGTATGCTTTTGTTTACCTATGCGTGAATGCGCGAATCGGTGGGCGGGGCTAAACCAGCCGTGTTAAAGTAGGCGTTGATGAGCAGGTGGGGTTTTAGCGTCATCTGACGTCATACTTCCACACTTTCAAAAACGAGACGTTTGTTGAGGCTGGTGTCAATAAAAGCTTTTATTGGACTAACAAGGTCATTTTCAGTTCTGAAACTTACAGGATATTCTTATAATATGATGACCTCTTAGATGTCAAAAGCTCAAGGAAAATTTGATTTCTCAGTTCATCACCCCTTTAACGTCGCTATCTAATCCTAACCCTATCCCAGACCTAAACCTAACCGCGTCATCTAACTGACGTTAAAGGTAAAGCGTCAGTTGGATGACGCCCCAGGATCGTCATCTAACTGACGTTAAAGGGTACCCTAAAACGTTGGATGTTGACGTATGGTCAAAAGCGTCAGTTATATGACGTCTTGGGATGAGAATGTGTGTTGATAATGTCCATGTCACAGTGTGTGTCTTGTTCTTTGTTCTTGTCCGTCACGTGATTCCCTGTTTGTCATGTGATCCAGCCATGTGTCTTGTCATTTGTTAATTGTTTGCTCAGTGTCCACAGGTGTTCCTTGTCTTGTTTATTAGTCTCCCCCAGTTGTTTCAGATTAACTACGCCCCCTTGTTATCTTGTTTTGCCTGTCTGCTTGTGTATTTATACCTCAGTGTTTCAGTTGTGGTTTGTTGGTAGGGTTGCAAAATTCTAGGAATTTTCAAAGATGGAAACTTTCCATGGGGATTAATGGGAATTTAAGGGAATTAACAGGAATTTATGGGAATTAACAGGACTTTATGGGAATAAATGGGAATAAAGTTGAGGGTTGGCTCTTCATAGGAAAGTATATTTTAACATAATCTTGACTAAAACAAACAGATGCCAATCAAATAGACTTGAATATCCATGCCATTCCTCAATCACAATCCGATGAGTGAAGTAGGATGACGACGAGTGACTTTGGCGCTCATTTAACTGAGAGAGTGAAAGCCCCGGTCGCGCGCACACACTCTCGCGGTCTTCAAACTGTCTTGCTCTCTCTCCCTCCCTCGCAGCTCACGCATATCAATGAATTGAGTTGACTGAATATCTTTGAGAACACATGACGGTAAAAGGTCGGTAGACCAAAGTTTTTTTTTTCCAACAACCACTGGTTGTGAAGTGTGCTAAAATAACGTCGCCTTATCTCTGAAAAGCACTCCACACATTCAGATGACATAAACCACACAAACCACAATAAAAAATATAAATCTATCCGTTAATGACTAGTGATGTGTCGTTCATGAACGATTCGTTCATTTTGAACGAATCCTTAATATGACTCGGGACTACCGAGTTGTCTCGGGAGTGATTCGTTCATTTTGTGTTACCCGCGCATGCGCATTGCGCACCAAATGGATTCTGAATCTGTACTGGAAATAGAAATGATTAGTTCATCTCTCGAGTCTAAAGTTCGGGTTCAGGGCGAGTCCGAGTCTTTCGTTCTTCCTGTTAGTCCCATAGAGTCTATGCTGTCAGTACCGGAAAGAGAAATGATTAGTTCATCTCTCGAGTTCGGGTTCGGCGGGTCCGAGTCTTTCGTTCTTCCTGTCAGTCCATTGAGCCTATGCTGTCAGACCACCGGAAAGAGGAATGATTAGTTCATTTGAGTCTTCGGGTTTGAGTCCTTCGTTCTTTAGTCACGTGAATTGTCACCGTATTGAATAGCCTAATTCACAAACTAATTCACAAACTTTTTACAAACAAGCACGTAGATGATGTATAATATAATAGTAGTTAATTAATGTATAATATATAATAAAACACACCACAGATGCATTATATAGAAAAGAGACGGACAGGGACAATAATAAGGAATAATAGAACTTTTGTTTATAATGTTTATTGAACATATTTTGTATTTTAATGCCTATATAACACAATATACATTCAGACGCAGTCAATACGAATGTTGCATTTGATGCGAGAGTGGTCACGTGTGAAAGAACGCGAAGGACTCGAACCCGAAGACTCAAATGAACTAATCATTTCTCATTCCGGTGCTGACAGTATAGACTCTATGGGACTGACAGGAAGAACGAAAGACTCGGACCCGGCCGAACCCGAACTCGAGAGATGAACTAATCTTTACTCTTTCCGGTCCTGCTATATCGCACATGGCACGGCCCACAGACAGCACAGATCAGAGTTAGACACTGACGAGTCAACAGCTAACGTCTCGATACATGAGAGGAGGAGAACAAACCTGATAAATATGAAATTGCAAAGGAAAGAACGTCTCGGATCAGGAGGTGAGGTGAACTATAACAGGGTCAGACTGCAATAGCTTGAACTTGAGACCCAGCAACTAATTAATATACAGTTATGTCAATTGCTTAATTTGGCTTTGGCTGCATTACCCTATAGTTATGTTATTTTTACAAATGTAATCAATATTTTCGTTAGTACTAGATGTTTTGGGATATTTAAAATGACATTTTAATTATAGAATGATGAAATGACCGAAAGGAACGAAATGACTCGATAAAAGATTCGTTCATTTTGCTGAACGAGACTCAAAGATCCGAGTCAGTAAAATGATCCGAACTTCCCACCACTATTAATGACACGTCCGATTCGCGAACTAATGACTCCTTTGAACCAATTCACTTTAATGAATGGTTAAAACAACTGATCTATCCAACACTGAACTCAAGAGAATTAAAACGGAAACACTTTACAATAAGGTTCCATTTATTAAAGTCTTGTTAACTACATTAGTTAACATTCTATTAATATTAGGTTCTATGTGGATTTACTTCATGACAAAACCACCACAGTCATTCTAGAATGATTCACTTCTTTCCAAAGAGCTATTTAAGTCATCTGGAGAAATTGTTTTTATATCTCAATATATATTGTGGGAAAATAAAATATCGCAATGTAATTTTTTACCAATATCGTGCAGCCCTAATTCATCTAGTAGCAATGCTGATACGTTAGATGCTAAATAAGCTCAGCGTAACTTTATTTACCACATAAGGCACATGCTAGCTACCTCATGTGTCTGTTTCTCTGCCTCCTGCAATATGTTTTCAAGATCATTCCAGTTGTTTAGCTAGTCTTACTGTTCATGCCATTACATTAGTATTCTTATTTCTTACAAGCTCTTGCATTGCATTAGAATTCTTACAAGCTAATTTTACAGAAAAATGCCATGTGCAACATCCAATGTTCTAATATGGAATATTCCCAAAATTCCCCAGCTTAACTTCCCATGGAAATTTACCGGAAACTTTCCAGAAATTTACCGGAAATGTTCCGCCCCTTTGCAACCCTATTTGTTGGTCATTGTTGCTTTTAGCTGTTAACCCTCTCACGCCGCATCTGTCTCCCGATCCTCTCTCCAGTCACAGATTTGCTGAAACCTTGCCACATACCCCCCAACCTGGCTCCCCTGCTGGCTCCGACCGACCCTTTGTAGGATGGCTCTTTTTAGGTTGTCGAATACAAGGAGGTTCTGGACGGGTAGCTTTTGTGCCTCCATTTGCGCCTTCCCGGTCAGCATAGGGGTGAGATTCCCCAGCCATCGCTCTCTTGGACACCCACCTGCCTCCGCTGATCTCTCAAAGAGGTCTTGGTCATTCCCCTTGGCACATTCCCCTTTTATTCAGAGGCAGGTGGGGAGCTTGACTGTGGCGGCGCTGATTCCGTCCGAACCTCCCAGTCCATCCAGCTCTGGAACCTCTTACGATCCTCTTGTTGTCCTTGGACCAGGAACTGGAACCGACCTTCCAGATCGGTCTTCATCTTCAACAGGGCCCGCTGTTGATCTTGGTGGAGGACCTGGAGGGAAGCAACCACGTACGCAAGTGGCAATGATGATGGTGGTGACTGAATGCTTGTGACGGCTTATGTCTTCCTTCCCAGGTTTTGGCACCAGTGTACCAGATGAAGGTTCAAATAAAGGGAAGAAATAGGACAGGGTCGGCTTGAGGTGACTGTGGGTGTTTATTCAAACTCGAAAGGAAAAAGTCTTTCAACATAAACAAAAGTCACGTGCCATGTGCTGAATAACAGACTCAATTCGCTGCATTCAGCTGTCAGATTCCGTCCGTCCATCCGCCAGTTTACAGACACTATTCAATAATGCGATTAGAACAAAGCCATTAAGAATAAATGACTTACTTCATCAGCTGAATCTGTTGCTCCTCGTAATGAAACTACCAGCACTTCTGAGGTAACTTTTTCAGGATTATTATGATTTTTATTCAGGATTATTACGAGTATTATTCCTCACAGCTGGGTGGATTTTCTGCAGGGGTTCAGGCTGCAAGACTGCCAAATGACTAAAGAAACGTTATTAGCAAGATGGTAGAAAACTGTACATTTCTTATCCATTCCACCCACTGCCACTTATACCAACGACGGACAATAAGTGCAGTTACAATAGCTTAATATGTGGGAGAGCTTTGCTATAGAGAGAGACCATATTGTATTGAAATAGGTAGCACTTCAAAGTCAATACCAAATCAAAACTATTTAGCACATTAGTTGTAATTGAAAAGGTTTAATGACAAAATATGGTTATGGTTACACTTAAAATAGTTACAAAATAGATGTATGAGATGATGATAACTTATCCCAGTAATCTTACCCAGCATGTAAAATATTACCAGAGAGAGAGAGAAAAGGGAGAGAGCCAGAGCATAAAAAGAGCAGAGCATTTAACGAGTAGAGCAACAGTTACAATCTTTTATCCTTTCCTGGACCATGTGACTAAAACCCAAATGTGATAATGTATGATATACATATAATGTTTATCATACATTTTCAATGCAGGGACAGAAAGCTCTCGGACTAAATCTAAAACTGTGTTCAGAAGATGAACAGAGGTCTTACGGGCTTGGAACAACATGTGGGTGAGTCATTAATGACATAATTTTCGTTATGTTGTGCCCTGTGCTCCCTACTCAATAATCTCTATTTATCCAAATAAATTACCTAAATAAAGCGAGAAAACTCTTAAGTTATGGATTTTTAAAAAGAGGTAGCAAATTGTGTATTTGGTTATCGTTTAGACACAATTTGAGACGCTGGATTAAGGAAATAAATGTATTTTATGTACTGTAAAAAAATTTCTATGGACTTCAGAGAATCTCTCTAAATGAGTTGTACAACATGGCATAATTTAAAAGAATGTTTAATTTAAGAATAATTCTGATGAAAAAGCTGTCTGTTTTTTCTTCCTCCATTTGTTGTCATCGTTCAAAGCGAGTTTTGTTCATTTACACATGCAGTAATACGCAGTTGAAGTCTTTTGTTTATGAAAGCCACACTTGCATAAACATTATTCATTGTGGGACTGTCATGGGCAAGATGGTATTTAAAGCTATTTTGCATATTCATAAATCAAAAATATCATGCATGACAACAAAGCCGTCTCTGATTTTCTTTTTGTTGGGAATGAAAACAACTAAGTAAGGACTTGCAGAAGAAACTGCAGTAAAAATCCTGAAAATGCATTTTTTGCTCTAAGAGGGTCAGTCATGTTGATGATAACAAAACGGCACAATGGATACCATATATCTGCTTTAGAAAATGGCTTGAAAACAGAATCTTATATACTGTACAGTCAAATTGTCTTTCTGAGACACTACTTCACCACTCATTCATATTCATCAAATGGGCATTTTACATCTGAATAATAGTGCTGATTTGTACATGCAAAGAATTCTTGTCTATATTGAGGTAAAGAAATGTACGGAATTATGTTTTTCACCACTTAAGTAGCTATCAGACAGCCTATTTTTATTATAGAGACAGAAGGGAGGAAATAATAGGGAATAGGATTGGGACACACGACACAGGCTGAATTTAAAACAGCATCTCCCAGGAACACAAACAACTGGCTAACTGCTGCAGCACAATCTCAACATTACCAATGATTTTGGTAATGTTGAGTAACTTTGGTAAGGTCCCCTCCCTACTACACAACCGTCCATCCATAACTGCTCAGGGCTTCGAGATTGAGACTGTAAACCAATACAAAGACCTTGGTATTCTAATTGACGATTCTCTCTTTTTAAGGGGGGTTGACTGCGATTTCACTTTTTTGATTTTAAATAGTGTGTAATGTTGCTGTTGGTGCATGAACAGTATCTGCAAAGTTGCAGCGCTGAAAGTTTAGTGTAAGCCGAGATATCGTCTTTTAAAAATCAGGAAGTGTAATTGCCTACAAAAACGACTCGATTGGGATTACAGCTGGGTTATGGTACATCACTGACACACTTTGCATCAACCCCTCCCTTCGGAATATGCAGGAAAGGGTATGCGCATATGTCTGCGGCACGTCAGAGTGAGTTGTCCAGCTGTCAGGTCTTCTGTGTGCAAGCTTCCCACGGACGCTATACTTCGACAACAATGGATACAATTTATGTTTGATAATGTTCCTGAAAATGACGCTGGTAATCTAGCTCTCTGTGCTGCGCATTTACGGAAGACAGCTTCCAGAATCTCCACAAGTTCAACATCCGGATTCAACAAGAAACTGTTACTAAAACATGAAGCAGATCCAACTTTAAAACAAGAGGCAGCAGTTGTTGGGCCACAACCTGTAAGTAGGCTAAGACTTAATCATTGTAAATGTATTTGCATGTATAATTCCAGACATAGCCTTGTGTTTTTATTTTTTTCAAATGCCATAAAGCCAGCGGGCTACTAGTTATGCTATTGTGTCTACGGCAAACGCGTACAAACATTATGGACCTGAATTTTGTATAAGTTCTAATGTTGTAAATGTATTTTTCATCTATATATGCTTTATGACTTTATTTTCGATTTGATCAAGAACGTAAACTTGCCAACGCTGTTTGTGTTAGCAAGAACGTAAACTTGCCAACGCAGACCGGCTTTCTCGGTCTGATTCTGCCTCACTGTTACTGCAGTCTCGACATCATTATTTACCTGTATTCACCATCTATGGTATCCACCTTTGGCATGCCCGTTTCACCCGTAAAGGTAATGGCCGTTAACCTTCCGGACAATGTGAGCGACAGTTTAGCCAATCACAACACACCGGACCAAAACGAACCAATCTGAGCCCACCGCGTATTCCTGAGGAAGTGTTTTCATAGTATCAGGAAGTCAACCGCTCGTTCAGGGGACAGAGGAGAGCACGGCTTACAATAAAGGTGAAGTTAATGAAAAATAAGACTTTTTAAAAAAAGAAAAACCACGAATATATGTTATATTGCACCCCATAAACACAATCATGCAAAGAAAAAGCAGTCAACTCCCCCTTTAAACCTCACATCTAGAAAAAAACTGAAGCTGAGACTGTGTTTTATTTTAGAAACAAGTCATGTTTCTCCTTTGAGGCAAAAAGAAGGCTTGTTGCTGCCACTTTCTTGTCAATGCTGGACTACGGTGATGTTATATACATGCATGCATCCATTTAATGCTTGAAATTGTTGGATACTGTTTACCATGGAGCCCTTAGGTTCATTACTCGCCTTAGAGCACTTACCCATTACTGCTCTCTGTATGATCGGGTTGGTTGGTCAGCATTGTTCCCCCCGTAATCACTGGCACATTCTTATTTATAAAGGTATTCTTGGTCTGCTTCCCCCATACCTTCAATCTTATATTAAAAAGAAAGGCAAAGGACGATATTGTCTTCGTTCTGAGGACTTTGCAATAATGCACTGGCACTGCAGCCTTGGTGTTCTAGTACAGGCGGTGAGGTAATAGGATTACGATCTGAGCAGAGAATGGCTGGACAACCTGCAGAGTACAGGGCTTTCAGAAAGACATCCCTATGGCCTCATTTGTCAAAGTCCGCGTCTGCACCGAGGCAGAAAATGAGTCGTGTCAATGGCGGCGAAATTAGGAAGTAAAACAAGGCCCTAGGAAGTCAGTGCCTGGTACACCTGTCAAATGGATACTGAATTCCAACGGTCAGGGCTGATGGGGACTGGCAAGTTTCACTCGCATAAATGACATATGAAAACTTCAAAGCGCCCCTGTGATAATTCAAATAGGCATTTGAGATGGTGGACTCACAGAGTAAGAAAGTGAGTCACGAGGCGAAGACTCTGAATTTTGTCATATTAAATGTGTCATAGTAAAAGTCCATACTTTAATTGGATTGGGCAGGCCATTATCAGCTCAGCAACAACATATCCGATGTGACAATGCTCCCACGGGCCTCCACCAGTACCTCAGCGCCTGGGACTAGAATATTTTACCAATTATAAATTACCTCAAATGGTCTCAGGGTTGATGTATTTATGCTGCCGAATAACATTTTGTGGCCGGAGGGCACGTTTGTATATTCAGCGAATGTCACACATTCAAACCTTATGTGCACATGATGTGATTTCCTGGATCGCTACCTTTCTCCTTGCATTCCTTTGAATCTCCGCTTTAGGATTCAGTACCTGTGAAGGTGACATTGAAAATAAAATGAGCAAGTGCTGTTATCTCCAAATTATGAAGTTGAATAACATTGAATTAATTGCTACAGCTCAGACTGGCAGTGTCTACTCTTTCTAAATAAGCTTCTAATCAGCCCACAGTGCGTGTGTGATATCTGGCATAATTACAGCGGGACATGTCATGTCACTTTACGTAGAAGTGGAGCACATAGACGAGACCAGCGATCTTTGCTCTAGACACCATCTCTAATGGAATGCTTATTATTTAGAGGTGTCTATTCCAGAAAGACTATTAAAAAAGCAGCTAAGAGGCCATTTTCAAAGCAAAGTGGAAATACAAAGAGAAAACGTTTTGGCACAAATGCCATTTCAACTGTTTTTGTTGTATTTTAAAGAGCTGGTATACGCACTGAGAATTCACAATTCACTCCCAATACCAAGAGTAGCATATATTTGAGAGACAAACTTTGAAATATATGTAACATTCACTAATGAGCTGAAATGACAAAAAAGTAAATCTCAGAGGACAGGAGCTGTTAGAACCTAACAAATTCCAAATTACATAATAGGACTGTGATTTAAAGCTACACTGTATGATTTTACCCCCATCTAGCGGTGAAAAGGTATATGATCATCCAGTGAATATTAGTTTCTGTTCCTCTCAATTCCGATATTGTTTTAACTCCTACGGTGGCCAATGTAGTCCAAGATTAACATGGCTTCCAGTTCGACCTCGTCCATGAGTGTTAACTCGAACGTAAACGCGAAAGGCGAAAGCGTGAATTAATGGGTATGTCCCTCTTTGGCTAATGTACTTTCAAGATGGAGGGGCAACATGGCGACCGACATTAGAACCCCTTACCCGTATGTATTTTCAATGGCATATTATACACTCACGAGAATACTTTACTTGAACGAAGGAAATGTACATTAAAGAGCACATATATTTTTGAAAGAACTAAGTGTTTTTAGCTAAGAATAAACTAAGAGTTACACAGTGTAGCTTTAAGAGACTGTCAAATATTTGATGATATTCACACTGCAGATGTGACATTAGAATCAGCATGAGCAAGTTCCTTTTTGTCATTTAGAAAATTATCCCAATTTGTTTAATATTTTCAAATATCATCATTGTAATGTGCTACAAAAGTTCAATAAGTTAAATGTGATTTTGAGAGCCTGCTGGAAACATAATGAGCAGTGATGGACCGCTGAACTTTGTTCTCATTAAACTGCTGTGAAAGAAAATTAGAGAGTGAAAAATGTCAAATATAAATCAAGAGAAATAACAATGGCATGAATAAGAACAGCGCATTTCTTGATTTGCAACATCAAGGTTAGACTTTTTAAATAGCTCATGCTGTGTGAATTCTTTTTAATAGGGTTTGAAAGATGTTTTTGTGTCACAGTGAAACTACAGGTTGGCTAACCTCGGGCGTTTAGCAGGTCGAGGAAGTGCAGTCACTCAATGAGGAATGTCTTATTGTGACAATGTCTGTGAAAAAGATACAATTAAATAAAACAAATATTGCACTGTTTGTGTACTGCGTTACATGCAACAATTATCACCTAGTGTGGTTTAGTCACCCATGTTGTTGTAGTGTGTGTATGTGACACTGATGCTCTGCCTCTCTCATGCTAACAAGTCCCAATTCACATTACAGTCTTCATTGAGAACTCAGTCACCTATGAAAACAATGTGTCAGCTTCCTGATTGCTTCAGTAACGATGACCTTGAGCTAAAAGAGCATGGAGCACATCTAATGAAGGGGAAGAAACTCACACAGCTTGGTATAATCGCTGATCCATTAGGTCACAGAGAGAAGTTTGTAAAATGTATATAAAAGAAAAGGCAAATAATTTAAAAAACAGGGAAACTATTTGAAACAACTAGCAACAAAACAAGTTTATGCTTTTCACGTTAAAATTACATTTTTAACACAGCTAGAAATCATGTCTACAAAAATACAAACAATTAACCAATATTTTCTCAACTTTTTGCAGGATTTCACAAAAGTTACAGCTAAATAAATAAATAATGTAATCTGCTAATGAAACAGACGTAGGCCAGGCGTTGCCTAAGGGGTAAGCTACACTCTAAAAATTGCTGGGTTGTTTTAACCCAACTTTGGATCAAATATGGACAGACCCAGCCATTGGGTTAATTATTTTGATTTTATTTTTATTCAATGTTTGGGTTTGTCCATATTTGAGTTTAGTGACTGATGCAAGAGGCTCGTTGTTACGCCTGCCTCCCACACTGGAGACACTGATCTGACACTGTCCTGATTGGACTGGTTATGAAGTTGATCCGGATGTGAGTGAGGTTTAGGGGTAAGTGTGTAACAGATATGTAAACCTCACTCCCCTGGCCTCAATAGGTGCGCTAAAGGCAGCGGTCTTTAGATTCCTTGTTTGCGCTCCCGCCTCCCATTCCAAAGACCCCAGTTCGAATCTCGCTCAGAAAATGGTTGAGTTAGAGCTAGTTACACGCACAAGAAATAATTACATAAAATTATGATTTTATTTTCTTCTAACATCATGCCTCAGGTTTTTTTTTATACAAAAAAATATATTAGATTAATCAGACAGTAGATCATCAATATAAATGTTTCTATTATCTTGGTTAAACAGGGTAAAAAAGGGACATTTAAAAAGTAGCAAAAATAAATAATGTTATGATAAATGTATTTCCTGTTTGTCTGTGTTCCCTTTGCTAGTTTGTCTCCATGGTTTTTGATTGACTTTGCATGTGTTCCTGGTTTACGGTAATTATTCCGGATGTATTTAAAGGTGTTGTATGTATTTTTTAGCGTCCTCTATTGGTGATGTTTTAGATTGCAACCAATTTTTACAAGAGCGCACAAGCTCAAACACAAGAGCAGTACACGACCACACTGAGACTTTACACAAACCGGAGAAAGCATCACACAACATGCTGGAAACTTGAAACGAAAACGGTTAGACTGAACAATTTCAGTGTAACAGTAAGATCATAGGAAGCAACATTATGCCTGGTTCAGATTACACGTTTTGTTTGTCTGTTACGATAGTCACTGTGTCAGATTACGCGATTTTTGAATACTAAAATCTTGTCGTGTCGTGGACAATTCACAATGTCAGACTACACGTTGCTTAAGTTATGCCGTCTTAACGGCGCGTGATGTCAGTCGAGAAAGCGAAACTAGCGAGTGACTTCCGGAAACGAACGTAAACAAACAATGGATGAAGCGGTGAGTGTTCTATTGTACAAAATAGCTTATAAATCACTCATTATACCATATTTTCACCCAATCTTGGATTCAATCTTTTTGTCAACTTGTTCTCTTTCAATTAGGACTGGTTTTATATTTCTGTTTGCATCTGATTAATCGTAGGCCTCGTTTGTCTGAGAGTAGGCATCTCATTTTTTGAGTAAAAAATAAATAATTTTTGAGTAAATTTGGAAATATGAATTTTTTTTGTTGAAAAAAATGGCTACTGTTCATCACACTAGTCTACTCTAATGTTTCACCAGGAATTTTGTTTTGAAACTTTTGTTTTGTAAAAAATATGGCACATAGTCACACTTGTGGTGTTCCCGGTCAAAAATGACCGGCCTATACAAAATAGCTTATAAATCACTCATTATACCATATTTTCACCCAATCTTGGATTCAATCTTTTTGTCAACTTGTTCTCTTTCAATTAGGACTGGTTTTATATTTCTGTTTGCATCTGATTAATCGTGGGCCTCATTTATCTGAGAGTAGGCATGGTCAAAAATTGTCACAATGGCCGACCATTGAAAGTGAATGGGAGAGACTGAAAATAACAGAACAATTTAGTTTTCAGGAGCATGTTCATTATTTTCATGTACACATATGAGCATGTGTGCTTGCAAACATCGAGCCCTTGGACCTGTGCATGTATCGATACATTTATACACACGCTACCCAGACACACACACGTTAAAACACACAAACTTTGAGTATTACACACATTCTTTTCCATAGAGAGAAATTTGATCCTCCTCACTAGTTTCTGAGTCAAAAATCTGATGAATAACATCATGTGCAGAGAGCTGCTTTTCCATTGTGCTGCCACAAATGAATGACAAGCAAGGTGCTGTGAGGCATTTATATATGCCTCTGTTCCTAGGTCTGTGTGAGAATCAAGGGGGTAATCCATCGACCGGAAGTTGAAGCCTCGCGGGAGCTGCCATCTTGTAGCAG
The DNA here is from genome assembly GCA_030378365.1 of Hybognathus amarus. NCBI lineage: Eukaryota > Metazoa > Chordata > Actinopteri > Cypriniformes > Leuciscidae > Hybognathus > Hybognathus amarus. The sequence goes on from JAQIUQ010002779.1 coordinate 368,467, forward strand.
AACTTCACTTGCGTTAGCATTTCCATTGACTCCCATTCATTTTGGCGTCACTTTGATAGCGAATAACTTTACATCTGAGGCGTTTGAAGACCCCATTTGTCCATCATTTATTTCTAAAGAAACACGACAATGTATAAAATGCTCCATTACCTTGTAGCTTATGTTATGGCCCCGTAGAAGCAGTTTTTTGTAAAATAGGCTAATGAAACAAGAACATGAAAGAAAGATTCTTTTGAAGCCGGATCACTGCAGTCACGGCCAGTTTGTGTATGTGTGAGTGGTAATGTCAGATGGATAAATGTATATTAGATGCAGGTTAGGGTAGGATCAAATTTCTCTCTATGGAAAAGAATGTGTGTAATACTCAAAGTTTGTGTGTTTTAACGTGTGTGTGTCTGGGTAGCGTGTGTATAAATGTATCGATACATGCACAGGTCCAAGGGCTCGATGTTTGCAAGCACACATGCTCATATGTGTACATGAAAATAATGAACATGCTCCTGAAAACTAAATTGTTCTGTTATTTTCAGTGTCTCCCATTCACTTTCAATGGTCGCCCATTGTGACCATTTTTGCCCATGCCTACTCTCAGATAAATGAGGCCCACGATTAATCAGATGCAAACAGAAATATAAAACCAGTCCTAATTGAAAGAGAACAAGTTGACAAAAAGATTGAATCCAAGATTGGGTGAAAATATGGTATAATGAGTGATTTATAAGCTATTTTGTATAGGCCGGTCATTTTTGACCGGGAACACCACAAGTGTGACTATGTGCCATATTTTTTACAAAACAAAAGTTTCAAAACAAAATTCCTGGTGAAACATTAGAGTAGACTAGTGTGATGAACAGTAGCCATTTTTTTTCAAAAAAAAAATTCATATTTCCAAATTTACTCAAAAATTATTTATTTTTTACTCAAAAAATGAGATGCCTACTCTCAGACAAACGAGGCCTACGATTAATCAGATGCAAACAGAAATATAAAACCAGTCCTAATTGAAAGAGAACAAGTTGACAAAAAGATTGAATCCAAGATTGGGTGAAAATATGGTATAATGAGTGATTTATAAGCTATTTTGTATAGGCCGGTCATTTTTGACCGGGAACACCACAAGTGTGACTATGTGCCATATTTTTTACAAAACAAAAGTTTCAAAACAAAATTCCTGGTGAAACATTAGAGTAGACTAGTGTGATGAACAGTAGCCATTTTTTTCAAAAAAAAATTCATATTTCCAAATTTACTCAAAAATTATTAATTTTTTACTCAAAAAATGAGATGCCTACTCTCAGACAAACGAGGCCTACGATTAAATCGGATGCAAACAGAAATATAAAACCAGTCCTAATTGAAAGAGAACAAGTTGACAAAAAAATTGAATCCAAGATTGGGTGAAAATATGGTATAATGAGTGATTTATAAGCTCTTTTTTATAGACCGGTCATTTTTGACCGGGAACACCACAAGTGTAACAAGGTAACAAAACTCCCACAAAAAAATAAGAAAATTTTCAAAAAACAAATGAGATTTAGATATACTGTTTGGGAACAAAGTCACTAAGTTTCAGTCCAAAGCGATAACATTAACTAGTATTTTCAGGAAAAAGAAAATCTTCTCCGGGTCAAATTGACCCGAACACCACATGAGGGTTAAAGACTATATCCATTTTCCACTTGTGCGTCATGCACTTCATTATAGCCACGTACATGACGGTAACCTTAATATAAAGAAAACAGCTTTACATTTGTTTTTAATAAGAATTTACACATTGCCTGTAGTTAAGAAACACCTTTAAGTGGGTTATCTATATGTACTTTGTCTCTGTTTACTGTAATTCTGTATGAGAAATGAAAACATAAAAAAAACCTGTTGTCTTCTAAATATAGCCTATATGATGAAAAATGTAAGTCTGTGTCTGTGATATGCATTTAGTATCAGAATCACTAAGGAGACAAACTCATTCCTGGCAGATTTTTTACATCAACAAGCATAACTTTTTGCAGACAAATTTACGTGGGCATATTACTTAAAAGTAGACCAGAGCTGCAGACATGGTGTAATATCCTTGAGGCAATTTAGTGATGTCCCTTTTGTGACATGAATACAAAGTTAATAATTCCATATTTTCAGGATTTTTCAGAGTAGAGAGTCAAAATAAAAATAAAATCATTTTTGACTCTTTACTAAGTTTACTTGTTTGCTCTCCAGTTTATTTGACAAATGCCGAGACAATCAAAAATAAATGTATTGCAATATTGTACATTAAACATTTTAAGTAATTATTTTCATGGTGATAATTAATCTGCTTGCATGGGTCAGAGAGACATATTTCATGATTACTAGATGATGACATCACTGGTGGTTTCTCCAGAGCTGTTATTTAGATAAATTAACTAATGATTTTTTTTTTCAAAATGAATCAACACTGAACTTGCTTAAACTGTTTAATGACTCTAAGCCAAAACAAACTGTGTTACATTATTTTCCTGTTATCACTGTAAAGCTTTTTTGAAACAATCTGTACAAGCGCTATATAAATAAAGGTGACTTGACTTGGGGAATTAATAAAACATTTAATTAGTTGAACTCTTCCCTAAACACATGCATGTATAAACAATGTGTTCATACACATTAAACAATAAGTTAATACAAATAAAAAGTATTCACAACAGTGGCTTTTATAAATGAAGTGTAAAAAGGGCCACGAAATTAGTCCAATGGCGGATTCCGATTCGGGGTGAAGGTTTCAAGCGTGTTCCGTCTCTTCCATAGCAAAGTGAATTTTAGTTAAATGCAACACATTTAATCTTATGTATTAACTCGTTTCATCTGACTCCATAAAATGAAAAGGGTTTATCAATGATATATGTGCATAATTTAATACGTTAATGCTTGACTATTCATTATAACTTAATGAAAATAAAGTCAAAGTCTGTTAGAATAATCAAGTATAACAATGTATTATGTCAGGTAAATGTATTATTACAATTCCACAAGATAATCAATGCAGACCATCGAATGTTTTAGAACAAAGAAGAATCATTTTACCTGACAAGACTACGCGAGACTGGGAGTCAAACTCCCAGCCTCACGGGCTGATCTGAATACAGAATGGCAGCCGCGAACTCTGGTTACATCCTTCCTTTATAGTCAGACCTCACCTGATATGTAAATCACCAGGTTACAATGGAAAGCTACTGAATCCCCTACCATGTTTATTGGGGGCAGACGTGTGAAGTCAAAAGGCACACCCTTCTGTGTGCAAAACATTTCTATATTCATAAAAAACCTTTGGGAATGAGACATTATTACCAGTCACCCTGCGACCATCAAAATGACTCCAAACACTTCTTAAAGATTATCACATTCACATTAAAAACATATATATATATATATATATATATATATATACATATATATATATATATATATATATATATATATATATATATATATATCTTGAGTTTTCAATTTACTGACTCAGAGAGAGAGAGAAGATGTAGATAAGATTTTTAGAGAAAAGGGGGTATAGGGTGTCAAATGTTAATTTGAAAGCAATGCCATTTGTCTTCAGAGAGCATTGGTCAGATATTTTCTCTTTAAACAGTTTTCCAGTCTTACAGAAGGATGGTTGTATAAGATAACTTTGAATGTGCTGGCAAAGAATCATTCAAAGCCCTTGGTGCTCATCACAGTTGCATCAACATTTTTCTTAAACAGAGAATAAAATGATAATTCTTCTTTAATGTAAATTAAGGAGCTAAATGACTTTCCATTTGTTTAACAGAGTTTTTATAATAGCATTAACAGCTTGTTTGTTGGGTAATTTTTCTTACTTTAGCTGAGGAAGTGAGATCTATGTCTAAAAGACATGTAGGACATGATTCGCATTAATGAGAAACTCTTTAGATAAGCTTCCATTTCACATGTGACAGAATACACTTCTCTCCGCTATAGTCTTGAGGCCTATGGAAGGGAAACTCTTTCAGATAATTGGCGCTATTGAGTTGCAGAAAAATGGCTTTTGGAATGCTTTGATTTTAATAAGATGTCCCACTTGTCAGTTGCAAATGATGAGACTTGCATTTTGCAACAGTCTGTGGACCATTAATTGGTGTTGGATGGGATGACATGTTGCTGTAAAATGCTGGCAGTTATTCTGTCCAGGGAAGTGCTATTGAAGCAATCATGCCGGAGACGAAAAGCTATGTCACCAGCTAATGCAAATAAGGTCTGTTTCACATTTAAATATGTCGTTCAAGGTCTCTCTATTTAAGTCAAGTATTAAGGAAAGCAGAACTTTTTTTATATTTTTTTTAAATGAAGACAGAGCACGTAGTTATATGCCAGGCTTCACAACTCCACAGAGACCTTTCATACTCACAGCGTAAAAAATCATTGTGCGAAACCGGAGTCATTACACTTCAGACACACAAAATGCTTTTGTTCGCTCGCCAAATGTAAATTCCAGATCAAATCCCACAGGACTGTGGGTGCGCCTGTAATGGCGAAAGATATGGAAGTAAATCCTGCACTAAAATCCAACTTAATTCCACTGTATAAGCAAAGCACCCTGCTTCCTCCACATAAATTCTGCCTTCTGTTCTGCTAATCTCTTAATGCGCACTAAGTATCTCAAAAGAAAAGAACTCACTCCTCTCATCCAACCTAAACGAATAATAAACATCAGAATGGTGCTATAGTGCTGATAAGTTTACATAAAATCAGCCAAGATCAGACCTCTATCAAATAACATCTCATCAAACATAGTAGGTTCAATGAATTTCAGCACATAATCATCTCCTAAAAAAAAAATAATAATAATTAGCTTTGGCTTAGTGAATTGACTGCTGATGGAAAAACTTTGATGGAATCTCTCCAAGCTGTCTGAATCCCATTGCCTTGAACACAAAGTTTTGTAAAGCAAGTAATATGTTTCAACACTGGTTTTGGCTTTTGACTTTTTCTCCAAAACAAAGTGGATCAGGATAATACATATGCTAATGAGAAAAAGACTATTCAGCAATGTTGGGCAAAATAAATGTGAAGCTATTTAAGTTACAAAATAATTTGCAAATTAGATTAAACAAGATTTCTTATTTCAATACACCCCCACAACAAAACTTTTTTGTGTGTTCTTTCAAGAATTATAAAAGTGTGATTTCTAGACAAATAATTATAATCATATACCACTTTTACGCCGCCTTCACACTAGCAGTTGAAATCCTCCCCGATAAGACTCCGAAATGACCAGAAGTCATTCATTTCCTATGGAGATTCGCAGACCACATGCAAATGGGTCTGAAATGGATCAGACCAGAGTGCGGTGCAAAGAAAATCGTGTCCGTTGGTCATTCAGGATGCGTTAAAAAAATATAACTCTTGCGAAAAGCTACAGACGGTTCCTATCCGACAATTCCAGCGAAAGTTGAGTGTTGCTATGGTACTGATAAACAAACCTGAATTCTTAACGTTTAATAAAATAAATGATTTTATAACGATAAGTTGTCATGTCATTTTTTTATGACTTTTTAACGTTTTTAGGGCAGTTAATACAATTAAATTGTAGGCAGACATTGAACTATTGACCACCATATACACATTTTTTAGTCGACCTGACATGTCAACGTCCTGAGCAACTTTCCTCACGCAGCAGCCTTCCTATAGACCCCTTTTGCGCCGACGTCACAGTTACGTCACAGCGCTGAGCTGGAGGCAAAACAAAGTGAAAACTGGAGGCGGCCATTACAAACCACCACAGATTCGGCTACATAATAAGGGGCTTACATTATTGTTACTATTATTAAATGTCATCTTGTTGTGTTGTTTGGTGCAAGAATTGATGAAATATGAATATGCTGTATCTGGAATTTTTATTTCTAGAAATATATCTTTAAAATCGCACCATAATGCCACTCGTTACATTGTCGTGGTCTCGGCGCTGGCTCGGCAGAACTGTGGATCGTACACACACGTCTTGTACAGGATATAGGCATCTAAAGATTTATATACCCTCAGTTTCACTTTACGAACGGTTTCTCTATAAGGTAGGTGTAGAAGTCAGGCCACTCAACCGAGGTAACGTAACGTTAATCCTGTCAGATCGTTCCATGCATTGAGTGAGCGTGAAGGTGGCTACGGGTCAGCCAATCTGGTTCCGTCCATTAAAAATTACTTTTGGAAATAACAATCGTGGTCCTGGACACTGAGTGACCTTACACATTAAGATAAAATCTGATTTTCTCCAGTCATTGTTAAAAAACAAGCTAACAATGCTTGCTAACTGAGCGTTAGTGAAACGGCCAGAGGATTGATTTCTGCCTCCACCGAAGCTCCGCCCACAAAAAAACGTCACTGTGTTTACCAACTGAAAAGGGGTCTATTAATATCTTTATAACCCTCATCAGAGAATTCATACAGAACTGACAGAATCAACCTTTCTAATCTCTCCGCTATTTTTGTTCTACCCTCGTCCGACGCTTTTCACTGTGTAGTACGACGTCCGTTGGAAACGTATTGTGTATTACGGAGCTGATTTCAACTGCCAGTGTGAAGGCGGCGTTACTCATTTATTTGTCAAGATCTAAATTATTTTATCAGGTAGAAATTGTGTGTAAAATATATTTTTTCAATCCTTAATCCAGTGAATTATAAACAAAAGAAGAAGTCATGGGGCCCTCGGACATTGTTGTGAAATTAAAAAGATTCCAAAAGTAATAGAAACACTGAGCTACATGGCAAAGCTTTCACGGCAACTTTATAGGATTTACAAATATAAAATTAGTTAGGAATTTTAAACAGCAATGAAAAAAAGAGAGATAAAATAGGTGTAGTTAAATAAATAACTTTCCTATTAAAAAGCTACAAACCAGACATATACTGTAGCTAGTTTTGATTCAAAACAAATGAAAACATCAGACACACAATTTGATATCTAAAGGTTGTCAAGGAAAATGGAACGTCATGATGTTTATCAATGCTACCCATCAACATGATCACTAGCTTTTCTAAAAAGCTATATGCCATTTAAAAACTATGCTACCACCTCACAGCTGAGAAATGTGCTGAGGCCTAGTGTTAATGCTTTCAGTTCGTTTGGATGAATAAACCTTCAGCGCCACATTTAATTTGCCAATATGATGACTTCAAATTAAAACATCAGCATATCAAAGAGCCACAATATCCAGTAATATGAGCGAGGAAATTGGTTACATATCTATTTTTTATGCTACCAGAACAGAATAGAGAGGACTATTTTTTATTTATAATTTTCATTAAACAATTTTCCTCAATGTGCTCACGTTACATGTCTAGGTTTTCTTGCCTGTGATCAATGCAGATGTACATTCTATGCCTGAAAGCAACTGCAAAGGTTTAGTCGGTCAGATTTGTTCAGTAATTCTTCTGAATACATTAACTCTTTTTGAGAATGTTCCTTTCAGATGTTAGAGGAACATTATTGTTTAAACAAATATTTGGCATCTAGAGGCCCACATTCACATTTTTTTACATATTTAATGATAAGCCTATGAGGGTCCAGGAAGCTCCTCATACAAGGGGTCACATTCCGGAAGAGAGAGCCGAAGTTTAATTCATTTATATGCAGCCACTTAAATATTCATTTCAATCAACCAGCGTATAAATGAGATTGGCAGAGGTGCTATCCTTAGGTGAACCATGTAGTTCTGATTGCAGATTGCTTTTTACAGATAAAGGGAGAGCAAGTGATATGGCAAAAGAAGTGGGAGAGTTAGAAGAGGTAACAGAAGTGTTAGAAATGAAGAATGAATCCTGAAGGACAAATCGTTATGCAGTCATTATACTTGTTTGAGTAGATTATGTCAATGCAGTTTTTTTGTGGCCTCTTTAGATGGAAAATAGGCTAACATCGTCTTTCATTTGCAAAGGATTGGAATGTCCTGTATTTTTATTTATTTATTCATTTTGGGATCCTCTTCAACTCCAAAACTAGAATATGTGAAACCTTACATCGGTGAGAGTGGGAATTTTCTGTGATCTACACATTCATGACATTTTTAACATCTATCACTTTCATTCCAGGGTGGATGCAGTTCTAGCTATGCATTCTGTGTTGAACACTCTTAACTTTGTATAGAAAGAAAACCTTGTATATCTTGCGGGTATAATTTGTAGTATGTACTTCAGAAGTACTTATACTTTCTCATAATAGCTTTATCTCTTGTTCTCTGCTCCTTTACCACAAAACACAAGTCTTGCTTCAAAGTTTAGATTTGTGAACACCAGGATTAGATGTAATCTATAATGTATAATCTATATTGTATTCAAAACTTGAACATTACAGTATATACTCTATTTTAGAAGAGACGGGACTTATAGTGGATGAAGGGAATAGTGGATGAAGGGAATTGTTCATAAATATCAGGTTGACATGGAAGACCTAAAAGGCCATGGTTTACTTTTTTTCTTCCTTCAGTGTAAAAAAAAATTGTTGGTAACAATACCTCTACAGTGTGTTTGTGACAATATTTCAATTACACTATAGTTTGTACTGTAATATTGTGCAAATATTTGGTCAAAGACACTGACTATGGTCAGTATGCTTTAGTTTGCTGTGATTGCATAAAGCTTAAACCAGTAAAATGTCAAAAGAATGTACATTACATGTACATGTTCAGTACATTTACAAAAATCTGAGACTTAAGTGTAATGTGTAAGTGATCAGAGTTGTACAATTGATAGTGCACTACTTAATGTTGGATACTGTTGCCACCTTTAGAGTTATGTATGCTTGCAACATAGATTTAATAAAAGAATAACATATTTAAACATAAATATTAAACTGAATACAATCTTTAATGGATAGAACACGTAGCCTACGCCTAACCTACAGAGAAATGTAACATTGGAAATGGAACATTGGTGCGATTTTTGAATAGCCAAAATAATCAAATAATTCGATCGTTGAATATTATTTTTGCTTTAAATCCCCATGCCTATAAAATACGAAATGTCTTTACCAGACAACAGACAAGCAGCATACGAAAGAAAGTATAGGCCTAAAAAAAAAAACATTCAAGTAAATAATAAATAAAGGAATAGAAGAGGCTCAGAAGTTTCTGCCGCATTTATATTATATTATTATTATACAAGCAGTTCGGCAGTTGTTGTTGTCTGACAAGTCGTCACGTGGGGTAATGACAGCATCGTTTCACAAAATATATGGATTGGCCGTACACACGAAAACGCAAGGGTGTCGTTTTCAGATCTATCCACCTTGGGACCCGTTTTAAAAAAATAGCGGGTTCACTCTCCCAAAACACCGGATCCGTGTGGACGAAACGCCAATACGATAAAAAATTTATACCGATCCAGCGAACGCGTCTTCGTGTGGACGGGCCTAGAGTCCAAAGAGCAAACGTGTGGATTATTGTGATGTTTTTATCAGCTGTTTGAACAAGTTTGAGCACCTGTTCGCAAAAGAGGATCAATAGGCTTTATGTCGAACATCACGTGACCAAACCGGAAAACGGGTTTAGTGGCATCCGCTTGTCAGAGAAAATGTCAACGGCCATAAGAATTGACTACGATATCTATGGATTTTTATGGTAATTTGCTAACCTACCTAGTTCACTTTGTTATTGGCGTTTTATTCAATTTAAATATCTAAACGTTACTGTAGAGAAGAAAAAATAAAAAACGTTTAAATATCAATCTGCACATGTGAGGGACATTGGTTATGATAATCTTTGCTCGCTCCTTTTAAGTTATCTTGAGAAAAACAGCAAAAAAATCATGAAGCACATACATGTAATTAGGCTGCACGATGCATCACTTTAACATTCGATATCGCGATATGCGCATTCACGATAGTCACATTGCAAGCAATGCGCGATGTCACTAGGTGATCGTCAGTTAATCCGTGATTCGTGATCAGTCAGGCTCCATGCCAGCAGCTCCCCGACCCGTAACGCTTGTGATTTGCTATTAGATTTAATATTAGTTTCTATGCGGATATACTCCATAACAAAACCGCCCAAGTCATTCAATGATTCATTCTTTCCAAATAGAGCTATTTAAATCATCTGGGGAAATTATTCTAATATCGCAATATATATCGCGGAAATATAAAATATCGCAATGCCATTTTTTACCAATATTTGTGAGCCCTACATGTAATACTGAAGTTCTCCATATCTTTTCAGATGAAGAAACAAACTCATCTTCATCTTGAATAGTGTGAGAACATTTCCTGCAAATTTCCATTTTTTGGTAAACTATTGCTTTAAAATCAACATGATTTTCAAATGCTTGACAAATGCTTAGACTAATGGGAGCACAGGTGGTTATTTTAATGTAAACACGTGAAGAACAGATGCACTTACTAAAAATGACTTGAAGAAAGAGTCATCATCATTTCCAAGCTTGATAGGTTGGCTAGTCCTTGAATCACAAGGGTTCGGACCTCCGTTGGCTGGGCTGACTTTAGAGGAAAACACAAAATTCCATTAATGCCAACAACTAATCAATATAGCCTATTTGAAGAAATTTTATGAGAATATACGATTAAATGATGACAAAATGAAATGCTTTTAAAAGGGATAGTATCCCCTAGAAATGACATTTCTGTCATAACTTAACATTAGTCACCCTCAAGTTATTCCAAACCTGTACTTTACTTTGCTCAGTTGAATAGAAAAGAAGAATACATTTTGAAGAATGTTTGTAACCAAGCAGTTTTGGGCCAACATTGACTTATACATGCTAAAAAAAATAATAAGAACACCAATTGTACCCAAGATTGTTCAATTACAAACATTCTTCAAAATATCTTCCTTTGTTTTCAACGTTAACAAAGAAATGTATACAGGTTTGGAACAACTTGAGGATGAGTAAAAGTTATCCTTTAAGTTATCTTAAATAAGACAAAACCTTTATTTATAAACCATTATTATAAACCATTACTAACCTTTAATTGATTTAAATAGTTAGTCAAGGTTCTCGTAGAAATCCTGCTTTAGGTTTTTGCCAGCAATTCTGTTGAACTGGGGAGATAAGAGCAGATCACACAATCACATTAGCGTGCACATAGAAATACTACGTTTTACAAGTCAAAATATCAAATAAGTCGATTTCTAAATCAATCAGAAATGTATCATGAAAATATTTGCAAGTTACAGGTCAAACTGACGTTTGCCCGGGAAAAATAACCCACATGGTCTATGCAGTAGCTGCCATGTTCTTTCTTGCACAGAAAAAAAGATAATCAAATATGTAGATCTCACTAGTAAAATAAGAAATAAGCTGTTGACATTTCAATAAATCATACTAATACTATCACAAAGTCATGAAGAAAATACCGTTGATTAATGGCGAGGTTGTCAAAAGTTTGACCAGAAAAAAACATTACTAAGTTGACTAGTACGTCTCAAGTAAGGTTTATGTTAGTTAACTAAGTTATTTTGCTGATAAATATACGATTATACAATTGAACTAATACATTAAAGAATCGTTTGATATCGCAGTTATCATATCATCACAAAACCATCAATAAAACGTTATGTTGGAAAAGTTTGACCAGGAAACATTGTAATTAACGTTATGGCTGCGTTCTCTTTTATTAACCGTGCAAGGATTTAAATAAACATATTTCAGAGTTAAAAAGTCATACAAAATAACTTTATATCTTAATAATTGTACTTACCGAGAATGTTACACAAAGAAAAACTGCCGTCTTGAAATTTGATTGAACTGGTGTCAGCAACAGACGTCCGACGATGCGAAAATCACCAATTTTGTAATCCACCAATCAGTGCATTAGTTTTCTTGTTGCCAGGCGGAACTGCTTGCGTGGCCAATCGCATCAGAGGAAGATAAGAGAGAGACATTTTAAACCTTTGAAATTAATTTGATTTGAAGACATAATGTGTCGTCGCTATATTTCTGTAATTTTGTCTTTTTTTTTTTTTTTGTTATTGAGGCTTGGTTGGTGGCTGATGTGAGGAACTCTTTCATGCATTTTGGCACGTGGCATATATGTGCACGTGAAATGTATGAGCTTGTATAAAAGGCTACTGAGTGAAAATTGTGCAACACCCAGTATAACAAAAACACTATTAGGCTACTATGGGTATTCAAGTTCATCTATCAAGTTTAAAGTATCAGGTTTTATATATATATATATATATATATATATATATATATATATATATATATATATATATATATATATATATATATATATATATATACATACATACATATATATATATATATATATATATATATATATATATATATATATATATATATATATACATACATACATACATATCATACATATATATATATATATATATATATATATATATATATATATATATATATATACATATATATGTATATATATATATATATATATATATATATATATATACATACATATATATATATATATATATATATATATATATATATATATATATATATATATACATATATACATATATATATATATATATATATATATATATATATATATATATATATATATATATATATATATATATATATATATATATATATATATATATATATATATATATATATATATATATATATATATATATACATATATACATATATACATGTATACATGTATACATATATATATATATATATATATATATATATATATATATATATATATACATACATATATACACTGATGTTTATATATATAAACATCAGTTTATTTCCATTACGATCAATAATTGTAAAATAAAAGCCATTTGTTTTCTGGTAAAATAAGAATGACACCTTGCACTTAAGTTTTTGTATTTTCAAGGTAAATAAGTTATTTGAACTTATATTTTTGAGTGACAGGGCCAAAATACAAAATTTAAAGTAATGTTTAGTCAAGTACACTTGATTGTTTAAGTAAAGACAACATTAGGGTTTACAGTGTGGGTTCGCGTGTTATATTAACGATAAAGGGTGCAGTGCGTAGTATAGCGCCGTTTTGTCATATAGCGTTATATATGACGATAAAGGATGAGAATGGGCTCTGTCTTCTCATGATCATCTCTTCATTTTCACGTGATTCTCGACATGACAAAAGTTGTGGAAACAAGAAAACAAATCTTGTTGTGTCAAGAACACGGAAAAATATTAACCCTTGATAACGAGAACATTTGTAGTGTCGAGATCACAAAAAAAATTTGTGAAGAAAAAGTTGTGAGCATCATCAAACAACTGATCATGATAAAATTAAGTTTTAAAGAAATCAAGAAAGAAAAATAATAATCATCCATGGCCTCTCAGGGCTTCCATTAGCTTATACTGGCATTTAAATTATGTTTTATAATTTGTTTTTCATAATTGTTTTCCAATTAAAATTTGGTTGGTCATTTATTTACAGGTTTTATGTAGTAGCAAAAACATTAAGTAATGTGTAGATACACATTTTCTACATTTTAATTGAAAACACAATAGCAACAAATACAACCAAGAATTTTTCCTAGAACCTCACATATAACACTGAAATATCTTCATTGTGCTCTGAGTCAATCTATTTCCAATGAACATTGTGACAGGCCACCAGGCTGATACCAAAAAAGCCAATTGTTCTCTTTAAAACGCAGCACAGAGGCCTTTGGGGCAACCTGTGACCCCCGACTTGACCAGTTTTCTCACCTTCGCAAAGATACAGGTCAAAGAGGTTCAGGAGTTTTCCCCACTTAACCTTATTGGAATGGAGTATAGAGAGGAAAATTGAGTGCTAGGGGGCTTAAAGAAGGTTCCCAGACTCTGTCAGACCTTGTATAATTGTGATGAGCTGCAGGTGAGAGTGGTCTAGAGGGGAAAAAACCTTTCCCCTTTTGGTCACACCTGCCTTGGTTTCATGTTCTCCATGCCTTCATGACCTTCTCTGTTTTTAATTATTGTGATGGGAAGAACACCGGTTATCTTCAACTGCTCGCGTAATGTTCCTATAATATTGCGTCTGTTTATAAAATAAATAAATAAAAACAGAACAGGCATTTTTAATATCACCACTCCATGTCAAAAATGTGTAGCAATGCATTATTTAATTGGATGTCATGCTTTCCACTACTGCATAAAAAAAGATCATGGTAGGTGTAGCATTTCAAATTCTCAGAAATGATATTTTCTAAAAGTGAAATACAGTGATGTAGGTTTGTAATTGTTTTATTGTGATTTTTGACATGTGCTTCTAATAATCACGTGTATGTTGAAATGTTTCAAAAATGTAACATGCAGAAAGATTCACTAGGAACACACATACAGTGTGTAAAATACACACAAACTCTCTTTGTACACTTATTTTTACAAAACCCCCACAAATGTACTTTTGACTAAATGATGTGCATTCCAAGGATGCCTATAAAAATCAATTTAATGTTATATTTGTTGTCAATGTACGCCAGCTACCATTTCTACAATGAATAACAAGAATTTCCGGCCTCATTCTAGAAACAAGAACTGGATAAAAGAGGATTGCAAATACTACAAGGCAACAGTGGCATATGTATCCCCATACATCAACAAAGCATCACAAAAATTGGACTGCATGCCTGTAGAGCCATCTGTACGTCTGTGAAAGTGCTCAAAGTCATAATGTACATTTACATCCTGAAAGTCTGGGAGACGTCATCTCTCCAGCGCTTACAAGATAGGCCCTTTTAATTATGCCTGTGTCCACTGCCAACATTTGTTTACCCTATTTTGTAAACAGCAGGTTGACTGGATTTATGAAAATGTGAAACAGAAAAATTGCATGCAGCACAGGCTACTCGGCGTGAAGGCTCTGAACACCGACTGAGCTCCTGTGAATGGCTCCAATCTTAATCAAATGAAGCAGTGAAAACCCATGGTAATTTCCAAACTGTCCAGTAAAATCAAATTCAAAAAGTCCTATAAAGGCCAGAGGGATCTAGAGACAGTTTCACTGCCTTATATTTATTGAAACTTCCCAATTACAGAAATGTTCTCTTTGCTCATTATGAAGATCTGCTGGATTTGAATTTGGAACATTGTGTGTCCAATGTTCTGTTGAGAACATCTGAGGATTCATGACATTTCAAATGGATTACAATATCTAACATCACAAGATGGGCCTAAATGATTTTATGCAATTATACTAGAGGAAAAGACATTGTGTGATGTCAGTTCAACCAAAAATGAGATGCTAGCTCCATGAATTGCGTTATTCAGACATGCCCTTAATTGGAATATACATTTTAATTCATGTCAAGTGATGCTATTTAGACAAGAATGCAGTTTTATTCTTCAATGATATACTCTATTCTTTTGAATAGCATGATCATCTGCACTATAACATTTTTTTGTTGCTAATTATTTAAATGTACAATTTGAGTCGCACCCAGAATACAACCAGTGGTCATTTACAAATACATTTTGCAAAGATAACTTGGTTTGTGTTGCACTGACAAAGCTTTATATTTTCAGAGGAAATGTTGCATAAATTTGATTGTAGTGGTTTGACTATATCGATTACTATATTATTATGTCTCAAAGAAATCCTTCCCTCCAAGCCACGATAATGAATGGTACAATAAACACTTTACTGAACATTCATATTGTCTGTCTGCAAAACAATCTGCTTCCAATGCATAGAGTTTACAAAACGCTGTTATTTCACACCTTACCAAATCAAATAAAAAAAACTCTAAATGGTGATTATATAGCAGTGATTTGTTTATTTTCAAGTATGACTTGCAAGTTGCAACACCGAAATGTTCTAACTTTTAGAAGAGGAGACACTGTAGGCTGTAAGACATTTTACTCATCCATGCTCTCCTTAGGTTTAATCAAATTGTTAAATCACTTTGATTATGCTTATAGACTCAAATCTAGCAGGGTTTAAATGTGCAATGTGTTATTTTGAGTATCTATTAACATAAATGCAATATGACATCCATAACTATGTTTTCAGTGGACTATGAAGAACTTCCTTAATAAACCATTTTTATTACCTTAGAATGAGACTTTAGATCTACATTACTGCGGTCACCCCTTTCTATGAAGGTCGACTTATTGTGTCGCCATGTTTCTACCATAGCCGACAGCAAACACAGAAGCTGCTGACAGTGCGTGGAGCCCGATTTCCATGAAAGTTCATATTTATAGCACGAATGTCATTTCTTGTGCCATTTATACACCAAAAACAGTTTTTGCGTGTATATGGTACGCGTTTTCCATGTGCATATGATACGCACTTTTTGCTGTGTAATACGCACAAACTCCCCACCCCCTCCCCCCTAAACCTACCCCAGGGTTTTTTAGTGCTTAGCATATACACAAAAAAAAAAAAAAAAAAAAAACATTTTTTGGGCATATAAATGCCACGAGAAATGACATTCGTGGTATAGATATGCATTTTCATGAGACTGTGTTGGTTTCGTCACTACCTTGAAAGACAAGCAGCAGAAACCTAGTAGCTAGCCATAGACACCATAAGTAGCTGTACTTTCCCGTGTCAGTGGTGTAAAATATGTAGTTGATTTGTAATTGAATAATCTAACTACTGTAAGCTATTTATATGTAGTTGGATTGTTTATATGTAATACTAGAAGAACTAGTTCTTCTACCTCATTGTGTTATATGGGGATAAATGTGCTGGTTACGCTTGTGAGACAGCTGGATTAGTACTCTTGTCATTGACCGTGAAATATTAACGTTACAGGAATCACCAAGCAGTCGATCGCGGTCTGACAAGTACATCTTGGAAGCATTCCAAGTTGATTGCGAAGAGTTTTCAAAATCAGAAAAAGGCCTATCGTATGTAGTAAATGGTGTCTAGGGTATGCGGAGGCGTGCACTGTTACAATTATGCCATTTTTGCCGCGCACACCTTTGGGCTCATGCGAACGCGTCTGAAGAAAAACAGTCTTGGAAAACAGTCACGACAAGTCAAACCACGAACGTCGTGCTAAGTGTGCTGAACTGTATGAGTTCAACGAACTTCTGAACTGTGTGAACTGGCGTTCGGGATTCACTTATCGAGACTATTTTCCAAGATGGCTCCTGTCTGTATACACAAAGTGAACTGTCTTTATAAAGTATCTTCTTATTGAAGGTTCTATATGTTACTTTTTTTATAAAATGAATCCTTTTTTATTGCCTGTGTTTGAAGGGGTTGTAATCACACATTGCAATGATCCACTTTTCGGGTTTTGCTATTACCTTTGAAGGCCAATATTCAGTGAGGTCTCTGGGTCGGATTTCCTGCGAAATCCATCAGATGTGACGTGCATGCACTCTTCCGAGCCTCATGTCTCTATTCAATCTCTTTACAGTCAACCATGCGACCAACGGCACTTCAGCTGACGACATGGAGTCTGATAACAGCCCAAAACGTCCTGACTCCAACACAAACTCCACATGACAGCTATGGAAATTAAGAGACCACTGCCTAATCAGCAGTTGCTCTGGATTTATTATTTATATTATAAATAATAAATCCAGAGCAACTGCTGATTTGGCAGTGGTCTCTTAATTTTTTCCATAGCTGTAAATATAAAAAACAAAAAGTTTTACCTGCCCAAGCTTCGTCAGGCAAAACGTGAATTCTGATCGAGCTCCGGACGAAAACGCGGATCAACATAGTAAACTCCAGTGAAATAGCAAGGTAAACTACATGAAACATGACATGAATACAAACGAATGTTCCAGGATAACAAAAAGTAGGTGCTTTAGGATGTAACTTATATTATTTACTAGATCTACTGACTAACGTCACTCATCCCACTACTATCATATTGTTTATAATCCACATTTCCAGACACGTTCAGTACAGTAATGTTACTTCCTACGATCTTACTGATACACTGAAACTGTTCAGTTTAGTTCACTAACCGTTTTCGTTATCATATTATACATTCACCTGTGTTGACATTGCTGATTGTGAAAGATACACGAAAATAGTTAGTGAAATGGCTTTATATAACATCACATGTCGGCTAAATGCAGTTTATTGTAACATTATCATGGTACGAGCACAGAGCATTAGTTCAACGTCAAGCTGATAACAGTAGGCTATTATTGTACCTGCAGTGGGAGTTTACATTAGTTTCCAGCATGTTGTGTGATTATTTTGCCATTGCGTTGAAAGTCTCCGTGTGGCCGGTAGTGAATAACCTGACATCCCGCCAGATGGATTTGTCTCTGCATATCCATCTGGAAACCTTCCGTTGAAGTAGTTTTGGAAGGGGCGAAAATACTGGTTAGCTGATTGGTCTATGTTGGTGATAGACGGGCCAAATCAACCAATCAGATCAACTCTTGCCGAAACCAGTCGGGAGAAGAGCAAAAACATCTTTTCCTCTGAGAAAAGCCTCCAGAGCAGTGTTTTGCTCTTCTTTCAGTGAGGAAATACTCTGTAATTCCGATAAAACTTGCTCGATAGCCACGCTGATGCTAATTTCATCCGCTGAAGCCGCAAATGCTCTTTAGACTGAACTGTCGCGCTTCTCGTCGCGTCACACCTCAACCCGCCTCAAAGCCAATGCTGATTGGACGTTCGTTGGTGAACTGCTCCCAAATTTTCTTTAACGGAAAGTATCCAGACTGATCTGCGAGTGAAACCTTGAAAGCTCGCAAGATCAGGATGGTTTCACAAGGCTAGGTAGTGAATGCTCGCTCTTGAGATCTAGCACGCACACAAGCACGAGCGGTCTTTAAACGGTCTGTACACTAACAAAGTTCTCAATACTTCGTTTTGCATGTATGGATCCTCATTATGTTACTGCGTTAGTATGGGGCTATTTTGAGCCTCGTTAGTGGTGTAAACTAGCGATTTCTTTTTACTTAGTAAATGCCCCCAGTATTAGCATTATACGCTGAAACAGTTTTTAGAGATAAAACTCTTTACCTTCGACTATCATGAAAACAAATCTAAGAGAACGATTGACTAGGTACCGATGTTTTATTAGACCAAAGGTTTATTTTGCGGTGAGAAGACCCTTTTGGAATTGCTCCGTTTATATTGTATTGTTTTGTAGTGCTGATGTTGCATAAGTGCATTTATTCAGCAACCACAATCGCAAACAGTCAATATTTATGATTGGATATATTGCATAACTATATTGCAGATGATTATGCTTAAATAACTGTGAGGAATCATGATCATGAATAAAATATGATATTATCGTGCGGCCCTATATTCCAGCATCCACCAGTTGGGGTAAATGGGGCATGCTAAGAAAACACTATACACACCGCACGTATAACTACTGTAGCTTTTTACTCTCAATGTATGACAGGCAGGAGAAGCCAAATTTAATTACCATCACAGGGCACAACACCATCTGTGCTCAGACAATGATTGACTCTTAGCCTCCAGTCTCTTCCATCAAACATTCAAACATTCAAACTCAATCCAATAGCAGCAACCTGGCAGACCCCTGTGCGCCCATGTCGCCCTTTCAGACAAAGCCGAGCATTATCAATGACACCGGTTGTCAACTGTTATGGAGAGCAGAGGAAAAATGTTTAAGGGAGTGTAACAGGAGTTCACTCACAATAGCCTCAGAATATTCACCAAATTCCCATTGCATATGATTCTGCCTGTCCTGCATTCTGATTGGAGCAGTGTTAAAAGTCATTTCCATTTAGATGGATCAGATTGTGGTGCATTTGAGAAACAGGATGTGGAAAGCCAGGATGAATGTGCCTGACGTGCCTGCGCTGGCATGGCCCGACATGAGCTAGTTATTCACAGGCAGCGGGGTTAAATGCGTAGCTAGAGAGAGCATAACCACACGTCATGACTTGGAGAGAAAAAACATGATCTCTGCTGAATAAGATGGACCTGTTTCACTGCAGTTCACTCTCCCAGTCAGATTAACTGCTCTTGTCAAAGGTTTGGTTGTCTTGGAGGGCTTTCCTCAGAGCCCTATCACATTCGCAGTTTCAAATGTCACAGTGCTGAGGTTTTGGTATTTTGCTTTAAGGGATGAATGAAGTCTTTTGAGTAAACCACGAATAGAAGGTCTATATGTCACTGGCTATTCCGTGGCATGTCTTTAAGAAGCTTGTTTACTATGTGTGAACATCTTGTATCAGTTCAGTTCATTTGAATGGTTTATCCAAGGGGAATATCTTGGGTTCAAAATGAGTGAAAGAGTCTAATCAATATCCTCAATCATTCACTTACTGCGAAGTTTTGTATGTTGTTGCAATGCATTCCTGAGCCATTTCCCTGGTTTTATGTAGCCTATCTTGGTTTTTGGATTTCTTGCCTGTTCCTTGGATTGCTCTTTTGCCTCTGACCTCTGTCTGTTTTGTTTGTTTCTTTGTTTGTTTGGAATAGTGATGGCAAAATGAGGCTTTCTGAACCACTGAGACCTTGCAACCCCTTGCTTCACCCAAAGCAAATCCCTTCTGTGGGAAAGTCTCGCCAATCCCTATGAAGTCTTATTGTACCGAATTTTGGTTGTAGTTCCACCAGAGCTCCACTGGGGGCAATCGTCAGAGTCCAAAAATGAAGTCTAAGGGGCTAGATGGCTAAATTTGTCTCTTTCACCTGATTGCTGTTGTAAATATATCTCAGATTTGATTGTAGGTTTTGCAAGGTCAACATGAGTTATATTTCGAAATTTGAATGAACAAGTCATTATGTTCTTTCGATTTCTTACAGGTTGAGTTGTTGTTGCCCATAACACAGCATTCTGTTAATAGATGCTGATTGGTCAGTGAAAGACTGATTATGACCAGAGATGGCATCATGGCATCCAAACTAAGCGGGACCAATGTTAAAGCGGAACAGCTGTGTTGTCGATGCTTTGAGAGAAAAGAAAGTGCACAACGCAAAAGAATAATAAATACATAGACGCCCTATTGGCCGCTTTGCAACGTTGCTGCAGTTTTCTAATTGTGGAAAAAGCATTTTCTGTAATTTACCCGATTTATCAATAACAAAGATAACTGATGGATCTTTATCTATTGTAATACTATATGGTACAACTATAGTGCAATGCAAATAGTAAATAAAAGATAAAGTGAGAAAGTAATAGTAAATAGTTTAGTCAATAAAATAAACAAATATTTTGCAGCAAATAAAATAGTAATAAAAAGGCTATATAACATATAGGCTATATAAAATAAAAGGACACAACCCTGTCTATTTTTGTTAAATTTCAGTTGTATTGATCAGTAATAGACATTATAACAGTAGAAGCCTATGTGAAATTATCCAAGACAAAAAATAAAGTAAAATAATTCAGAAAAACAGGAGGAAAGAACGTAAAAGGTCCTGTATTATGCCTCTTTTCACAAGAGGTAAAATAAGTCTCTGATGTCCCCAGAATGTGAATGTGAAGTTTCAGCTCAAAATACCCAACAGATTTTTTTACAGCATGTTCAAAATGTCATTTTTGGGGGGCTCAGAAAAATGCACTGTTTTAGGCCCTGTTTAATGTGTTCGTTCTGAATAAAACTATTAATTAATTTATTTAAAAAAAAAAATTTTACTAACCCCGAATTTTGAAAGGTAGTATTCATAAAAAAATCTGACATTTTAGATCCCGTCAATCAACACTGTAAACAAAAGTACATCTAAACATTACATATGAATACTCAACGCATTCTATCCCAAGGCGGCATATTTTGACACTTTTGCAAAAGCGTAAATATCCAACGCACATGGCACCCTTTAGCGCCAAATGAGACGGTTAAGTTTCAGGTATGGGGTAGGGGTAGACCACTAGACAGGCGCCTTCTGCCCGATTTTATTTTTAACGTCTCATTTGGCGTGAAAGGGTGCCATGTGCGTTGGATATTTGCGCTTTTGCAAAAGCGTTGTATTTGGCGCTTTGGGATGAGAACGGGCTGGAATACTAATGGCATCACGGCTAACACAGCTGCACTACAAAGGTCAGTGGACAGGCAGCAAGTGCTTGACCTAAGCCATTGAAGAGACTCTCACTGCCTTTATTTTACAAGCCAGAACTGTTTGTATAGCAATACATTGGGTAACTCCAGATTCTCATTTAACCTTGGTGAAGTAGCGTTCCTCAGTTTAAACCATTCTTAATCCCAACTCCCTGTGTGTGTTTACATAAAGATGAAGGCATCTCCTCAGCTGGCTTTATATGGCTTTCAGAAGGTCAAACCTTGTCCTCTTGCCCTCTAATCTTCCCTCAAGTACCTGCTCCTCTCCTAAACCATGTAAGCAGCCTGTTATCTGCACTGTGGTTTTAAATTTCTGCCCACATACAGGTTTAAGAACATCCTCCTCTTTGTTTTAATGACACAAATGGTATCGACTTTCCATTGCTGTTTTGTGCCCTGGAGTGGGGATTGCGTTGCTATTGCACTTGACTTTGATGAGTTCAAACACAACACCAAAAATGTGGAGTGTGGGCATTTAAGTGATGTGCTTATCAGTTGTTGGATTGCTAGTGAAACGTGTGTTCGAATTGCTTCTAAAATGGCTGAAAATGCACTGAAATGAAAGGAAATGTGCAAGAAATAAAGTTAGTTTGAGCAATGCATTATTATATTCTTTGGATACTGGTTTTCACTTTTATAATTTGTGGCCTTTTTTGTCTCCTTGGGATGAATCACTTTTGAATTCTCTTTAACTGTTAACCCCTCCTCCCTCCCTTTTCTTAGGCCCTATTTACACGAGAACGCTAGCGGGTGAAAACGTAAAAATATTTTATCTGGATGTGCCTTTCGTTTACACAGCGACGGCGTTTTTGAGGCTTAAAAATGCAAAAAAGTGAAACCACCCTCCAGAGTGGAAATCTTAAAACGCTCCACCGTCACGATTCCCGTGAAAAGGGTAAAAACGCAAAAGTCTGCTTGACAGTGAAGGTTGTACGCAGGGGCGTGGACTTGGTGTTGCTGTAGTATGCACTCCTAGCCACCTGGAGTGCATACTACATTGAATTTCTCAGACATTTGCGTCACCATTTGCACGCAAATTTCCCACACAAAACGCTTCGTCTAAAACGCAGAATAAAAAGTGATGATGCAACGCCACTTTTGCGTTTTCTCTTTTAGAATCGTTTCCATGTAAACATAGTCTTAGGCATAGACATGAAAACCCAAATTACAGCTTTTGAATGATACCTAAATTATGATAATTACTAAAATATGACATGGTGAAAAAAAATAAGAGTGTGCTGATAACAGGTTAAGACCTTTTCATACAATAAACGATAACTGTTTAGATAACTATAGCTGACAATATTATAGTGTCCACACCAACGCATGATAAAACATTTTTTCTAAGCATACAGAGTTTGATTGACTTCTGCTTCAAATGATTGACCTGTTTAAAGTCAATTACATTATTGGCTGTCAAACTGGTCTATTTTGATTAAGTGCAGCATACTGAGCTGAATGATATCCAATTTTCCCATGTCAGGCATTTTGAATTTTGTCATAAAATACTCTATTTTATGATCACATTACTGACTCATTATGAAACTCTAGTATGTGTCATCAGCGCCATGCCCTGAAGAATTATAAGTGAAATTTTAAGAAATGCTAATAGCTTTTGATTAGTTTTCCCTATTTTAATGAAAATGGTCTTTATGATTTTCTTGAATCACACCAATAAAAATGATTCCATGCCTTAGTCGGTTCAGAAATATCTGCCATTTTACATTTTCTTGAAAACTAAGGGTTTTTTGAGTCAGATCATCCATCTGATTTTCACTAAAATTGGCATAGATTATCTTGAGACGGCAAAAACCAAAACCATTATCTTGCCGGCAAAAACCAAACGCTGCCCACAATTGGTTCTACAGTTATGCTCTCCTGGGGTGCTTTGCCCTGCTTATTGGGCGCAAATGGTTACATTAAGGCCATAATCAGGACAATGGAATGATTAAACACTTAGTTTTTAAAGAGTGAATCACAGAGATGAGGCCCTGGGGAAGAGGAAGTACATTTAACACATTAATCTATAAAATATGAAGGAAGAGAATAAGTGCAAGAGGAGAAACACAGCGACTCTGACGTCATACATTGAGTGACCCTGGCAATACCATGCTTTTATTTTAGATGTAGTGACAGGAAATATATGTAGGGTTAGATGCATTGAATGCACATGACTTCATGAGGTAATTTCACAAAGCCTACTGTAACATGCATATTCTATCAATAATTATTTGGCATGCACTGGCATTCTCCGACTCAAAATAAGCTTTCAAACCACGTGAAATTATGTGGAAAAAACTTTGGCTCTATTCCTGGCATCCTCCACCGCATCTCAGGTATATCTCAACCTGACAGGAAAGTGAAGCATGTAGGTGTGGAGCAATAGGACCCTTTTCGATCTCTCTCCATGCCAGTCCTAGAATCCCCGTCGAGCATTTCTCGTAAAATCTATAACCAACGCTGTCCGTCAGGAGCGCTGATGGACGGCTGCTCTGAACAGAGGGCTGTTCTCCACAGGCACGGAAACTCTCCAACTGGCCTTAAGGCTATTTTTTAACACTCATTTGTCCCTACAACATGTGTAAGGATACCGCAGTGTCATGAATAATTTATGTATTCTTGGCACCAAGTGACTGACAATGTGGGGTGAAAAGCATGGCCTTGAACGAAATTCATTTCTTCTTTTTGTTTTCAAATTTTACAGTCCTCAAGGTACTTTACAGGAATCTTATTCTTTGTGAATGTCAAAGCGAACCTGAATCAGATTAAACTCACCTACACTGCACACACCTACAGTCTTGACAGTCTGATTGGCTTGTGAATTACTGTATAATGGTATTCCAAATGCCAAAGTTTTGTGTCTTTCTGTAAATATGGGTTGCAGACTTTTGACTATGTTTCACAAACTTTCCTATCCCTATTTGCAGCTTATTCGGGCCAAGAACCACTGACTTAATCAGAAAAGGATTGGCATATAATGTGACCAATCACAGTTTCCTTACATGCTAATCAATAAAGGCCAGTGTTTAGATCGTTGGCTTTAATGGTGACAATTTATTTAGGTTTCATGGACTTTTAGTTTTGTATTCTCTATAGCCACATGTGTTCCTTGTTTGATTTTCCCACCCTCATCTACAATGGACACAAACCATCATAACAGCTGTTCATACCTTCAGGCCGTGTGTCCACCAAAGCGTTTTTCCACGCGCCTGGCGTGACGTTTTCAATTGTTTTCAATGGCTGCTGCGGATATTCTGTATCATAGCAACGAAACGCCTGCAGCGGAAACAACGCTGCTACCAAAATGCTCTCAAGCGCCCAAAGCACAGCGTCTTCAGCAGAGCGTCTGGCGTTTTCAGCTGGCTAAAAATTGCTTTGGTGGACACACGGCCTTAGTTGATCACCATGTGTTTTTATATAATGCCATTTTCATACAAGTTAATTTGATTATTTAGGGTCTGAAATGAAAGTTTGTAATATCCTTTCAATTAAAATTCTCATTAGCATTGTAAGAAAACACTAATTTTATTTGGTCAAAATCAGCTCTGTTTTAAGCTTGCTTCAGTGCATATGCCTTTAAATGATAATGAGCTCCTTGACAACAGTTGAGTTATTTTGGAGAAAGAATGGCAGCGGGAGTCTCTGAGGACCTTTGAACCGGGAGATGGACCTGGAACAAGATGACGGCCACAAAGACGTTTGACAATTAAGGATCGAACAGGATGTTTCTGTAATGGTTGGTTAAAATAATGTCACTTTGATCTATCTTCGTATAGTGGCAGGGTAATGTTACTTATGTATGAACGCTATGTGTTTACTGATGTATACGTACTCAGTTTGTAAAAACACAATAACCCGCAAATGTGAAAGCATTGATGTTGCTTGTGGGGAATATTCCCTTCAAAACAAAACTCAGCCACTACGTCTTCAGCGTTTCGGATTTAGGAACATCAAAATGAGTTTGTTCGTTATTACACCCAAGAACAGAACACCACAATCGCTTAGACGCCGTTCTGCTCCAGCGTATCAACATTGGCGGACTATAATTACAGCTCGCTCAGTGCGGGGATGTGTTGAAAACCCTGCTTTCAATCAACAAACGTGTGAGGGATGGACTGTCACACTGGACGAATCGGCTCTATTTGAGACTGGAAAAAATATATAAGGAGATTAAAACAAAAACACTGGGTATATTTTTATCATTATATGATGGTTGTGTACAGGCACTGCCAACACAAAGTTCCAGTACAATCAACTTGAAAAGGTGCACCCTTCAAGGTATGACCCCTTCAAGTTTCTCTTGTTCACACTTCATTGCATTTAGTGTGTGTTGCCTTGCCTGTCTGTCTGTCTGCTATTTGTATTATTCTTAAACTTTTTATTGGTACTTTATTCTTCATATTCGTCTGTTTGCCTGCAACAACCCTTGACAAACGATTGGCCAGATGCTGTAAATACTGTTTTTTATTCTATTATACTATTATTATGTGGGCAGAAATCATCTTTCTCTGATGAAAGGCCATTCAAACAAAGAAATAAATACTATTATTCAGCAGGGATAAATTAAAGGGATAGTTAACCCAAAAATTTTAATTCTGTCATGATTTACTCACCCTCATATCATTCCAAACCCGTAATACTTTCTTTCATCTTTGGTAAACACATGAAGATAATGAAATCTGAGAGCTTTCTTTCCTTCTGCAACTACCATTTTGATGCTTCCAAAAGTTCAGTGATCGTAAAACTAAATCAATATGAATTGAGCAGTTTAGTCCAAATTTTCTGAAGAGACACGTTAGCTTTACATGATAAACAGACTGAATTTAGGCTTTTATTCACATATAAACATTATTGATAAGGGAACATAAACAGAAGCTCAATCAAACCAATATATATATGTATAAAGCATTTATTTGAAATTGCTTTGTGAAAGTCTTTAGTGTCACATTTGATTAGGCTTGCTGTAGTTATGCAGCAGTTTGTCAGTAACTTACTGTAGATTTAAATTGATGTATATTTACTGCCAACATTTTGTTCAAAGTTAAATGAACATTAAACATTAACAAGTCTTTGTCTTTACAAAATAAAAACTAAAATAACAATCTAATGCAAAGCATTCTGGGAACCAGAAATCTTCATCAATCTTTTTCTGTTTTTTCCCTTCAGATTTTGGTTCCCAGAATGCTTTTCTTGATGCTGTTATTTTTGTTTTGTTCTGTAAAGAAAAAGATAAAGAATTGTTGATGTTTAATGTTCATTTAACTTTGAACAAACTGCTGCCAGTAAATAACAATAATTTAAATCTACAGTAAGTTACTAGCAAGTAGCTGCCAGTTTTACTGTAATTTCTACAGATTTTTTTACAGTGATATATATATATATATATATATATATATATATATATATATATATATATAAATTGTTTTTGATCAAATAATGCAGCCTTGGTAAGCATTTTTAAGAACATTAAAATAAATCCTAAAGCCCCTAAACATTTGAGTATACTGTATTTATTTATTTATTTACTTATTTATTTATTTTTTCTTCTTCTTACAAGGACACATATAATACAACAGATTTATCATTCATTTGTTGGGAATAATGTAATCTTTTGGTTTGCATACATCAAGTTCCCCCAACACAGTATTATCACTCAATTAATGAAAATATTTAAACAATTATTAATAATTGAAAATAACATGACTAACATGATTGTATAATACATAGAAGAATTAGGGGTTGAACGTTAAGCAAAAACTGTCTATACGACATGGGGCTGCTTTCGGGACACCAACTTTCATAGCTGCCTGTCAATATAATTAGAGTTTGGCAGTTCATCATTTACATCACTGTGGGTGGTGAGAACTGGGTATAAAGAACAAGAAAAAAACACCTAGAATTCAAGTCGATAGGTATTTTCATGGGAATTATGAGAAGAGAATAAATATGTGTTAGCTACATTTGGCTCAGCGTTCATCCTGTTGTGTCTCTTTGTTCTCCAGAGCAGTATGCTCACTCTTTCACGCTTGAGTTCAGGAAAATCCTATGGATTCATAGAAAGAGCATTCAATTCACACACCTGGCATTCAATTCAATGAGGAACAAGGAAATGAAAGCAGCCCAACTTCTGACATAAAGTCATTTAGAAAAGAAGAAAAGTGCCCATGAGAACAGTCATTCTTCGTGAATCAAAGATGCTAAATATAAACACATGTAATATTCAGACATGTTGCCACTGCTTCATTATGACACACACTCTCCTTGTGCGCATTTCATTACAATTTAATTTGTGCAGCTCTAGTCGTTACATGTTTAATGGTAACTGAAGTTGGAGAAATGGGACAACATGAGTCTCACACACACACAAAAAAAAAAAAAATATATATATATATATATATATATATATATATATATATATATATATATATTTTTTTTTTTTTTTTTTTGAGGAATAGGAATATGAAGTCTGCATGAACACACAAAATATATCCCAATTACCACTCGTTTGAGTAAAAAACGGGTCTGTAGTGTTTTAAATTCTGGGATGAATTCTTGTCAGCCTTTAAAAAGAAACACCTGCAATGAGTAAAGATGCTGCATTTGAGAATGCTGTGTCTGCCACCAGGTGGCCAGATTGTACTCTGCATATGACACCTTTTCAAGTCATTTACTATTCAACCTGCCTCTGAATGCAGTTCTATTTCTCCATTAACTCACAGCCGTGAGCAACGCAGGGAGAAAAACAAAGGATGAAGTCCGAAGCTGGCACATAGCTCAAAGCAGGGCAATATATACAGTGAAACACAAACTGTTGCTTGTTAAAGTATACTGACCTGAGAAGCTGATATGTAGTATTAAACAGCATATTCTTACCATTCACAAGGGGATCAGTAAAAATGTTGGTTAATAAATGAATACTTTTATTTT
The DNA here is from genome assembly GCA_030378365.1 of Hybognathus amarus. Taxonomy (NCBI): domain Eukaryota; kingdom Metazoa; phylum Chordata; class Actinopteri; order Cypriniformes; family Leuciscidae; genus Hybognathus; species Hybognathus amarus. The sequence goes on from JAQIUQ010002779.1 coordinate 397,315, forward strand.
GCAAGGATGCATTAAATTGATAAAAAGCGACAATGTTACAAAACATATATGTCAAATGTTCAGCTTACTACTCATCAAAGAATCCTAAAAAAGTATCAAGGTTTCCACAAAAATATTAAGCAGCTCAACTGTATTCAACATTAATAATAATATTGGAAATATTGGTTTCACTTTATTTTGGTGGTCCCTTTAACACATTCTGCTGACTATAAGTAATATTGCACATGTCTACTCTCATTAGAGTGTTAGTAGAGTGACTGGTAGGGTTAGAGTAAGTTGACATGCAGTTGCAAAGATTATAGTCAGTAATGTATGTTGGAGGACCATCACAAGCAAAGATATTAAAGGGATAGTTTACTTTGAAATTAATTTTTGATATGTTTTAGCTTACCTCAAGGGCATCCAAGATGTAGGTGTCTTTGTTTCCATGGTATTTTCAATTTTGATATTTTTTGGTCAACCGTTGTTGTCCATCAGTCATATAATGGAGGTTTAGGGGGTCCTCCTCGGTTCACCTCGAAGAGCATGCACAGAGAAGTCAAAATTAAACATGATTTAATGACTCGTAAATGTAAGTACACATTGATGGCCTAAGATACAAACGAGCAGTTTGTGTGAGAAAACGAACAGTATTTATATTGTTTTTACCTCGTGTAACCACAGCCATGTCCAACTGATCTGAAGGCACGGATCGCTTCGGTCTGCGCATGCGCCGGAAATGATCGCTTGCGCGTCTACGTCACTCATTGTTAGATTTTGGAAGTTTTACCTTTCACTGTGAAGATCTAAACATATTTTGATATATCGGAATTGTCTTCCATTGCGATTTCCTTTGCTATATGTTTAGATGTTCTGAAGGACCAAGTGACACTGAAGATTAGAGTAATGATGCTGAGCTTTACAAATTATAATAAAATATATTAAAATAGAAAACAGTTATCTGAAAAAAAAATTATATTATTGGTGAGCATCCAAAAACCGACGCCAAACTTTTGAACGATAGTGTATGATTTAGTTCTGCCAGTAGAATAAATGAAGAGTTCAGATGCAAAACCCTCTAAATGCCATTTGAAATTTTCTTTCTAAAATGACCATTTTTATCAAGCTTGTATATTTAAGTTCAGTAATTTCACTTAAATGGCAATGAGGATTACCTATTAATTGTCATTTTTTAGGTGAAATTACTGAACTTAAATATACAAGCTTGATAAAAATGGTCATTTCATTTTAGAAGAAAATTTCAAATGGCATTTAGAGGCTTTTGCATCTGAACTCTTCAATATAGCCTAGAAATTCAGCACCCTAACGGCAGCAAAAATTATTTTGCAGCAAAGCGTGGTCTAGCAACTCTCTATTGACTATTTAGCTGGACTTTAAACCCCAACTCTGGAAGGGCCAATCCCATCGTGTATAGAGTCGGCGAGGCGGGCTTAACAAAATGACGACAGAGTTGCGACGGTCAGAGCCAGCTCGGACATATTCGGTTTTAAGCCGCACGCGCTGTTACAAAAAGCAGTGGCGAAACGATCAACTTGTCATATCTGCCACGCTCGTGCTGTGTCGTTGAGGATAAAGGCTTTACTCTGTGTGAGCGCGCGCTCTGATCGGGTGCACGGACCTCTCCCGAATCATCTCCACCCAACGCATTCTCATCCCAAGGCGCCATATTTTGACACTTTTGCAAAAGCGTAAATATCCAACGCACATGGCACCCTTTAGCGCCAAATGAGACGGTTAAGTTTTAGGTATGGGGTAGAGGTAGGGTTAGACCACTAGGAGGCGCCTTCTGCCCTATTTATTTACGTCTCATTTGGCGCTAAAGGGTGCCATGTGCGTTGGATATTTGCGCTTTGCAAAAGTGTCAAAATATGGCGCTTTGGGATGAGAACGGGTTCCTCCACCACTCCGAAGCGCCACTGACTCGCCTCCGTTTCCCTCGTAAGCTGATATTAGTATTTAAACATTCTCTATGATATTATTTTTTTAATGAAACACTGTCTCTTTCTCTCTCATACACACACAAACACACACATACTGTCTCTTTCTCTCCACATATATGTAAGCTATAAACTCTTTAGACTTTTAATGATTAGTTTTTTATTTTTCAACTTTGTGGGTCATGTAAAAAAAACAAAAAAAGCCCTTATTTTGGGAATGGATTCTGGGAAATCTCCCTTATTTTCAATGTTCAATGTTGACAGCTGGACTGGATACGGTAAAAGTTTAATATATCAACTTGCTCCGCTGAGTACGTCATCTTCTTCATTGCTCTGATTGGCTTTAGCGCTATCCAATTGCATGCAGAGAGAATTTGAAAGACAACCGTTTATCCCGCCCCTCGGATTGAGCCCTGTCAATGAAGAGTTTCCAGACCTAACATCTTGATGTAGGTCTGGCATGCCAGGCTAGAATAAATAATCACAAGAATAATATCATAAATTTTGATCAGTGTCTAAAGTCGAATAAAATTGCAGTTAATCCAATTCGGACCCTGGCCAATGTCTTAAGAGAGGCCAAAATGTCTATTTTTCCACATATTCTATTGCATTTTATCCATTGCAAGCTTGGGAAATGCTGACCTTGCACTCTTTCGCCAGGAGAAGATGTCAACACAGTCCTCTCTCCTCGACTCACCATTGGTCCCTTTCCAATTAAGCCGTGCCATTTAAGCATCCTTGTCATAAAGAAACGCATGCATGAGCAAAACAAACAAGCCTCTTCACTGTAGGAACGGGCCTGTAAAGTGGTTTGATTAGTCATTTAAAGTGCCTGAAGTTAATTAAAATCACCTAGCAATTAGCAGCAGTGGCATCACTTTTAAGTGCATCTCTGTCATCTTCAATTCATTAACTGGTCTTAATAATCATAATTGTGTCCTGCAGTCCATGTAAACACGTGACTTGGAGTGAGCATTGATCAGGACATCCAACATGCACCTCATTCAAGCAAACATAACAAAGTAAGACAACTACAGAGTTATGGATATTGTGCGATTAATAGGGTGTGCCCAATTAAATGCAGATCTCATTAAATTGAAAGATTACTCCCTATGTCCCACGCTGAGATAATAATCAGTTATCTGATCAGTACGAGCGTGGTCCGCAGACCATACTTGACTGCTGATGAGATGTGTCTCCAAAGGGTTTCATCTGTCATAAAAGCATGAATTATTAGATACAATGATGAGTGATTACTGGGCACAATGTGTCAGAGCACAGGAAAAAGAAAAGACATGAGACATAAAGGGAACAAAAACTTCTTTCAACTTGTTATGACTCAATGGAGTTTGAAAAAGAAAACACACTCATGCATACACACATAATCCTTCAGCTTTGGCAGAAGAACAATGAAGCTCGTAATGCTAACTACTTACCTGACTGGAGAGATGATGTAAAATCGTCCATGTGATGGTACATTAACTTTCTACTGCTGAATTGAAAAAAAGACTTCTTCCATAAAAATTAATAAAAAATAAATAAATAAAATGTATTAAATAATTTTATATAGAAGATTGTTTTTAGTTATTTTAAGCAAAAAAACTCACTAAATTATTATCTCTTTCTAAAAGATATTTTATGTAATTAAAACATATTTTTGAAATTTTGGAATTTCATTGCATTCCATAAAATACCAAACCAAGTAGCATCTGCAGAAATGACCCATTTATCATTTGCATTGTGCCATTTTGCTTGGAAACTTGATTTTATAATTTATCTAATCCAATGACAAACTTTTAATTGTTATTTAATCATAATCATGGCTTTGGATACATTGAATATAATAATGTAATTTGACAATTTTATACTTGCATACAGTATGTAGTTCATGAAACTCTAGATGCAGGCTGAATATGCAAGCAATCACATAATTACACATGGCTTGAGCTGATTGGCCTCTGCCCCTATCTAACGGGGCATATTTGGTCTCACAAAAAGAGAAAGGGTTGACATTTTATTTTATATAGCCTATGTAGAAATATTTTTAAATATATAAATTATTTTATATATACATTCTCTTCACTGTATGTAGGCAAATACAAAATAAAATTACACACATCTTTTTTTGATAAATGTCAGTTTAATTATCAATATAATTATGTTTCATATATTTTTCATATTGTCTTTATTATTCTGGAATTGATATTACATAGTATTTGCTGTTCGTATTATTATTGTAATATTATACCACTTGCAATTATCAATCTATTACAGCTATGATGTTAAATGAATGTACTATTCACAGTCACTATTTAACTTATTATTTCTTATTGTCTATATACTGTAATCGATATTTCTTCTTCCATTGCTATTATTATAGTATTATACATAAACTATATGCTATTATTAGTATTAGTATAGTAGGCCTATGTACTTGTACTATATATATATATATATATATATATATATATATATAATGTACTTGTACTATATATATATATATATATATATATATATATATATATATATATATATATATATATATATATATATATTAGGATATTGTATAATTACACTGTTCATTACTATTTATTTGCCGTATACTGTTTATTTTATTCCCTAAACTATTTCACTTTATATGTACTATTGTCATTGCACTGCAGTTGAACCACATATTATGTATTAACACAAGGATCCATCAGTTATCTTTGTTATTGCTAAAATTGGGTCAGTCACAGAAAATGCTTTTTTTCCAAAATAAGACAACTTTATTTAATTTCATGGAAAAATTAAATTATATCTTCACAATTGTTATCCAAGAATAAAAAGCCAGATAGTCTACATGACAAGCCTGAGTGCCACCATTAGGCTCTTTTGACTTTCAGTTTGTTTTGATTTCTCACATGTTTCCCTGTCAGTGTTTCCCACCACAATCTGTTTCCATGGACACTAATCACCTTCCTCACAGCTGCCTGTCATTTATTTAATCATCATCACTGTGCATAAGTTCCTGTCTGCACTCAGTTCATTGTTCGGTATTGTTCAGAGTTCGACACGCTGTCTCACTTTGTTCCAGTGTATCCTGAGTATCCATTTCTGTTTTGAATTTCTAAAAATCACAGCTTCATCGGAATGTTATAAAACTTGGCAACTTTTATGGCATTATGTATGGGAATACAAAAAAATAATAATAATAATTGAGGTCATTATCCCAGCATGCTAAGTGGTCATAAAAAAAGTCACACTTGTGGTCTTCGGTCAAAATGACCGACCCATAGGAAATGAATGGGAAATTAACAAAAAAAAATTTTGTACGAGCAATCTACAAATCGCCCACAATTCTAAAAAAAAAGTACACCGCAGGAAAGGGGTGACACTCTACAACATCTAGAGTGCAAAACAGACATTGCATTAATACTGCATTAATCATTTTTTGAAAAAATAAATATAAATATATATATATATATATATATATATATATATATATATATATATATATATATATATATATATATATATATATATATATAGTGTCAAATATATATTTTTTTTCCATGGCAAAATAGACCATAAACATTGCATAAATATTAATAAATTCAATCAAATTGTCTCAAAATACTAAATTACAAAGAATAAATATTATAGAACAAAAATAAATTGCATTGGTTTTACTGGGATGGAGGAAATTTAATTTTTAGGTGTCCAGTCACTTTTGACCGGGAGGACAACAAGTGTGACTCCGAAACGAAGAGCACCTGAGGGTTAAAGAAAGTGTTTACTACATTATTTGTCTGCCTTCTCTGAACCAACGCTTGACACTGAGCTTTGAAAATTCCTTATTAAAAAAAAAAATGTTTTATAAGTCTAACTATTGAGATTTTAAATAACCAGAGATGGACCTTTTTGTACACCACGTACAAACCACTGAAATAAGTTGATAAACATATAAAAAAAATTTCCTGAAAAACCACAGCTCACCGTTTACTTGCATTTGATTAGTCTCGCCATCCACAAAATGGCAGACACGTTGACGTATTCGCAGCAACGTCTCCACGTGTATTTATTGTCTCTATGCCAGCAGCCGCCAATGAGATTTCGTCATTAACTTTAAATCACCCTTTGAACATTCACAATTGGTTACTGATAGAAAGGATATGCCCATATTTGGGTTACATAGAGTTGTTCAGGAGACTCAGAGCTTTTCAACTATACCGGTCATGATGACAGACTTCAGTAAACAGACGGAACTAGGCATGAAGCGTTGGAATGCTAACTTGGTAAATTCGGGAGAAACTTACTGGCGCAAGTAAACATTTACATTTATGCATTTGGTAGGCGCTTTTATCCAAAGCAACGTACATTGCATTTCAAGGTATCAAAAGCTAAACAAAATGTAATAAAATAAACATCTTAATGTATATTTTTTCAACATGTCCCTAATAGCAGCTTGAAAGTTAAAGTAGCCCAGAATCTCAAAACTGATCACGTGTCTGCCGTGTCTCGCCTTAAATAGTCTGTTTAACTGTTTGCTGTAAGCTAGTCCTGCAGATCTTCTAAAACCCTCCATCAGATCTTCTGAAACCCTCCACATACCCCAGCTCCACCTGCTGGAATTAAAGGGGTCATGAACTGGCTTTTTAAATGTTTTATTTTGTTGTCTGAGGTCAACTTATGATGTTCGCTTGGTTTTTACATTCAAACATAAAAATGAATAAGTTATGGGCTATATTCTTCCCTAATTTTCAGCCTACTTGAAAAATGCTCGGATTTTATGGGCGTATCGCATTGAAGACTGGGAAATAAACGCCCACTGCTGTGAGTGGATAACAGTTTTGCATATTATAATGAGCTTCAACTCTGTTGTCGGTTTCGGTCGGTGCACGTGGGGGAATTTGTTTTGAAAACCACTGTTGTAAAATGGCAACCGGAATGATTCGCCTATACATGTTTGACCCAGAGTCCGATCCCGAATCGCAGGACAATGAACCAACAGCACCTCGAATACAACGGATACTTGTAGACACATACACATAATTATTAGATATCAAACGATCTGTAACAATGCAATGCTAGCCGAAGTAGATAATTATTTCTAAAATAAAAATATTACTCACATAAGTGTGTTTCACCACTCCTGTTGGATCCAATATAGAAGGTACAGCGCCTTTTTTAAACTTAATCGGTCTGCAAATCCAGCCTCGAACTGTGTCTTGTTCACAAAACAATCCTCGGTGAAATGAAGCGAACATACGGATAATGTTTTACACTCATCTGCTGGAACGTCATTAAAAACAAATTTTAACCAGGCATTCCTAATATAGGAATCCAGAGGAAGCTTATGCAGCAACTGTCTTCTTCCACAGCCAGGCACGGCACAACATTTTGTCAACGGAATGTTTATTGCTGGTAGCTCGCTCCGGTGTGTCATCACGAGGTATGCTTTTGTTTACCTATGCGTGAATGCGCGAATCGGTGGGCGGGGCTAAACCGGCCGTGTTAAAGTAGGCGTTGATGAGCGGGTGGGGTTTTCAGCGTCATTGACGTCATACTTCCACACTTTCAAAAACGAGACGTTTGTTGAGGCTGGTGTCAATAAAAGCTTTTATTGGACTAACAAGGACGTTTTCAGTTCTGAAACTTACAGGATATTCTTATAATATGATGACCTCTTAGATGTCAAAAGCTCAAGGAAAATTGTATTTCTCAGTTCATCACCCCTTTAATGTTTGTCTATTTATGCAGCAGCATATCTTACATGCTTACAGCATTGTGTATGTAAAACTATTATCATTAGCAAGTCCATACTTCCTCAGCATCAGCGTTGCAGATCTAATCCGCCAAGACCCAATTGACATTAACACTGCCAGATTCAATAGCATGCTAAACTATTCAGAGAGTTATCATGGTGGAAATATGCATAGTCTATGCTGTGAAGACTCAAGCATGCATTACAACATCTTCATTATATCTTACAGAATTAATGGTCATCCATTAGAGCTCTGACCTTGTGGGTCTAACTGGTTAATCATCAATACATGTCATGCATTTCATAGATTACATGCTTTGAAAAGCAGTGTTTCAAAAGAATAGGCCTCTTCCTTGTCTCTCAGCAATTACTGAAATCCACAATGGCACATGTCCGCCTGCTTTTATGTGTGCTTTTCCTCTGACATACCGTTCAGTTCTCTCTTTCAATCACATTCATACCACACGGCCTCCAGCTTTCCAGATGAGCCCTATTCCCATTCCACCACTTAAACATAATGAAAGGCATTACGCAAATCCATGAAAGACTTCTAATTCACAGCAAGGCCATAATCACGGTCTACCCTCTTTATTTTGCCCATGAAACTTTTTCTGAAAGCCTGCTCCATGTAATCAAGGGGGTTCTGATTTTGACACAATTCTATTCTCTGTCCCCATTAAAGGAGTCAAAGCTAAAGAGAATATTCTTGTTCGCCTGACAGCTTTCTTTTTGTGTTTTTCGAGATCTTTGATACAGCTTTGTGCCTTCTGAATACATGCTAATGGATCAGGCTTGCAAAGCCGAGGGACACTTTCTGACTGAGAGTGAGACTAGCTTACTGGCTCTCCTCTCTCTGGAAAGGATTTTTGGTGGGTTCACAGTTCCCATGTTTTATTGCATGCATTCTCTATGGTTCAGTCGCTCTGTCTCCTGCCAGCGTATAGGAGATCAATCAAAGCTTGTTGTGAGGGTGCTGAACTGCCTTTGGCTCATTTTGCTCATCCAAATGCATCCTATTACACATAATGTGTCTACGTTTTACTGCCATACTCTCTGCCTCTTCTCTCATTACACTCAACCCTAACAAACTAGCTCTCCTTCATCTAAGAAATAATTGAATCTTCTAAGTAATATCTGATATTGATGGATTGTAGTAAATATTAGCAGTTGAATCGCTCCAAAACCTCACCTTCTTAAATGTTGGTGTGAATTTTTCAATTAATTTCAAATTATGTTCCAGGAAGATGAGAATTGCAGCCTACTCACCCATTTGCCCGCACAAACAAATTTGACCAGAAGAGGGTGCAATAAATTAGCAACTCTTTTTTTTTAAATTGCAATAGGGATGTATACACATTTTATTTAATTTAATTTCTGCTTCATTTTTTAATGTCAGGAAAGCCTAGGCAGTATCATAATATGAAAACTATAATAAAGCAGTAATGGTTAGTAGCTTCGGGTGGTCTTAATAACCTTCTTCACATCTGCTGAATTTTCCATATAAATAATGGGCACTACATGAATGAAGAGACGTAACTTGATTAAACTGTGGAAAATTGTACCTGGCTCCTGGTAGGCAATCACACACAACAGTAATATCTTCACGCTGCATTTGTCCACTTCATCAGACTAAGGGATATGGATAATATACAATAACAATGAATCGGTTCTTGGTGGAGTTTATTGCAGTGATAGGTCTTGTGTTAAAAGAAAAATCTGAACATTATAGCTCAATAAATTCAATGGTATAGAACCCTTGTAAGACGATGACGTCATGGACATGCTTATTACATGTTAAATCTTGTTTCATCGCTATCCAATGGCCTGGCAGCAGAATACATGGTTGTCATTTTCACAGATCCATGTGAGGATTGTTTTGACAATGGTGCCGTCTGTACACGGAACATTTAAAGGGAAGAGCTAATCCTTTTTAAACATTTCATTGTTGTGTTAACATATAGCCTACCCTAAGCAAAGACATTAGGCTCATTTGGGATGAGCAAAATCTGTGCAGAACCGATCACCGATGAACACCGTGAAATGCATGCCGGTTAGAAGTGTGTCAGAGTGTGGTCCTATTATGAACTTATTTATTGACAATAAGGTTGACCTTGCCCTACTTGCTCGGATCTCATGCTGACGTATGTCAAACAACTCTCGCAATGGCGAGGCGGACTTGTCGGATTCTGCAGTCGGGCAAAGTTGCTCTTCACTGATTGTGCTGATCAAAAGCACAATGGCAAACGACTTGAGGACGACATAGCTTAAAGGAGAACTCCGGCGAACAATGAACCTTTGGTCTAATAAAACATTGGTATCTAGTCAATCGTTCTATGAGATTTGTTTCCATGATAATCGAATGTAAAGAGTTTTATCTCTAAAGACTGTTTAGCGTATAATGCTAGTACTGGGGTCATTGACTAAGTAAAAAGAAATCGCTAGTTTATACTACTAACAAGGCTCAAAATAGCCCCACACTAACACAGTAACAAAATGGGGGTCCATACATGCAAAACGAAGCATTGAGAACTTTGTAAGAGTACAGACCATTTAATAAGAAGATACGTTATAAAGACAGTTCACTTCATGTATACACAGCAGGAGCCATTTTAAAAAATAGTCTTGATAAGTCTCGATAATTTCTTTTTACTTAGTCAATGCCCCCAGTACTAGCATTATACGCTAAACAGATTTTAGAGAAAACTCTTTACGTTCGATTATCATGAAAACAAATCTCAGAGAACGATTGACTAGGTAACAATGTTTTATTAGACCAAAGGTTCATTGTTTGCCAGAGTTCTCCTTTAAAGGCCCACTGAAGTGCCTTAAAACGTGCAACTTAATGATGAGTTGCTGTAGTTTCCACTGAAACATGAAGCTAAGGAGAAACATATTAAATGGCTTCTCCACCTTTTCAAATAGCCAATAGCGTTTAGCTTACCTCACAGACTGCGAGTCGTACTTGACAGCACCATGGAAATGAATCCAAGTGCTGATACGTTGGTAGTGTTAGAGGTGTGAATAAATTCTAACCATTTCATTCTGAAAATGTAATAAAATTGAAGCATTTGAGCAACCGAACACACATCATGTTTATGAACGCCGTTGACTTAACGTTTTTACAGTATATATGACTTACCTCAACCATCCTTAAACCTACCCGTCACTGGGGTTAATGGCATTTATGACTGTTCCCTACCATCCTAGGAAAGAAAAAGATAACTCCCCAGATGTAGATGTACATTTTGCTTCGTTTCGCTCGGACATTTGACGGCGTGTACAGATGTTAATGGCGTAGACATACACGCGGATACACGCGGATAGCTGAAATGCGTAGAGATAACACGCCACTTGAATCGAAAGTGGCGTGTATGTTTACGCAAAAGTCATGATGACATGTTGTGAACCGGATCTTTTTCTGTGAACCAGTCGAACCAGTTTACCAATTAAACCAATTAAACTGAATCGTTCAAAACAGAGTCAGCGCTGATCCAGTTTTCTAAAGTTACTCGCTTTATTGGACGTGCCTGTTGCACTCTGACTTGAAATAAACAATATCCCGGAGTATATGTTACTCCAGTAATTCCGACAGTTGATTGATGGAACTGATAAACACAAGCAGGTGACTCTTAGCATGCTTTTACTACCGAACATATAGTCAGGTAGCCATGGTCGCTTTGGCCAAGTGAACCATTTCCATGAACCATATAGAATAGGGGGCACCTTCAGATTCTAGAGAGCATTTGATTGGTCAGAAGATGTGGGGAAAGGCTGAAATCCGCAATGACGATATAAAATTTGCCATGATTCATTTTAGCGGAAGTGAGAGACTGTAAGTTTTGAATGCCTATATCTCCTAGTCATGAATTTTGTCATTGGTTTGGAACTCACCATGCTTATTAATAAGGCAAACATATTCATCCTTAGCGCTAAAAAACAAACATTTTTATTCTAGGAGGCCTTTAATGCTTATTGGTTTAAAGAGCTCCTATCATAGCATTTGAAAGGTTCCTTTTTTGTTTTGGGAGTTCCTAAAAACAGTTTAACGTGCATGCAAGGATAAAAAACACTTTATTTGTCTTATAATATGCATTTATTTATACCTGATTTGCTCAGCGACTCCCAAATGATTCGTTCGACGATTCATTTTCCCAAACGCCTCCTTTGAGTGACGCGAATCTGCGGCGATTGGTCAAATGACCCAGTCAGTTGTTATTGGTAAACCGCAGGCAGAGATTGTCGGCAATGGAACGCCATCAGCATTAATGGATTATAGCTTGTCAAGTGTTGAAAATTGTATACAGTGTTTGAACAAACGTGTCAGAAAAAGTGCACTTTTCACACGGTCCCTTACTTGAGGGCCAGTGCCTATGAGCAAAGACATATTTGGCTAAGTCGTTTAAGAGGTAATTGCCATTTTTCAGTGAATGTCTGGTGAATATAAAAAACAAAACTAATTTTACCCCACTTTGAAGCTGTGCGGAGTGTACACAACACACAAGACAATATAACTATATTGTGCATGCTACAGAAAAAAATAACAGCAAACATTATTCATAATACTTACAGATTGTGATTCGTCGGACGACGAACCTGATCCATATACACTGGATACTGAGCCCTCCTTCGGGAACAACTGGCTTGCGAATCCACAGTTGAATTCATTATGTTTTTGAATGATTCGTCATTAAAATGATGAGGACACAAGGTACGGGCTATACTGTTGTGGTATCGGTGCAAATATGAACTCTAACCACTGATTCTTCACATGCTCGTCCCTGGGCAATGAAAACAAGTGGCTGAACTGTCTTTGCAATGTAGAACACAGCGTCTTCTCAACATTCAGCTGAAGTATTTGAGTGTGTTTACACTTCAACCTGTGCGCGCAGTTGTTGGGAGCGGCCAATGCGCTAATGGTTTGTATCTACGTCACGACGAAACAGCTAATGACTCATTTCAAAAACAATTCATTTCATAGACTCAGAGTCGACTCTTACTATTGAAAGACAATAACTTTATATACGGTGCACTTTCAGATATAAATCTTTGCAGGATGTTTTCATTCACTTAGAGCTATAGTCCACACTACATGAACAGTCATTTTCAAAAATCCATGATAGGTGCTCTTACAAACGTGATGTATTGTTGTCTTTTAAAATGTTTGGTTTTAAAAATCTGATTTCATGTTTTAATGTGTATAAATTATGTATGAAATTCCAAACTCTCTGACTGAGCGGCCTCTATATGGGTTACGTGATTGATGTAAAAAAATATTAACATGCCTGTATTAAAGTAAAAATAATAGCTAAACATGTATTTCAAATGGAATTTGAACTACTAGCAAGTAGCAGTGTGAATCCCATGATATCTGTGTGATATCTTTGATCTCACGGGTGTCTGATCCACAGAGAGAACTGTGCGACTTGTCTGCACTTTTTCACTCCTCCCTACATTTCAGGGGCCTGTATTCACAAAGAATTTTAAGGCTAAAAGTAAGCTCCTAACTGTCGAATTCAGGAGCAACTCCTAAAAATAATGGGCGTGTCTACTCCTAACTTTAGGAGTCCTAATTTTTTTCACTAAAAGAGTAATTCACAAAGCATTTTAGCCCTAAAAGTAGCACCTAAGTCTGGGACAAGCTTAAAAGAAGTCGAGAGGACTCCTAACACACTAAGACCTATTCACAAAGGATTGTAGCACATACCAGCGCCTCTCGCAGTCGTCCGGGGTCCACGACACAAGCGGGAATGCTGCATTAATCTGCAAACAGATCCTCTCCCAAGTCTCATGCTTAGTTTTGCTTGAAATCCCAGTGCCGAATTTCACTTTTATTATGTTTTTTTATTTTTTTCTAGCACCAACCGGGCCAGCAGCAGTAACTGATCCTGCGTCCAGTTGGGCTTTCTTTTCCATTTTTGTGAGTTCATAATCCACCGTCATTCAACTATTACATTACTTCAATAGGAGCAACATGTCCTTGCTTTAAATAGTCTAGTTATGCTAAAAGAATGTCAATTATCCAAGCAAGTGTTAATGCAAGTGTCGTTTTTCATTATTAGGCAAGTTCAGGTTTTCATTAGGGTATTAGGCACCATTCACATATATAGCGCCTAAAACGCAAGGCGCGCCACATTCTCCCGGCGGTTGTGCTCCGGTTGGTTCTTGTCACGCGCACTGCTCCATACGGACGGGCTTGGAAAAATCGTGCGCACATATCGTACGCCTACATTTAAAATAACGAACTTGAGTGCGCAAAAGACGCGATAAGTGAACACTGCAGGCCCTTAGGCTACCTTGAATAATTTCATTCATGACTTTTCTCTCTCTGCCTTTTTAGAATTACTCTTCACTGGGGCCTGCACAAACATCTCATTATATAGCCTATGCATTTCGATGACATTATTTTTTTTTCTTATTATTATTTTGTGTAGGACACTGACATATTTAGATGTCGTAATTCCATGATTTGTTGCTGTGTTATGTTCCGCATGATGGCTCTGTCATCTAAACAACCAATCACCGTGCATCATTTGCGAAGGAAGCTCTGTGCATGAAAATTGACGTCATCCATAGCAACGAAGACTCACTCTTAGTTTAGGAGTTGTCATTTTTCCTTAATAAGAGTAGGTCTGAAAGGCGTTGTGAATAACTTTTAAGAGAAAACTCCTAGCTAAAGCATTCTAGTGCGATTTAGGAGTACTCCTAGTGGTAAGATAAAATTCTTTGTGAATATGGCCCCAGGTGAGGAAGCATCTCAAACAAGCCAATACAGAAAAACTGAGCTTAAATAGGCTCAGCTAACCAATTACGACACACAGGTGGCAGTGATCAAACAAGTAACGAACAAAACTCCAGCTGGTGGATATTACAACAGCAGAGGTCAGAAGTGATGTCTGGAGGGGATATTTGTTTTTAATGACACTACAAGTTTGACTAAACCATCAAAATATGGTTTAGGAAAGATGGGAAATATTTTTCTTTTTTATATATATATTTTTATTAAAATACTAAACTTGGTTGAAGTATTTATTTAACAAAATTATTTGTCAAAAAAGGCAAAAACTACAGCTGAGGGTTTTATGAAAAACAATGCATAGAAAAACATTTAGCTCACAAGAAAAAGCATAGATTTATTACACCATAATTAGTTACTATTTTGTTAGTTCTCTTTTGTTTTTGCATGCGTTTATAATTTCTTTGAGTGATGGCTTGGTGGTCAAACATGATGTCTGCCCAATTTAGAATGTTTCATAAATAAAATAATTGACTCCAACTATGCAATATGCTGACAAAATCTTGAACACATTTTTAAGAATATTTGAATATTGCAAAGATGCAAATTTTTCGGCCAGGCTGACATCCCTGGTCACTAAACTCTGTAAAACATATTTTCCTATAAATGTAGGACAGCCAAGTACCTCAATTTCATATAATATTAAAGTTCAAACTGAATTTCAGTCAACATTTCTCAGTCTTTCTGTTAAATAAGTTACTATAATTATTACTATAAATGAAAGATTCTACACTCACCGGCCACTTTATTAGGTACCCCATGCTAGTAACGGGTTGGACCCCCTTTTGCCTTCAGAACTGCCTCAATTCTTCGTGGCATAGATTCAACAAGGTGCTGGAAGCATTCCTCAGGGAGTTTGGTCCATATTGACATGATGGCATCACACAGTTGCCGCAGATTTGTCGGCTGCACATCCATGATGCGAATCTCCCGTTCCACCACATCCCAAAGATGCTCTATTGGATTGAGATCTGGTGACTGTGGAGGCCATTTGAGTACAGCGAACTCATTGTCATGTTCAAGAAACCAGTCTGAGATGATTCCAGCTTTATGACATGGCGCATTATCCTGCTGAAAGTAGCCATCAGAAGTTGAGTACATTGTGGTCATAAAGGGATGGACATGGTCAGCAACAATACTCAGGTAGGCTGTGGCGTTGCAACAATGCTCAATTGGTACCAAGGGGCCCAAAGAGTGCCAAGAAAATATTGCCCACACCATGACACCACCACCACCAGCCTGAACCGTTGATACAAGGCAGGATGGATCCATGCTTTCATGTTGTAGACGCCAAATTCTGACCCTACCATCCGAATGTCGCAGCAGAAATCGAGACTCATCAGACCAGGCAACGTTTTTTCCAATCTTCTATTGTCCAATTTCGATGAGCTTGTGCAAATTGTAGCCTCAGTTTCCTGTTCTTAGCTGAAAGGAGTGGCACCCGGTGTTGTCTTCTGCTGCTGTAGCCCATCTGCCTCAAAGTTCGACGTACTGTGCGTTCAGAGATGCTCTTCTGCCCACCTTGGTTGTAACGGGTGGTTATTTGAGTCACCGTTGCCCTTCTATCAGCTCGAACCAGTCTGGCCATTCTCCTCTGACCTCTGGCATCAACAAGGCATTTCCGCCCACAGAACTGCCGCTCACTGGATGTTTTTTTCTTTTTCGGACCATTCTCTGTAAACCCTAGAGATGGTTGTGCGTGAAAATCCCAGTAGATTAGCAGTTTCTGAAATACTCAGACCAGCCCTTCTGGCACCAACAATCATGCCACGTTCAAAGTCACTCAAATCACCTTTCTTCCCCATACTGATGCTCGGTTTGAACTGCAGGAGATTGTCTTGGCCATGTCTACATGCCTAAATGCACTGAGTTGCCGCCATGTGATTGGCTGCTTAGAAATTAAGTGTTAACGAGCAGTTGGACAGGTGTACCTAATAAAGTGGCCGGTGAGTGTATAGGCTACTGTATATAAGAAATGTGTCATTATGGTTGTAAAACTTCCTTGTTAGGGGGAAAAAAAACATACAACCTCATTTGAATAAAAGCCCTGAGCTCTGGCGAAGTCTAGCTTTTTCAGCATTAAGCATTTTGGTTTGTATTTACTATAAGCAGCTCCATTAGTCAGGATTTTAAGCTGTAATGTATACTGTAATATCTCTGTGCTTCAGCTGTTCTTATAGTTTATGGTAATTCGCTCTGCTAACAAGCACATGTTAATGCCTGACAGGTTAATGACTGTGTGTTTAGGTGATAAGTGTTTGTTTACAGTGTGACATCCACCAGCAATTCCTTAGCGTCTGTTCCCTGAACAAATAGAATATGACTTCTCTGGAAGTATCATTTCAGAAGATAACTGCATTGCAGATGTGTCAGGCTCTTCAGCTCAGCCAAGGGTGTGAAATTCATAGTAATTGGGATATGAAGGATTTGGAGACCTTCTTTCCCTGAGAGTGTATTCAAGGAGGGTGTCAAAGAGTCATAGTGACTATATGGACACAATGAAATGTCTATTTATGAAATGAAAAACATTAAAATATCTGTAAAATTGAAAGCTATGCAAAAGCAGGTGTGTGTCAGACTGGACAGTGAGTCTATTTATTTTCTTTTTATAAACAGGGAATGATATAAAATTGCCAGCAGAGGGCAACAGAGTGTAAAGAAACTGAATAAGGATTTTTCAGAAAAATTTAACTTACCTCACCCAAACCTTGACTTTATATGTTTAAATGGCCATATCTGATCACTCAAAGGTAAATAGCTCAATATTAAGCATTTCTTTGAAGAATTCAATCAAACATTTTCACATTTAACCCAAAAATGCAATTGTCAATTTTTGGATCTCATTGACTTTCATTCTATGGTCAAAAACACTTTTAAAGTGTTAGAAGTGTTAAATCTTATTTTGTGTTCAAGAAAGCAAGTCAGATTGGTTTGGAATGACATGAGACATGACATGAATTAATTATTGAAGACAATTAAAAAACATTTGGATTTATAAAAAAAAAAATTATAAAAAAAAGATCAAAAGCAAAGAACATACATTGTCCATCTCTCATCCTTTATGTAACGTTGTAAAAGCTAAAATAATAATAGGCCAGTGTGTAAAAGTACAGTTTGACCTGTCAAACAAACAGTACAAAAACACAAATTCTGTGGACACAATGAACCCTTCATTGAAGAAGAAATGAATAAGTAATAGGCTATTTTCTACCCTAGTTTCGAGCCTAGCTCAAAAACGCTCGGTTTTTATTGGCATATCGCATTGAAGACTTGGAAATAAACGCCCAATGCTGTGAGTGGATAACAGTTTTGCATATTATAATGAGTTTCAACTCACTTCGTTGGTGCTCCATCTATGGCTCGTGCAAGTGGGGGAAATTGTTCTGAAAAAACGTCCAATGTTAAAATGTTAACCGGAATGATTCGCCCATACATTCCGTGTGTTGCACCATTCCTGTCAGATCCATTATAGACGGCACAGCACCGTTCTTTAATCTTAATTGGTCTGCAAATCCAGAGGAATCAGTGGGCGGGGCTATACCGGCCATGTTGAAGTAGGCGTTGAGCTTCCTCTGCGGGGTGGTCTTTATTCTCACTTTGAAAAACCATAGACAGTAAAAGAAATGGACAGAGTGACCCCATTGATTTCAACGGAGAACACTGAAGCCCAATTTTTGCACAACCTGTCTGATGTCTGAGAAACTGTGCAAGCTCAAACTGACAGTTGTAAATCTTCTAGTAGCTGTGCCAAGCCAAAACGTTGTTGAAATATTTTGTCCCGTTGCTATTATGGACTCTCTATCTATGGGCTTCTCCCATAGACAGTAAAAATTAGGCAGTCTTCTCCCTCAACTTTATGCCTCCATGTCCCCCTGATTGCCTCATAGACAGTAAAAGATTGTCTGCCAGCTTCTCCTCCTGTCTATACGGCAATGCCTAGAAAGTTGCGTAGTGATGACGCAATCAATAGCCTATTTTTCACAAAAACGGCCTCTACAGGGCCATAACGTAAGATACAAAGTAATGGAGGGTTTTATACATAATTTTCCATGTTAGAAATAAATAATGGACAAATTAAGTCTTTGGACACCTCAGATGTAAAGTTATTCGCTGTCAAAGTGACGCCAAAATGAATGGGAGTCCATGGGATGCTAACAGCAGGTGAAGTTCTGCTTCAATGGCGGCTCCCACGAGGCTTCAGACGTCCGCTGATGGATCACCCCTTGTGAAAAAACGAGTCGTTTGCTGAGCCTAGTGTCAATAAAAGCTTTTATTGGACTACAAATGACGTTTTCAGTTCTGAAACTTGTTCAGTTCTGATATTCTTATAATATGATGACCTCTTAGATGTCAAAAACTCAAGGAAAATTAGATTTCTCAGTTCACCCCCCCTTTAAAAATAAAGGCTTGGCATCAATGGTTCCATGAAGAACATCCATGGAACCTTTCCCTTAAAATATTCTTTATAATAAAAAAAGGTTCTTTTGATTATTAAAATGTTCCTAACAATACGAAAAATAAAAAAAGTTATTTTAAGAACTGTTTCGTGAGTTCACACTTATATAATCAAATATACTCTATAAAGAGCATGTGTCGGCCTATTTCACGTCATGTCCGGGTGTAGGTTTGCGAGATTGGAATGTGGCCTGAACCCAGAATAGCTCCCCAGTATCCCATGGCAGGGATAAGAACAGATAAGAGTAAGGAGATGGGGTGGAGGAGGGATGCTGGAAAACTGTCATGGGACAGAGGTGAGTCAGCTATTTATAGTCCAGACACCTTTATTTACATAGCGCTTTTTACAATTCAGATTGTTTCAGAGCAGCTTTACAGTGATAATAGATTAAAAGAATTAAGTAACTTTAGTGTCTGATTCAGTTCCATTGTAAAAAAAAAAAATCATTAGTTATTGAATTAGTTAATTTATCTATACTCCGGAGAAAACCGTAATGTCGTTGTCCAGCTCAGTTCAGTAATCATATAATGGTCAGTGCAGTCAGATCAAAATTATGTTGAATAATATACAGTCACCTAAAGGATTTAGTAACACCTGTTCAATTTCACATTAATGCAATTATCTAATCAACCAATCACATGTCAGTTGCTTCAATGCATTTAGGGGTGTGGTCCTGGTCAAGACAATCTCCTGAACTCCAAACTGAATGTCAGAATGGGAAAGAAAGGTGATATAAGCAATTTTGAGCTGTGACATGGTTGTTGGTGCCAGACGGGCCAGTCTGTGTATTTCACAATCTGCTCAGTTACTGGGATTCAAGCACAACCATTTCTGTTTACAAAGAATGGTGTGAAAAAGGAAAAGCATCTGGTATGGTCTGCATGCCTGGTCTGATGGGTCTCAGTTTCTGTTGAGACATTCAGATGGTCAGTCAGAATTTGGCGAACATGGATCCATCATGCCTTGTTACCATTGTGCAGGGTGGTGGTGGTGGTGTAATGGTGTGGGGGATGTTTCTTGGCACACTTTAGGGTTTCTAGGCACACTTTATGCCACGGCCTACCTGAGCATTGTTTCTGATCAGGTCCATCCCTTTATGTACCCATCCACTGATGGCCACTTTATGGCCACCATGTACACATCCTCTGATGGCTACTTCCAGCAGGATAATGCACCATGTCACAAAGCTTGAATCATTTCAAATTGGTTTCTTGAACATAATAATGAGTTCACTGTACTAAAATAGCCACAGTCACCAGATCTCAACCCAATGCATCTTTGGGTTGTGGTGGAACGGGAGCTTCGTGCCCTGGATGTGCATCCCACAAATCTCCATCAACTGCAAGATGCTATCCTATCAATATGGGCCAACATTTCTAAGGAATGCTTTCAGCAGCTTGTTGAATCAATACCACATATAATTAAGGCAGTTCTGAAGGCGAAAGGCCGGGGTCAAACACAGATTTAGAATAATAATCCTTTACGTGAGTGTATATATAGGCCTCCTCATGCTGATTGGGTAGATTATTCTGAACATGCTAATCCTGAACTTTAATAAAACAGTTTACTAAAGATTCTTTGGGGAACCCAAAATATTCTATGGCATCTCTGTTACCCCTTTTCCACCAAAAAAAGAACTGGTTCAGAACTGGTGCTGGTTCAAAGTTGGTTCGGAGTTGGTTCAACTTGCGAACTCGTTCAGAACCTGTTTGTTTTTCCACTGACTAGAGCGCCCAGGGAACGACGTCGTCACGTCACTGTGTACGTCGCCATACGTCTTAGCTAGAAACGCTTGCAAGTACAACATTACTTTGGGATTATCTCTAACTCGTGTACCAAGAAGGCTTTAAAAACAATTGAAATATGTAAGTCTTTTAATCTTTTCGTTTGATATGTAATCTTTTCTGATAAGTTATGTACCCCTGTCTTGTGTCTTTTTTTCTTTCCATTTATTTGTTCTATATTGTGACTGTTTTCTTCTTTGCTTATAATGTTTTCAATAAAAAAAAAAATAATACAAACGCTAGTGCCAACTTCAAGCATAACAATTACAAAGCGGACTTCATCGTGTTTCTGCAAATGTTTCTCTTGGCTTTGCGATCCTATATTATGGTCAGAAAAGATGTTTAGAGAAACATCTAAACCCGCCCCCAGCCCCCGACGTAAGTATGACAGGGTAAAGGAACGGTTCTAGTCCAGCAAAGAGTTGGTGCCACTTTCACAGAGTACCGGTTCTTTGGCTGTCAAAACAAAGAACTGGTTCGCATCGCAGGCATCGGCTCTGAACCGGCTCTCAAAATGCTTTTGGTGGAAAAGGGGCTTGTGAAAACCCACTTTTGGAACCTTTGTTTCAAGAGTGCTCCTGTAAAAATAGTTACACCAATTAGCCATAATTCCTGCTCTGTTTTAAAAAAGCAAATCAAAGTTAATTTTCATATTTTGCACTAATTGCTAATAACTTAATTCCAAATAATTTAGTGACCTAAAACAGTCCATATCTACACTACTGTTTAAAAGTTTGGGCGTCAGTTTCATTTTCTTTTTTTTGGACGAAAGGAATACTTTGGTTTTGTATATATATGTATATATATATATATATGTATGTATATATATATATATATATATATATATATATCATATATATATATATATATATATATATATATATATATATATATATATATATATATATATATATATATATATATATATATATTTTATACACACTGTCAAAGAATCCTGGGAAAAAAAAATAATTGTTTTTAAAAAAAAGTAGCATTAGAATGATTTCTGAAGGATCATATATACTGCCAAAAACCTATTGCTTTTACACAACATTTTAAATGACCTCTCCTGTGTCCAATAGCATTATGAATATACCTATTGATTACATGAGCTTCATGAGAAAACTCTGCTTTCCTGCCCTATGATTATGTTGTTGTCTCAGAGCAGAGAGTATAAATTACAATTTCACCACTGAGCTTTTTGTCTAGAGCTTCACTTTATTCTCGTCACGGAGCGATGGGCCCCTGAATCAAGTCCCATTTTCAACCCAACAAAAGCTTTATTCTCCCTATGCTAGCGAAGTGATGCCGTTACCGCCAAGTCCCATTTAGTGGAAAACAATGTATGACATTCTGATTAAGACGAAAGCTTGTGCTTACACTCAATACTTTGGGTTAAAGGTATTGACCCACACGATGGAAAAAAGCTATTGGGGACTTTTAAGACTTTAAAAGTTCCCAATGACAATTATTTTTTAAATAAATTATAAAAGATTTAGCGTTGCACATCATTATTTAAAAAAAGCATGTTTCCTTGCAATCGAAATAACTTTCTCTTCCTGTTGCAATGACATTGCTTTTCTGATGACGTTTACTGGCGCAAGCTTTTTCTTTTCAAAAGTATACTTCACAATATAGGGAAATTGGGAATAAAAAGAAAAAGAGAATCGCCGGTGCAACACAAACCTTCTTGGTAGCAAAATTTATTAGAGGTACATAACAGTAACTCTGACTTAACTTGACTAGCGTCACCGCGATTCTCCTCTTCTATTTGGTCTCGTCCTGCCCTGGTTGCACCAGATCGTTGGCAATTTACAGACGCTGCAGCAAGCCTTCCTTTTCATTGGGAATAAAAAGACTATTCGCAGCTTCTGCTTTGACGACTTTTTTTCACTTCACCAACCTCAAATTTAAAGGAACACAAAATAAGAATTTTAACAGAATCTGCACACAGCTCTTTTCCACACAACAACAATTAGACCACAACTGTGACGATACAGAAATGACCAAGAATACAATAACAGCAGTATTAATATTGATACTAATCAAACATATTAGTCATGTGCTATATAGGCCCGTTTCGTCATTACTGAAATAGCATTTGCAAATTTGGGGAAGAAAAAGCAGGATCCTTTTTGTCATGTCCTACACTATGCATTAAGCATCAGTCTTGATTAGGCTACTCCAGTTTCTCTAAGATGACCTCGCTGCCAGTAGGCCTACTTTATGTGCTGCAAAAAATATACACAGTTCAACACTTTAATTATAAAATGGGAAGGAATATGTTTGCCTAAATAGTTCACCATTTACTTACCCTTATGTTGCTCCAAATAGGTAATGTTGTTTTCAAAAGAGTTCCTCGGCAGGTGTCCAGAGTGGATCGGCTGAAGCAACAGTCCTAGACTAACTGGACATAGGTGAGGGTTGAGGGCAAGGAAACCAAACAGGTCTGGGTGGAGACATATAAGATACAGTCCTGGGGAGAACAGATCGGGTAACACAGTAACAGGGGTAATCAGAGGAACCACAGGGAACAAAACAGACGACTGTGACCCTAAGACAAACGGTGTAGCAGACGGTTCTGTAGCTGGGACATGATGGGCTCCTTAGCTGGGACAGTGCCAGACTCGGTCCTTCTCCCATCTACCTCAACGTAGGACTGGCCAGATAGGATGCCAAGATACAAAACGAACAAGCACAGAGAAACCCAAGAACCCTAAATAAGGGACATCATCACAAGGGTACAGGTGACACCGATGAACAATCAAGATGTAACGAGGAGAACAAGGGGGCGTGGTAAACAACACAAGACAACACAAACACAAAATCCAAAACACAGGCCATGGGCTCTATCTTGCACCCGGCGCAAATGACTTTATACACTGACGCATTTATCATTCCTATTTTGCACTCGCGCAAAGCAGGCTTTTTTCCTCCACAGACGCACGTCGGTAAACTAACAAATGAACTTGCGCTTCCTGGGCGGGTTGGCGCAAAAGGAGGCGTGTGTCGGCGCAAACAATCCCTGGTGCTATTTTGCAGTTCCAGAAAACAATTGCGCCAATGACCAGAAAAAACCTGGTCTAAAGTTAGTGGCGCGTTGCGCGTATATTCAGATGCTATTTTAAGCGTGCATGCTTGGCCATATTACAGAGTGTGAACAATGCGGATACACTGTAGATGATTCTCTCATCAACACAGATGCATTTTACTTTTTGCAAATGATACATTATTATACGGAAAATATATAAACATGAGGGAAATCATTGTTGTGTCCATGATGATGGGAAAAACAGGCATAAAGCTTACACATTTACCCAAATTATTATATGCATGTTTAACCCGAAGCTAATTTGGGTGGGTTTGTCCCATCCCCAATGTCACTTCTCTTCTTTTCACGGCCCTGACGAGAACATCGTTCTCACTCGGCTGTGAACCGATGCTGAAGCGCGCCTGGTAAATGCGCCGTTAAAATAGAATTGCGCCACGGAACAAGCGCATCTCGTTCATCATGCTCTTAAAGGGAATGTGATATGACGCTCTTATTGGTTGTATTTCCGTTACGCCCAAACCACACCTATGAATAATGAAGCTACTCCAGACCAACCCCTTTTAGATTTGCGCCAGGCGCAAGAGGCATTTATCCCGCCGGGAAAATAGCAACAGCGCCGGGATCCGCCCACAAAGTTAATTGCGCTTTGCGCTTTGACACTTGCGTTTCAGATCGTTAAAATAGGGCCCCATATGTGTTTGAACACACAACACAAGAACATAAATGTGCTGCGTAACACACCAGAATAAACCTCATTGGTTATCGCATGTCAAACGAACACAAGTTTCCTACAAGCCAGTTGATTAAAGTTTACATGTGAATAAAAGCCTAAATTCAATCTGTTTATCATGTAAAGCAATCGTTTTTCATCAAAAATATCTTAATTTGTTTTCTGAAGATGAACTAGTCTTATGGGTTTGCAACAACGTAATAATTTTTCATTTTGGGGTGAACTTTAAGCCACTATAAAAATAATCTGTATTCGTGGGAAAATAGCCCTATTCCATGTCGTCTGAAGGCAGAACAGCTGTCAAAACAGACCTATATTTAGGTCGTTGCACTCAAAATCTTGTCCTTCCTTTATTAGAATCTGGATCACAAGATAGACCAGTGCTTGTTTACATAAGAGCACACAGTAGGGTCCGTTTCAATAAGGAGGTTCAACCCACTCTGAGTACTTGAACTCTGAGTTGACTTACCCTGATGGGAAACTCTTGAGTTTTCGGTTACAGAACAGCTGAAATTAGTTAGTTCAATCAACTCTAAGAGCACAAATGCTATGAGTTACCATGGCAACAGTGCCAGACAAAAAGAGGTCTGCATATTTCTCAGCAGAACTTGATGCGATTCTGCAAGCATAGAGAGTATGAACACATTTATTTTGTTTTTAAATATCGGATGCAGCAGCGAAGGACAGAGAGTTTTAGCTTGGGAGAAAATAGTTGCTCAAGTCATTGTGTAAGTTTACATTTTAATTACTGTTATACAGTGTGAATTACCAAGTAATCTAAATACTGTTAATTCACTTAAAGAGATTACTCTTTATTCTTCTGTAATTTAAAGTGTAATCTCATGTAATTGCGTTAAATGCAGCACAGACTATAGAACAATTCACAATAGTGGATTTAACAAGAAATTTGAAAAGGTAGCCTATATTTTTAATGTTACCTTCTCCCTCTACACACTTTGGTCAGTTCTAGAATAATTCATGCAATTGTATTATTAATTTGAAAGCATTAAAGGTGCAGTTTCTTGTCTCTCCTTGTATTGTTCAAGTGGTAGAGGTTGATATGGGATTTAGTAGGCTAAGTAGTAATAAGTAGACCAATACATTCTAAAGATAGAAATTAATCTTTTCATTGTTGAACATGTCATTTCTAGTTAGTAATTAATAACTATTTTAGAGTAACTTACCCAACTGTTATAATAATTGAGGTGAGACTGGAAGAACAGTAGGCCTACATGTTATTCAAAATTTAATTTTAATGTAGGAGCAATCCTGCAGGCATTAAAAGAACGTGGCTGTAAAAGTAAATCTGGGGAAAACAGGTATAATTAGAACTATAATAGGAATATACAACTCAAGGAAGTACAGAATAATATCTACATTATATCAGCAACTGATGGAGAGGAAGGGAAATACAACGTCATATGTTAAGCAGAAATGGGAAAAAGAGCTAGGTATGGTTATATCTGAAGAAGACTGGTTACATAAACTCACCGGCCACTTTATTAGGTACCCCATGCTAGTAACGGGTTGGACCCCCTTTTGCCTTCAGAACTGCCTCAATTCTTTGTGGCATAGATTCAACAAGGTGCTGGAAGCATTCCTCAGGGAGTTTGGTCCATATTGACATGATAGCATCACACAGTTGCCGCAGATTTGTCGGCTGCACATCCATGATGCGAATCTCCCGTTCCACCACATCCCAAAGATGCTCTATTGGATTGAGATCTGGTGACTGTGGATGCCATTTGAGTACAGCGAACTCATTAACATGTATAAGAAACCAGTCTGAGGTGATTCCAGCTTTATGACATGGCGCATTATCCTGCTGAAAGTAGCCATCAGAAGTTGGGTACATTGTGGTCATAAAGGGATGGACATGGTCAGCAACAATACTCAGGTAGGCTGTGGCGTTGCAACGATGCTCAATTGGTACCAAGGGGCCCAAAGAGTGCCAAGAAAATATTCCCCACACCATGACACCACCACCACCACCACCAGCCTGAACCGTTCTGACCCTACCATCCGAATGTCGCAGCAGAAATCCGAGACTCATCAGACCAGGCAACGTTTTTCCAATCTTCTATTGTCCAATTTCGATGAGCTTGTGCAAATTGTAGCCTCAGTTTCCTGTTCTTAGCTGAAAGGAGTGGCACCCGGTGTGGTCTTCTGCTGCTGTAGCCCATCTGCCTCAAAGTTCGACGTACTGTGCGTTCAGAGATGCTCTTCTGCCCACCTTGGTTGTAACGGGTGGTTATTTGAGTCACTGTTGCCCTTCTATCAGCTCGAACCAGTCTGGCCATTCTCCTCTGACCTCTGACATCAACAAGGCATTTCCGCCCACAGAACTGCCGCTTACTGGATGTTTTTCTTTTTCGGACCATTCTCTGTAAACCCTAGAGATGGTTGTGCATGAAAATCCCAGTAGATTAGCAGTTTCTGAAATACTCAGACCAGCCATTCTGGCACCAACAATCATGCCACGTTCAAAGTCACTCAAATCACCTTTCTTCCCCATACTGATGCTCGGTTTGAACTGCAGGAGATTGTCTTGACCATGTCTACATGCCTAAATGCACTGAAGTTGCCGCCATGTGATTGGCTGCTTAGAAATTAAGTGTCAACGAGCAGTTGGACAGGTGTACCTAATAAAGTGGCCGGTGAGTGTATATGGAATACACAACAATCCACCACATCGTCTCTTATATGGAGGGAATTCTGCTGGAAAAATGTACTACGATTTTTCATTACGCCTAAAATTAAGAGCACATTTTTGTCAGTACCACAACCATGTTGGAGACAGTGTGGAGCGGTAAATGTAAACCATTCGCATGTCTTTTGGCTCTGCCCCGTTATCACACAGTTTTGGGAGGATGTCCACTTGGTTATTGTCGAAATCTTGGGTTATGATATACCCAAGTCATGTTTAGTGCTGTATTTTGGTAATATGAAAGGAAACATTGTGTCAAGAGAAGACCGATACCTGTTTAAAATTTTATTAGCAGCGTGTAAAAAGGCCATTACGAAAAGATGGTACAAGCTGGACCCCCCAACACGAGATGAATGGCTGAAACTAGTGTCTGAAATAAGTGTAATGGAATGGTTGACTCATAAGATAAGAGTTCAGGAGGAACAACGCGCAAATAATTGGGGAAAATGGACTGTATTTACATCTCAAACGACAAGAAGAGGTCTGAAGTTGATGTATCTTATTCACTAAATTGTAATGTTAAGGTAATCCAGATTGTTCGTTTTTTTTGTTGTTGTTTGTTTTGTTAAGTATATTTTTTGTATATATGTGTTGAAACTATAAAAATAAAGTATAAAAAAAGAACGTGGCTGCAGCTCTATATAAAAAATATAAAAACATAATTCAATCAGGTAAGGCTTGAGTAGGGTGTAGGCTATCTGACTTTACAAACATTTGACATTAAAAAAACTAAATAGAAATAGCATCAAGCATATAGCAGTGCAGCAGAATTTTTGACATAGGTCTATTTCTGTTTTCACACAATTAAATGAATTAATTCTCATTTGACTTCTACTCGGTCAACAGAAAGAATTCTGAACACAGGCTGAATGCTGGAACGCCAATGGCTGAGGGAATTCCTGGAGGGAATTCATCAAACCTAGACAGTGGGCTATTTTTGATATTTCCATTTACTTTGAGTTGTTTTTTTTTTTGGTCCCAACAGATTCTGATAGTAATCTCTGTCCTCGAGCCTCCTGTCACAAAAGAACCCTAGGCAATTGTACTCAAAACACCAGAAATTATGACAAATAGTATTATAAAGTATACTCAATCAAATGTCTCATCTTCACAGGACGATGGGGAATGAAGAAACAATTTCTGCTGCCACAGAAAGGCCTACAGAGGTTTACATTACATGTCTACAAATGTTTACATTACCCGTCTCTGTGTCTACACATCAAACAATCAACACATTCACAGTTCTTTACAGTTTTATGTGGACTAGCCTTTAGAATCGAAGTTGAGAAACCATCAGTTCTCTTACGAGAGGTTCTCTGGTATTGCGTAAGCTGAGCGTTACGCTACGGGAAAGATTAATCTTTTCTGAGAAGTTGAAGCCAAAAAATTATCCTATAATTTTGTATCCAATGTCAACGCAGTTCACTGCAGCAGACCCATGAGCGGGCTAGCTAGCAGCTCATTGGTTCGCTCAGGGAGAACTGCTACAGCCTATGAGGGAACTCGGTTGAACTCGTGACCAATGAGAAGCAGACACGCTCTCATTGCGTCAGAGCCCGCCAAACGGAGTGGCCCGAGTCTATGAATAAGCGAGTTTCCCGCTGTTTTCCGACTTTCATTCTTCAGCGAGGCTCTGCGCACCTGCTGATCTCCGAGGAAAGCCGCGTCGCCGTCGAGAAGGCATCTCTTAGCGAGCGTGTGGACAGAGTCTGAGGAAGCCGGCCGTCTTCGCCACCTTCAGCCATCCTGCGAGCTAACGCCATCCGGCGACGTACTCCTTACATTTGTATTTTGCTTGTGTTGTGTATTTTCACAAAAGAGCAGCGAGCGTCTTTTTAAAGATGCCTCGCACACCTCATGCCGCCTCCCTCTCAGCGCCGGAGTCCCGCGCTGTATGTGGGACGAGCCGCTTACAGCTGTGCCGAACCGCGGCTAGCTTTCTTTACTTTACAAGAGAGCTAGCTTGCCCCCGCGCATAGCTTCATCCGAAATGGGTTTATCAATGGTGTGTAGTCCCGCCGAGGCTGGTCCTGTTCGCCACCATCACGCCCTCTTATCTGCTCGCGCTCCTGTGCTTGTGTGTTACTGCTGTGGCTCAGTGGTAAAACACAAAGCTTTTTCGCGCCAGAGAGACCCGTGTTCAAATCCGGCTCTTGCAGATAATTTTTTGCACGACATTAGAAACGAGTGTGTCTTTAACCCGCGAGGCCGGTCAGCATCCTCTAAACGTTTCTCTTTCCTCGTTCGAGCGGCCATAAACGCCCCCGTGCATAGCTTCACCGTGAATGAGTTTGTGTTACTGTTGGTCTCGCCAGGCTGAGACCTGTTCGCCACTAACACGCCCTTATCTGCTCGCGCTTTTCAGCTTATTGTGTCTTCTACTGCTGTGGCTCAGTGGTGAAATGACAAAGCTCCCCGCGCCAGAGAGAACCCGGGTCCGGCTCTTGCAGATAATTGTATGCAGCTCTGAGGCTCGCGCCAGCTTTCTTACGTTTTCGGGAGGCGGCCGCGTTCCCTCCCGCGCTCATGCGTAGGCGGCCATCGGAGGCGCGAGATGTGCTCAGCCCGCCGAGGCCGGTTGGCACCCACCTCTCTAGCCGTCTCTCTTTCCTCGATTCTAGCGGCCAAAGTGTCTGTGTGCAGCAACCAAGCCCTGTCACTCACATGACCGCCTGCAATGGCGCCGAGCAGATTCAGATTCGACGCCAATGCTGTTAAAGCACACCCCGTGGTCTAACAGAGCCCACTCTCTTACGCTAGCGTCTCTACATGCACGTCAAACCCGCGCGCACCACAAGTGCAGGCCTTTCAGGCTATATATAGGCTCTGCCGCTCACCAGCAGCTCAGGTTTCTGTGGCGGCACTTGCGCGCGTCACTGTGCAAGCCTGTCTCAGGCTAAAACGCAATCAGCAGCATAAGTGCAGAATGTCTGGCTTACACCAAACATGCTATAAGTGTAGTACTATGTGCCCACAGTTCAGTGTTCACTCTGACACACAAACACCACACCTGTACCACGCTCACACTGTAGAGCACGCTCACACACGTGCTCAGCCCGCTATGTGTCTACACATACATGTGTTGTATACACATCGCTTTGTGTAGAGATATGGGGCCACACTGCCAGTGTTCGCCCATACACAAAGCACCACACTCCCTGTGCCTCTGTCAGAGTCCCACTCTCGGAAAGCGGACCCTTCCCCCTTGAGTGTAGGTCCCGTTGCCTCAACATTCTAGCGTGCCCACACACTGTGTCCAGCCCGCTATGTGCAACAATCAGGCCGATATAGCCAGTCACCCGCTAGTGTCACGCTTCTAAGCGTGGGAAGCTATCCCGGGAATCTCCCCATGGGTGCTAAGCACAATAAAATACGGCTATCTGTTACAGTTCCGCCGCCGCCTCCACGCTTTCGGGCGCGGCCCAGAACTACAGTGATGTTAGAAGCAACAAACAAGTCCTCCCGCTTCCAGGCCTATCCTTAGCACCCTGTACGTTCACGAAGTGCATGGATACGGCGCCGCGCCCCTGCCGGAGCCAGGGGCTGCGAGTTTTGAACTATTTGAGCGGACTCGACTGGCTGATTTTGGCACAATCACGGGCGGAGCTACTGTTCTCTTCCGTACAGTCCTCCTCCGACCATCTGAACACCTTGGGTCTCTGTGTCAACTGGACAAAAGAGCTCGCTGTCAGCCCTATCAGACGATTTCCTTCCTGGGAATAGATCTAGACTCAGTGGCTATGACGGCTCGCTTACTTACACAGCGTGCGCGCCGTGTTCCAGCGTCTCGCCGCATCCTGTCAGATGGACACCCTCACACCTCTGAAACTTTTCAGAAGGCGCTGGGTCTCATGGCCTCAGCCTCCGCAGTACTTCAGCTGGGTCTACTGCGCATGCGCCCCTTCAGCTTTGGTTGAAGAGCCATGTGTCTCACCGTGCGTGGACCACGGCCGCCCAGCTGATCAAAGTTACGCAGACCTGTATCTCGGCTCTGCAACCATCGGACAGTGGCAGAATGGTTTCAGCGGGGCGTTACCATGGAAGCCGTCTCTCGCCGATAAGTGTCTCGACAGACCGCATCCGACTGGGTTGGGGTGCGGTCTGCGAGGGCTCATCGGCCTCTGGCCACTGGTCAGTTCAAGAGAGCTCCCTACACATAAACTGTCTGGAGATGATCGCGGTCGAGAACTCGCTCACGCGTCTTTCCTCCCGCGCATTCGGGGTCACCACGCATTGATCCGCTCAGACAATGCAGCCATAGTCTCCTATTTCAACCGTCGAGGGCGGTGTCAGAGTCCAGGAACCCCTTCCTGATGACGAAATGCATTTGAGTTTGGTCCCAGAGCCACCTGCTCTCGCTGAGAGCCGACGCACGTGCCGGGCCACCTGAATGACGGCCCCAGACAGACTGTCCAGAAACCTCATTCTTCCGGGAGAATGGTCCCTGCACTTTCAATCAGTCCAGAAACTGTGGCGAATGTTCGGCAGAGCAGAGGTGGATCTCTTCGCGTGTCAGAGGAGAACGCTCACTGCCCAATACTTTTCTTAAGAGCGAGGACGCGCTAGCCCAGGAGTGGCCAGCCGCCCGCCTTAGGCTTTCCCTCCGGTCTCCCTGTTACCACAGGTTTTACAGAGGATCAGGGAAACACGCCACTCGGTGCTCCTCATAGCCCCGCGTTGGGAGAGTCAGACTTGGTTCCCGGACCTCGCTCAGCTGTCGCAGACAGCCCCGTGGCCCATTCCAGTCAGAGCAGATCTCCTCTCTCAAGCTCGCGGCACGATCTGGCATCCCCACCCTAAGCACTGGGCGCTTCATGCACGGGTGATCAACAACTATCCGATGCTGATCACCTGGGGGAGAGTTAAAGCTACGATCATGAACGCCAGAGCGGCTTCTACTCAGGAAGCTCTATGCGTCAAAATGGTCTGTGTTCTCAAAAGGGTGCACCGACAAAAACCTAGACCCTCAGCGGTGCGACGTGTCGTCTTTGCTTGTCTTCCTTCAGGAGATGCTGGATAAGGGCAGGTCCCCATCCCACTCTCAAGGTTTACGTGGCAGCTGTCGCGGAGTTCGCTGAACCCCGACGCGCTGCAGTCTCTGGGCAAAGACGGAGCTCAGTCGCTAGTTTCATTCAATGAAAACCGGAAAACAGCGGGAAACTCGCTTATTTATAGACTCGGGCCACTCCGTTTGGCGGGCTCTGACGCAATGAGAGCGTGTCTGCTTCTCATTGGTCACGAGTTCAACCGAGTTCCCTCATAGGCTGTAGCAGTTCTCCCTGAGCGAACCAATGAGCTGCTAGCTAGCCCGCTCATGGTCTGCTGCAGTGAACTGCGTTGACATTGGATACAAAATTATAGGATAATTTTTTGGCTTCAACTTCTCAGAAAAGATTAATCTTTCCCGTAGCGTAAGCTAGCTTACGCAATACTCGTTCCCTCATCTAGAGAGAACCGAGGTTACGTTAGGTAACCGATTCGTTCCCATGGTTTACTGGTGCAACATTGTTTTTTTTTTCAAAAGTACACGTCTTATAGGGAATAAAAAGACTACACTTTGTGTTCACAGTTCTGTTGCAGACTTTGGAGGCCCCCTGTTAGTTAGGTATAGTAGACATTGGGTCAGAGTTGCAGGTCCCCTCTTGGCAATGCATGTTTAAAGGGGTCATGAACTGGCTTTTTAAATGTTTTTGTTTTGCTGTCTGAGGTCAACTTATGACGTTCGCTTGGTTTTTACATTCAAAAACATAAAAATGAATAAGTTATGGGCTATTTTCTTCCCTAGTTTTCAGCCTACTTGAAAAATGCTCGGATTTTATGGGCGTATCGCATTGAAGACTAGGAAGTAGACGCCCACTGCTGTGAGTGGATAACAGTTTTGCATATTATAATGAGCTTCAACTCTGTTGTTGGTTTCGGTCGGTGCACATGGGGAATTTGTTTTGAAAACCACTGTTGTAAAATGGCAACCGGAATGATTCGCCCATACATGTTTGACCCAGAGTCCGATCCCGAATCGCAGGACAATGAACCAACAGCACCTCGAATACAACGGATACTTGTAGACACATACACATAATTATTAGATATCAAACGATCTGTAACAATGCAATGCTAGCCGAGTAGATTATTATTTCTAAAATAAAAATATTACTCACATAAGTGTGTTGCACCACTCCTGTTGGATCCAATATAGAAGGTAACGTAGACTAATCATGTTCCGTACAACAACGATGTTCCGTACAGATTAACTTTAACCGCTGATCACTGAATAAATACTTCTAGGTCATACACATAAATGCATATCTGTGTCGTCTTCATTTCTCCCTCTTATATTATAATGAGTTAAACTCACCCGTCGGTGCACGTGGGGAAAATGTCCAATGTTGTCAAATGGCA
Source organism: Hybognathus amarus (assembly GCA_030378365.1). Lineage (NCBI taxonomy): Eukaryota > Metazoa > Chordata > Actinopteri > Cypriniformes > Leuciscidae > Hybognathus > Hybognathus amarus. The sequence goes on from JAQIUQ010002779.1 coordinate 430,919, forward strand.
ACCGATTCGCCCATACATGTTCGACCCAGAGTCCGTGTTGCACAATTCCTGTCAGATTCAATATAGACGGCACATCACCGTTCTTTCTCTTAATCGGTCTGCAAATCCAGCCTCGAACTGTGTCTTGTTCACAACAATCCTCGGTGAAATGAAGCGAACATACTGATAATGTTTTACACTCATCAGCTGGAACGTCATTAAAAACAAATTTTAACCAGGCATTCTTAATATTGGAATCCAGAGGAAGCTTATGCAGCGACTGTCTTCTTCCACAGCCAGGCACGGCACAACATTTTGTCAATGGAATGTTTATTGCTGGTAGCTCGCTCCGGGGTGTATTCCAGAAAGCAACGTTAACTTACCGTCAGATAAACCTTGAACTCTTGGTTTATTAACTTCAAACTAGCTTACTCTGGGTATGTCGGTTCCAAAACACCTGTGAGGAGTTAGTTTAATCAACCTCCTAATGGTAACCCAGAGTTAATGCGCGCGCACGACGAGTACATAAAGACATTTTCAATGGATCGCAGAAATCAGGAGTCACCATGGAAACCAAAGGACAAAAAACAAGCTACATACTTCGGTGAAACTGAGTTGGAGGTTTTAATGCTTGCTTATGAAGACTACAAGCCCGTTATAACTAAAAAAAAAAAAATTAAGAAGAGTTGGCTTGGCAAAAAATAGAGTAAATGCGTGAGTTATATAAATTATTAAAAGAAATTATAAATGGGCTATTTTCCCTGTAATTGGGCAAAACATATTTGGGGCATGTAAAAATAGACAAGTAGCCTTACTTGTTGACCTCCATACATTTCTTAATATTACAGTAGTAATGCACATAATTCTTGGCTATTTATATGTTAGGTTCTAATAAGGCGTAATACTTCTGGAGCCAGAAGAAGTGTGAACCAAGTCAAAATGAAACACAAAAAACATTCTCCAGCAACTTAATATTTTCTAAACTTACTAAACTTGTTACTGATGCAATGTAATTTAGTTTTCTATGTAGCCAATAGAAAGAAGCCTGAGGCCCGTAAAACAGGTGGGGGTCCACCTCCCCTCACCCCAGCTGAGGAGCTGGCACTGTCCCTGAATAAAGGGCCACGTGGATACCAAGGGGTAGTTCGTCAGACTCAGATACCAAGACAAGTGGCTTAGTAAAATGTAGGTGAACCATATTAATACAATTGATTTATTGAGTTTTCACTATTTTGTCAGTATTTTAATAAAAAAATCATTAACACTGTCACCATTTTAAAAAAGGCATTTTGAATGCATTTTACAGTCATTAATTCACTTTTGCAGTGTGTATGCTGCTTTGACTGCATATGCTGTATGCTGTAATCTTATTAGTACTACTCTTCATGTTCCTAAATGTCCTTATCATTTTGTATGTCAATTTTCTTTCTTTAAAATGACCAGAAACACTGTTAGTAATTGTGTGTGTGTGTGTGTGAGAGGGGGGGGGGGGCTAATTCAACCCGGTAACACCACTGCAGAATAACAAAAAGCAAGAGTGGTTTAACATTCCAGGGGTTCTAAATGAATGAAAACTGAGAGAAAATACAGGCACATTCTGTTGGTTAATTCTGAATGAAAAAGTTTTGGGCTACTGCTGTGAATCCATGGCAGCATGATTGTATTCTTCTGGTTTACTAGGCGCTTAGCCATCTTGAAAGGACTATTCAGTGAGTTGAAAAAAACAAAAAAAAAACATGACATTCTAGTAAAACTATATAACAAGCAACCTAAACCTAGGCATATGTTGATGTTTCTTAATGCATTTAAATATATTTATTTAGAAATACTATGAATGAAGTGTTATTCTATAAATTAATTAGGCTTAATATGCAGTACTGTACATACCTGCAAAAATATCACTTGCTGTCGGCACAAAATTGGTGAATTTTAAAACGAACTTTGAACACGGCTCAACAAATCAGAATCAAGAACCAGAACTAACCGTTTTATAAATCCATATTGACCATAAGTCCTTCTATGCCACCAAGATAATTACAAAATTAAATACAAAAAATCTTACTGTCACCTACACAAGACAGGAAGTTATTGAACAAGACCACATCTTTAGTGAAGTCAACACAGTTTATTCAAATTACACAATTAAAAACTTTTTCAAGTCTATCTTAAGCATGGCATGTAGTGTCAGCAGAATCTCAGTACTAAAGTTGTTCTATATAAAAATATTTTAAAATGTACAGGTTAATTTTAGAGCAGAAAAACTACTCTTACGCCACAAAGATAACTCACTAAAGCTGTGCTAACATGATGGTCTAGTGAGTATGTCTCTCTTTCCATCCAACCTGCAAAGAAAGAAGAAAGATTATTTTTATATTTTTACAGTTGGAAAATAGAAAATGATACAATTGACAATCTACAATGCAGTGCGATTGGTTAGAACAAGGGTGCAGATTACCTCCAGGGTTCCTTCTAAGGACGAGCTTTCTGATTTCATCATAAATAAAGATGAGAAGAGAGTATGGGAAGGCACAGAACCACCAACTGAGCCTGTATATGGAGAGCAAAACATAAACCGAAGAAGCAGGCAAGAAATAACTGTATATTTGTTTTATACAAGTACATTTTAGCCTACTTGAGTGGGTACATCCTGAGAGCCACATCCATGCCAGGGCAGTAAGACAAGAAAGCCGCTAGTGCTGTTTCCTCAAACAATCCAAAGATCAGGATTTTGTTCCTGTAGTAGTAAGCCAAAAGTGTGGTAAATAGACAATAACGGAATGAAACCTCCCCAAGAACATGGCTTATGCTCATTCAGAGCTCATTTGTTCACCCAGACTCACTTCATTCCCTGCTGGAAGACAGAATTACGCCTGGTCTTGCAGATAATCAGGATCGGCCCACTGCACAATCACAATACTGGCGAAGAATGCTGTGTGGCAAGTGAACTCCACAATCTTTCTCTGTTCATATGTCTGAGAAAACATAACATTGTGTTGGTAAAATACTAATCTACAAGTATTGCTTAAGAGCTTCATGAAACTAAAATTTGGGTTTTGGGAGTATAGCCTCAATCCTAAATTTTTATTTCATTAAGTTTTCTTAAGTAATATCCTACTGTACTCCTAAATGTTGACAACATTCATTTTAGCAGATGTACAGCTAAAAAAGACTGGACTGATGGCTACTGAACTTTTGAGTCCTTTTACTGTATTTTGTATTAAAGGGATAGTTCACTTTGAAATTAATTTTTGATATGTTTTAGCTTACCTCAAGGGCATCCAAGTTGCAGGTGTCTTTGTTTCCACAGTATTTTAAATTTTGATATTTTTAGGTCTAATGATGAGTTCACACTGGACGTGAATAGTGTGTCAGGCGCGAATGATTTCAATGTTAAGTCAATGCAAAGACGCGTTACGTGCGTAAAAAATTCCTGTGGCGCGAATGAGGTGTGGAGCGCGGCGCGGAAGACACGAATACGCCTCATTCGTGCGAATGGCGCGAATTGAGCGTCTGGTGCGTTAAGCACGAATGATTTAGCTAGTGCCATTTGTGCATTCAGCACGTTTGACGCGAATTCGCGTCTGCCGCCCTTTAGCGTGAATTCACGCCGCGTTAACCAATCAGGAGCCTAGCTGCTTGCTCAAGTGGTGAAGTGTCTGGATGCTTCAATAAATTATTTTGTAATATGACTAAATGCATGGTGGGATTATGCACAACCCAGCATATTCTATCACTAAGAACATTATTTCTATATACGAGACATGTTCATTTTGTATTGAATGTTATTCATTCCATATCTAGATTATATGAAATAATATTATGATGTAAAGACAATCAACATATGTGCATAAGTTCGTGTCTGGACGTGAGAGAGAGAAAAAAATCACAGGACAGGTTAATAACTTTTGGAAGCTGGCTCTATTTATCATCAAAACAAAAATAAATGACAGCTAGATTGAGTTGGATGAGGGCGAGGGTGATCCTCGCTCCAATGCGGGACAACAGATCATCTAACTGGGCGCGGGACAGGCGGAAGTACCGCTGACAGCGGCCGTCATCCAGCGCAGCTCCTGGAGCGAGCAAATGGTGAAACTAGCCAACGTTCGCCACCGAAGGGTCCGGAGGACACAAATATACGCGACGATCTCCCACGCCACTGTTCTGCTCTCCAGAGCGGTAACTCTCTTGATGAATGTTCGGTCGACATAAAAACAATGGCTGCCAACGGATTTCGATTCTGACGAGCGTCCATTTCGCTTCAAACTTTTGTTTTTACGCGCGTTAGTTTCACTCTTGACACGCGAATTAACACAAAGTGGTCAAGCATCAAACTAAGACGCGTCAGGTGCGAATTTGACAGCGCTATTCGCGTTCGATGTGAACGCACAGTAACCGTTCTTGTCTATCAGTGCATATAATGGAGGTATGTGGGTCACAGGCCTCCAAGAGTATGCACAGAGAAATTGAAAATTGAATAAATTTTCAATTTAAACACAATATCAAAATTGAAAATACTGTGAAACAAAGACATCTTCATCTTGGATGCCCTTGAGGTAAGATAAAACATATCAAAAAATAATTTCAAAGTGAACTATCCCTTTAAATAAATGCAGTCTTGATAAGCAGAAGACACTTTCTTTCAAAAACATTTAGATAAATCACAATTTTGAACAGTAGCATTTCCAATTTAAAAATGTATTTCTCTAATGAGAAAATAGACCAATGTATCCAATCAAATGCTCTCTATAATGAGAAGGCTCCTCCCCCTTATTGGCATGTAGCAAATCATGGTTCACATCTGTAACATAATTCATAATACCTACCCACTGTTGCCCGTAGCTGTCCTCCAGGTCATTAAGATATTTATCATCCCATCCTACACGAATTCCTAATAGTCTTGATGGTAGAAAGCCATTTTCGGCAAGAATGACAAAGTATGCAAAAAATCCAGCCAGAGCCTGAATCATACCTTCAGAATCAGACAAGATCTTGCATTAAAGTCTTATTTTAATAGTGAAACAATATTGACATGTTCTAAGGACTGTGATAACATTTAAATGGTAACATGTTAGCAGCAAAAACTAGAATGGATTCTCAACATGCTAACCATGTGCTAACCATTTGGGTGAATAGAACAAAGCCACAACATGGCCACCTACCTATCTGTCCATATGCAATGCTAATAAGTCTTTCATTCACCAACTTGTCTGTTTTAGGGTTTCTGGGTTGTCTTCTTCATTATATCACTCTCGGCAGCCTCATATGCCAGAGAAATAGCAGGGACCTTGAAAACAAAAACGAATTAACTGTCATCTTTTGGTAGAAAAATCTAATGCAAGTGTGAAAAAGAAAATAATCCAGTGTGTTCTGCACTGACCATGTCTGTTCCCAGGTCAATACACAGAATGGTAACAGTTCCTAGAGGTAAGGGAATGTTTGCGATAATGAAGAACAGGAATGGTGTGATCTCAGGGATGTTACTGGTCAGGGTGTAAGCAATGGACTTCTTCAAGTTGTCAAAGATCAGACGCCCTAGTGTGGAGAGAAAACATTAGGAAAAGAGCCCACGACATTGACAAGATATGAATAAAGGTTTCCCGTACCTTCTTCTACACCTGTGACGATTGAGGCAAAGTTGTCATCTAGCAAGATCATGTCAGCAGCCTGTTTGGACACATCTGAGCCAGCAATGCCCATAGCAACACCAATATCAGCCTTCTTCAGTGCAGGAGAATCATTCACACCATCCCCTGTTACAGCCACAATGGCTCCCTTTGGAACAGAAATGATGTTTTAACTAGTTGTGTGCTGTTATCGGCATTAATATGCTACGTTAAAGTGAGACTCTTATCGGAACATAGAAAAATATCACCGTTAATCTATTCTCTAAAGTTGGTTTGGGAGCTGGGTCTGTACTACGCAAGCTATGATGAATTAATATTTTAGCACAGATGTATACCAAGCCGAATTGCACTGTAAGGGGCATTTAATATCAATACTGAAACTTCTGTTTATTTATACTCCCTTAATAAAGGAGTCCAGACATTAGAAAAGTACAAGTAATACTACCCACCGGATGAAGAAGGAGGGTTGTATGGAAGCTTGTTTCCACCATAGAATGAAAAATATAAAAGGTAATTGCGACTTTTTATCTCACAATTCTGACTTTTTTTCTCACAATTGCGAGTTTACTCCTTCGGCAATTCTGACTTTATTTCTCAGAATTGCAAGATGGAAAGTCAGAAATTGTGAATATGAAATCAGAAATTGCGAGATATACAGTCAGAATTGCTAGATATAAAGTCAGAATTGCAATATAAAAGTCGCAATTGCGTAATATAAAGTCGCAATTGTGAGATGTAAAGTCAAAATTGCGAGATATAAAGTCAGGAATTGCGTGATATAAAGTCAGAAATTGCGAAAATAAAGTCGCAATTGCGTGATATAAAGTCGCAATTGCGTGATATAAAGTCGCAATTGTGAGATATAAAGTCAGAATTGCTAGATATAATGTCAGAATTGCGAGATATAAAGTCAGAACTGCTAGATATAATGTCAAAATTCCAATATAAAGTCAGAATTGCGAGATATAAAGTCAGAATTGCTAGATATAAAGTCAGAATTGTGTGATATAAAGTCAGAATTGCAGAGATATAAAGTCGCAATTGCGTGATATAAAGTAGCAATTGCGAGAAATAAAGTCAGAATTGCGAGATATAAAGTCAGAATTGCGTGATATAAATTCGCAATTGAGTGTTATAAAGTCAGAATTGCAAGTTATATAGTCAGAATTGCGAGATATAAAGTAAGAATTGCTAGATATAAAGTCACAATTGCGTGTTATAAAGTCAGAAATGTGAGATATAGTCAGAATTGTGCAATTTAAACTATTCTGAGGGGAAAAAGTTAGTCTTTTTTCCCCTTAGAATTCGCCTGATAAGTCGCAATTGCGAGTTTTCTCAACTCGCAATTGCGAGTTGAGAAAGATGTCAGATTTTCGACATATAAAACTCGCAATTATGTGTTACAAAGTCCAAATTGCGAGATGTACAGTAAACTCGACAATTGCGAGATATAAAGTAGCAATTGCGAGAAATAAAGTCAGAATTGCGAGAAATAAAGTCAGAATTGCGAGATATAAAGTCAGAATTACGTGATATAAATTCGCAATTGAGTGTTATAAAGTCAGAATTGCAAGTTATAAAGTCAGAATTGCGAGATATAAAGTAAGAATTGCTAGATATAAAGTCACAATTGCGTGTTATAAAGTCAGAAATGCGAGATATAGTCAGAATTGTGCAATCTAAACTATTCTGAGGGGGAAAAGTAGTCTTTTTCCCTTAGAATTCGCCTGATAAGTGCAATTGCGAGTTTTCTCAACTCAGCAATTGCGAGTTAAGAAAAGATGTCAGAATTTCGACATATAAACTCGCAATTATGTGTTACAAAGTCTGAAATTGCGAGATGTACAGTAAACTCGCAATTGTGAGAAAAAAGTCAGAATTTGTGAGATAAAGTCGCACTTCTGTTTTTTTTTCTCCGAATTGCGACTTTATATCACCCAATTCTGACTTTATAACACGCAATTGCTACTGTATCACACAATTCTGACTTTATATCTCGCAATTCTGACTTTATAATTCGCAATTGCGACTTATATCACGCAATTCTGAACTTTTTATCTCGCAATTCTGAGAAATAAAGTCAGAATTGCAAGATATAAACACGCAATTGTGAGAAAAAAAGTCACAATTATTTATTTTATTTTTTTATTCAGTGGCGGAAACAAGCTTCCATAGGGCTTTTGTCTTATTTTTTCGTGTATGCATTTATGAGGGAAAAACAATGTTACAGGAAAGTTCCCCATTATGGACATGACCACTCTGAAAGCAGCAATGAAAGATTGCTTTAAAACTTTCACAGAGACATGAAACACAAAGCACAAAGCTTTTCATCGTCGTTCTCATTTGTGTTTGTTCTTCCGAAGTCTCTTCGTCATCTGGGTCTGAATCAGAGACTATTTATATATTCCGATTCAAACATGTACGGCTGAATGACAAAACAGTGGGTCTCTCACTCTCTCAGCCCTTCTGCTTACCAACTGCCATAAGGTATGCAAGTGAAGCCCTCATCCAAAGGCAGGGCGGGGATATGCAGCTCATTTGCATTTAAGGTTGTATGACACCAGCGCATTTTTAAACAGGCCCCAAAAATGACATTTTCATGGTTATGATAAATTAACTGTGGGGTATTTTAAGCTGAAACTTGCACAAATACATTCTGGGACACCCGAGACCAATATAACATCTTGTAAAAAGGGGCATAATAGGTGCCTTTTAAAACTTTCACAGAGACATCAAACATAAAGCACAAAGACTTTCATTAAGGTGAATTTCGTTTTGTATTAATTGTATCTTAATTTTCATCAGCCAATTGCCTGGATTTAATAAATAAGAAGTAAATATAGCAGACAATAGATAATCACGACATGACACATAATTTATTTTTAGAATATATTCAGAAGTTCAGCCATTACCTGTCGCTGACACCCCTCAACAATAATCAGTTTCTGCTGTGGTGGCAATTTCTGGCAAACACAATTTCTGTATGGTACTTCAGAATATCATCTAGCTGTTCAGCCGTTGAGGTCCTTCAGGTCTCCGCCATGAACCACACAGGCCTTTGCATCTCTGAAAAAAGACATACACTGAGTTATGAGATTTATATCAAGGCAAGTTACAGTAACATTTTTAGTAAAACTAACACACGGTGATACCTCGGGTTGACCTCATTGACAGGTATATTCAAGCGAGCTGCAATGTCTTCCACAGTCTCATTTCCCTCAGAAATAATCCCAACACCCTTTGCTATGGCTTTTGCAGTGATTGGATGGTCACCGGTTACCATAATAACCTAATAGTTCAGAAATATTTGTGTAAACTATAATTATGTAATAAATTCAGCACATTTGCTAGACTCGCATCTCTGCTTTACCTTGATTCCTGCACTTCTGCATTTGCCAACAGCGTCAGGTACAGCAGCACGCAGAGGGTCGATCATTGACATAAGACCCACAAAGCACAGATTGTCAGTAGGGAAATTCACATCTTCAGCATCAAACTTGAAACCTTCTGGAAACTGATCATCAGGGAGAAGGAAATGACAGAAGCCTGTTGGAGAAGAACGTGAATGATCAGTCCACAATTTGCTCAGGTGAACTCTCAACCTAAATTTGAAGAAGACGTTTTTTCTTTCTCTTTACCCAAAACTCTTTCTCCAAGTCCCCCAAGCTCCAAATAAGCATTCTGAAAGGATTCTTTCATTTCATCATCCAAAAGCTGTTCCTTCCCTTGGATCAAGATAGTAGCACATCGTTCCAGGATTCTCTCGGGGCTCCTTTCATGACCAGCAAGTGTTTGGACTCTGCGCCACCAGTTGGGTTCTTGTGCACCGACAACTACCAAAGCAAGCATCAGATCATTTTAAATAATGGTTAGATGTATTTTATTAATAGTATGTGAAAATATGGGCTGTTATTTGAACATTTTTATTTAGTGTGAATGTGTGATCACTTAGAAGAAAAAAACACACAAAATAATGTTCCTACCAAGCTTGAAGTAACAGCGTCATGTTTTAGTAAATTCACAATTCAACACAAACCCAATAAATTTGACTAATTAAACGGCTTATTTAAAAAAAAGAATTCTTCATCTATTTGCATTCCAAATAAGAATGTAGAAAGAATGTAAGATCCTAAATCTAGTACCTGATATTTGTTTGTAGAGTTGAAAGGGATTTCTGCCACTTTGATGTACTTTTCTCTCATTTCTTTCACTGATCCACAGCAAAGCTCAATGCATTTCAGCAGAGCAGATTCAGACGCATCCCCGCAACATCTCTCTAAACAATTAAACACAAAAGTGAGATATTTCATTCAAAATCTACGGTGACGCATTGCTGCCACATACATATTATTTTTTCCCCTCAATTATGTCAGTAATAACGAGATCTTATGTCGTAAAAACCAGATCTTATGTCGTTTGAAACGACATATTTTCTCGTAATAACGAGATCTTATGTCGTTAAAATGACATACTTTTATCTGATTATAGCAACATACTTTCTCAATTTACACAACATAAATATTTCGATTTCACAACATAAATATCTCGATTTTCACAACATTAAATATCTCGTTATTTCGACATAAATATCTTGTTATTTCGACATAATAAGGGGACATTGTAATATGCATTAAGCTACATTTAGCGTTTTTATAATGAGTTTCTATGGGAGGAAAATTAAACGCATTGCTTTCATATTCTGGACTTAGCTATCTGATTTTTGTAGTATACTTTATTATGATTTTAGTATTAATAATGCACGCACAATTATCTGTGAACTTGATAAATGTATGTTTTCCTTAGGCTACTAGATCCACAAACAAATTGCTTTCAGTTATGTGAGCAAAATTCAGAATTTAACGAATGTGCAGCGATTTGTACAAATAGAGACTTTTTATCTATAAAATACATTTGTTTTATTTTGTATTATTGATAATTTGTGCGTCCATTTATTGACATCTCATTTGACGGCAATTTGAGTTTATATTCTGAGCTCAGCAGATTTAGTTGTACATATACTTTATTAGTATGATTATTTACTGTGTTTGGTTTGAACACTGTCCGTGATTGTAAAGGTATGTATTTATTTCAAGACCGGGAATTAAAGAACGCATTGTAGTTATGTTGGGACAATATTTAATGCTTAACATTAAAAAGGCTTAACGTGGCTTACTGTACTAAGACAGTAATATTAAAAGATCAAACTCAGTAAACATCATATTAATAAGCTAGACTATGCAAGCCACATTAAGCCTTTTAATAGCGGTTTTCTAATGGGAGGAAAATGCTTAACGTGTGATTAAACGCGTTGCATTCATCTGGGCCCATTTATTTTTTGCACATAGTATACTCTAAAAAATGCTGGGTTGTTTTAACCCAATTTTGGGTAAAATATGGACAAACCCAGCCATTGGGTTAAAAAAAATTGATTTAAAAATGTAACCCAATGGTTGGGTTTGTCCATATTTACCCAAAATTGGGTTAAAACAACCAAGCATTTTTTGGTCTTTGAATATTACTGTCTTAGTACATTAACCCACGTAAGACTTTTCTAAAAACGGTTTTCTATGGAAGGAACGTGTTAGGCTAATTAAAAGCGTTGCGTTCATATTCTGTTCTTTTTTTTGCCCAAAGTATAGCATATGAATATGATGTTTACTGAGTTTGGTCTTTTAATATTACTGTCTTAGTACAGTAGGCTAAGCCACGTTAGGCCTTTTATTAACGTCAAGTGTTTTAGAATGTCCCAATAAAGGGACGTGCAAATTATCACTAATACAAAATAAAACATATGCATTTTATACACAAACAGTCTCTATTTGTACAAATCGCTGCACATTCGTTAAATTCTGAATTTTGCACACACTGAAAGCAATTTGTTTGTAGATATAGTAGCCTAATAAAAACATACATTTTATCAAGTTACACGGATAAGTGCGTGCATTATTAATACTAAAATCATAATAAAGTATACTACAAAAATCAGATAGAATATGAATGCAAAGCGTTTAAGCATTTTCTCCCATAGAATCTCATTATAAGAATGCTAAATGTAGCTTAATGCATATTACAATGTCCCCTTATTATGTCGTTATAACGAGATATTTATGTCGTTATAACGAGATATTTATGTTGTTAAAACGAGATATTTATGTCATTAAAACGAGATTTTTATGTCGTTAAAACAAGATATTATGTCGTTATAATGAGATTTTTATGTCGTTAAAACGAGATATTATGTCGTTATAACAAGATTTTATGTCGTTAAAGCGGGATATTATGTCATTATAACGAGATTTTATGTCGTTAAAACAAGATATTTATGTTGTTAAAACGAGATTTTATGTCGTTAAAAGCGAGATATTATGTCGTTATAACGGAGAAAGTATTTCGATTTCAGCAACATAAGGTGTCGTTATTGAGAAAATATGTCGTTTAAATGACATAAGAGTTTTGTTGAGAAAATATGTCATTTAACGAAATAAGTGCTCGTTATACAGACATAAGATCTCGTTATTAAGACATAATTGAGGGGAAAAATAATGTATGTGGCAGCAATGCGTCACCGTAAAAATCTTACAGTTTGCACAATGAAGAGGTAACATACATGTTTTCAATTTTCATTAGGATCATCATTATTGGATGGTACACTGAAAAATGATCTATCTATATCTATCTATCATCTATCTTTCTTTGTGGAAACTGTTGTAAATTCATTCAAAAACAAACCTTCAGAAGTCGGCACATTGGTCTGTTCGGACCAGGAACACAGCCCTGTTGCAGAGCCCAGCAACACGTGCCAATGAGGCCCAGGTGGCCGAGCTGCGGTCAAAAGAGGTCCCGCTCTGATTCTCTGTGGTGTCAGCCTCATGGATCTGGTTATCAAACCACATGTGAGCAACAGTCATGCGATTCTGCGTTAACGTGCCAGTTTTATCAGAACAGATGGTTGAGGTTGAGCCCAGGGTTTCAACGGCCTCAAGGTTCTTAACCAAACAGTTTTTCTTAGCCATACGTTTAGCTGTGAGGGTGAGACAAACCTAAAGAACGAGAAACAGAGAGTATGGTGTCATGCAAATATAAGGGCCTAACCTTCAAACAAAGTAAATTCGAATTAACTTTACCGTGACTGTAGCAAGAAGACCTTCAGGCAACATTGGCCACAATGATGCCAATGAGGAAGATAACAGCCTCCAACCAGGAGTAACCAAGAACAAGAGAAAGAATAAAGAAAGAGACACCCAGGAAGACAGCCACGCCTGTGATGATGTGGATGAAGTGTTCGATCTCAATGAGAGATGGGGGTGCGCCCAACCTCTAGGCCAGCACAGAGCGTTAGGATTGGAACCCATTACAGTACGAGTCTTTCAGTGCTGATGACGATGCCACGCGCAGTACCTAAAAACAAATGAGAAGCAGAGGACACCAAAGTATCAGGCTTGTGTTTTAAAAAAATAGTGAAGGAATTAAAACTCTATTAAGCAAAAACACATTAAATTGTTACGAAAGTGACAGTAAAGACATTTACTATGTAACAAAAATGTTTATTTCAAATAAATGCTGTTCTTTTAAGAGCTTTCCATTCATAAAAGGATCCTGGAAAAAAAACAGTAGTACAACTATTTTTATCATTTACAAATAATATATATATATATATATATATATATATATATATATATATATATATATATATATATATATATATATAGTGCCAAATCAGCATATTAGAATGATTTCTGAAGGATCAAATGGCACTGGAGTAATGGCTGCTGAAAGCTTTAAAAGATATATTCAAAAATGTTTTAAACTTGACTAATGTATTATATAATTGTATATATGAATGATATACACTCACCGGTCAAAAGCTTAAGATCGGTAAGATTTTTTATGTTTTTAAAAGAAGCTCTTCTGCTCACCAAGGTTGCAATTTTTTGATAAAAAAATACACAAAAAACACAGTAATATTGTGAAAATATTATGACGATTTAAAATGACATCTTTATGTTAATATATAATAAAATGAAATTTATTCCTCTGAAAAAAAGCTGAATTTTCAGCATCATTACTCCAGTCTTCAGTGTCACATGATCCTTTCACAAATCACTCTAATATGATGATTTTATGCTCCAAAAACATGTATGATTATTATCCATGTTGAAAAACAGTTTTTTAACATTTTTATTTCAGGATTCTTTGATGAATAGAAAGTTCAAAGAACAGCATTTATTTAATTAGAATCTTTTCTAACATTATAAATGTCTTTACTGTAACTTTTGATAAATGTAACTTATCCTTGATGAATGAGAAGTATGATTTCTTATTTATTTCCCAAAAAATAAAACACAAATTCTTACTGACCCCAAACTTTTTAAAGGGTAGTGTTTAATGTAACAAAAGCTTTCCATTTAGATAAAAGCTGTTCTTATTGAAGCTTCCTGAAATAATCATGCAAAGAACTCCTTAAATAAAAATGGTAATAATATACATGTTTTTGACATGAGATAATAATATTGAGCATTTAATTGATATCATGTAACATAAGATGGAAAATCATTTTGAAATTGTTTTCAGAATATTTCACAATATTACTTTGTTTTTTGTGTATTTTTTATCAAAAAAATTGCAGCCTAGTGAGCAGAAGAGACTTCTTTTAAAAACATAAAAAATTTGTCAATCTTAAACTTTTGACCGATTAGTGTATAACTGTAATAATATTTCACAATATTTCTGTTTTACTGGATATTTGATTAAATAAAATGCAGCCTTGGTGAGCATAAGGCTTCTTTTCAAAATATACTACAACCCCAAACTTTCTAACAGTAATTCTATGTAAAATAAATACATATTCTCATATGATACAATTAAACTATGTGATACTGCTATTATACAACAGTTCAATAAACAAAAAGTTAATATCATGTGAATTATATTTTAGACACAATATCGGCAGTTACTTTTTTTGTCAATTACTGCTTTGACAAAAAAAAAGTAGTTCCAAATAAAACCAAATGAGAATCAACCACTGGTGTTCCTGAATCACAGTTGTTAAATTACTTAAATCAGGAAAGAAAATGTTTCAATGACTCATCATAAAGACAGTCACATTTTCGCCACCTAATGATATAATGAGTAATAATACAAGTAAAAGTGTCAAAATAAAAATAAAAACACTTTACTGAACATCTGTAGTGAAATGAGAATATAAAATACCTTCTACACAATTGGTGGAAAAAAAAGCAATATTCCTGGTCTCAAGAGGATTATGCATTTGGGAAATCCGAGAGACCGTATGTGAGGCTCTGATTCTCCAGTCAGAGAGGAGTTATCCACCTTAAAACATCCAAATTTAAAACATATGCTTACATAATGCCACTGCCACAGAAAGGAAATGAAGTTACACACTACACCTGATCAGGTAAAGTAAGAAATAGAGGCTTATAATAACCTTGCAGCCATGTAGCCCACGATTCTCAGGTCAGCAGGGATCCTGTCACCACCTTCTCTTCCACCAGATCACCAACCACCACTTCTTCAGCATTAATTTGCTTCTTCTCACCATCACGGACAACCAGACGAATGCTTGCTATAGAAGCGAAAAAAGTTTAGTAATCTGAACATAAAACACATAAGACAACAAAACTACAACGCATTTAAGCTTGTAGATTAGTTTATTAGGTTTGAAGACAAAAATGGTCAATTGAATGGCAAAAAATAGGACTAAAATTAGGAGGAATATGTACCTGGGGAACCAAATTCTTGAAAGAGTCCATAATTTTTGAGCTCTTTAGCATCTTGATAGTCCAGAAACATCCGGTGATGATCACACCACAGCTGATAACACAACTCCCAAATAAAGCTGAATTGCACAAAGAGATAGATATGATTAGATATAATACATCCAAGTATGGAATAAGGTTGCACCAATATGAACATACCGATAACCGATAATTCTTTATTTGAAAACTGATAACTGATATATTGGCCGATAAATATAAATCCAATTTTTGTTTTATAGTTTTTGAGCGTCTGATTACAAAAGCAAAATTCTCACCATTAAAAGCCATGTCCCAAGCACACAATTACGTATGTCCTCATTATAATTTTATGTAGCTTATATGACAGACTTGAGCTGCACATGTTGTACTTGACAGTATTGTCCTTTTTGAAGTGATTCCAATCATATTTCAAGCTAGTTAAAAGCATCATGGTGAACAGAACTCATCTGAAGTGTCTCAGCTGTAGGAAATACATATTTGTATTTATTTTTAATATATAGGCACAATTTTCTTATCAGGCCATTAACAATAACATTAAAAATGAACATATGTTGGCCGATACCGATATGCTGGCCGATATATATCGTGCATCCCTATAAAGGAACACACATATTTTTCAGCATTGCCTCTCACATTGTCATTGGCAGGCTCTGTCCTCCATTGCTGCCTGAATGCCATAAGCAAGAAAGCAGAGAACGGCACCAGTCCACAATAGCATGGAGAAACCACCAAACATCTGCTTACAGAACTTCACCCATTCTGGGGTAGTTGGAGGTGGAGTGAGGGCATTAGGTCCATCACGGATCAGAATCTCGGCCGCACGGGGTGGTTGTAAGACCCTGATGAAGTCAGAGAAGAAGACAATGTTAGTTATTGTCCACTAGGGATTTATTAAAAGTAATTTTGTAAAAGAGAGAATAACACTTGGAGGACTTACTCTGCTCAAGTCTGTACCATATTTACGGTGGAGCTCTTCCAAAGTCAGTTTGTGATCATCCTGAAATAAATATTATTCCAAGATTTTTTAGTCTTTTTTTCAGAAAAATTATCAGAGTGTATTATACTTACCCTCAGGTGCTCTTTGTTTGTGAGTCACACTTGTTATCTTCCCAGTCAAAAGTGACCGGACACCTTAACATTTTATTTTCTCCATCCCAGTAAAACCAATGCAATTTATTTTTGTTCTATAATATTATTCTTTGTAATTTAGTATTTTGAGACAATTTGGCATGTGAATTGCCCAGATGTTTATGAACACGTTTTTTTTTTTTTTTTTTTTTTTTTGTGGATTTGAATATATAGTTGAAACAATCTCAAAAATGATTTTTTATTAATAATGTAAAAAAATATAAAAAAAAAATGTGTTTTTGTCAATTTCCCATTCATTTGTAGATTGCACGTACAAAAATTCAGAGATATATATTTTTTTTTGGTCAATTTTCAATTCATTTCCTATGGGTCGGTCATTTTTGACCGAAGACCACAAGTGTGACTAATTTTTTTATGACCACCGGATCATGACCTCAATTTTTTTTGTATTCACATACTTAATGCCATAAAAGTCACCAAGTTTCATAACATTCCGATGGAGCTGTGATTTTTAGAAATTCAAAACAGAAAATTTTTCGGTCAGAAATGACCGAAGAGCACCTGAAACTGTAAGTAAAGACTTACCAAATTCACTTCCTTTTTCAGCTCATCCATATCACTCTCCTTCTTCTCTTGACTTTGTTCTTTTTCTTCCCTCCTTTCTCTGACGTTGCCGCCAGTTCATATTGGTCCCGTCCATCCTGAAATAGATGATTGAAAAAACATTAAATAATAATAACTTTAGGAGTTCTTGGCTGCGACAATTGTCTACTGAGTTATAATCCACATGGAATAAATGAAATGAAACAAAAATTCTGTCGTTATTTACTCTTACATTGTTTCAGACCACATATCTTTCTTCAGTGGAGCACAAAATGAGATATTGTGAAGACTGCTGGTAGCTCTTTTTCATGCAAATAAAGCTTCCTGAAGCTTCTAAAAAGGATTCAAAAACAACATAAAACTGGTTTGTACACTTGGGTTCTATATTCCAAGTAGCCAGAAGTTATCCAATATATTTAGGTGAGAAACAGACTGACATTTACACTGTTTTTCAAGGATAATGTTCTCCTCCAGTAGGCTTTTAAAGGGGACATATCATGCAAAATCCACTTTTTTAGCCCTTAAATGCATTTTGTTGTAGATTTGGATTTATTCTCTTCAGGTGCTTCGTTTATATCTTTATATTCAGTTTTGGTCATATTTTTCAACCTGTTCAGATTTTTCTGTTGTCTATGACGTTTTTTGAGCAAGTACGTCACTGTATTTGCAGCGGAACTGACAAATAAGGACATCGACTACCGGTCCAACACTACGAGCAATCCGCCATTATTATTTCTCGCTCCGATTTTGTATTCCAAGCTCAATCATGCAGAAGTTACGAGAGGACGCTAGTCAAAATGTTTGGTTGTTGGATGTAGTGACCTGAAGCACTTCAAGGATCCCCACTTCAACAACCTCCGCCAGTATACAGAAGGGTTTGCCGATCGGGTAAATTCCTTCGATCATTTAGCTGTTGTGTTTCCTGATGCTTTCTAAACGTAAGTTATCATTTTATTATCAATACAGATTTTTAGTGGTAAGATCAGACCGCAGTCATTTATCTTGTCAGTGTGCTTGTTTTAACAAGAGAAATAGTTGACTTTCACTAATAACACAACATAGTTAACTTACATACCTGCCTCCATATGAAGACGGTTCGTCGTCGTCATCTTTTTCAAATCGCTCGCTCTGGCTCGAATATGTAAGGCTTGATGGACAAGTCTTCCGTTGTTGACATTTTGTTAACGTGTGAATAAAAATGTTCTTTGAAGCTATAGTAATCGTATCTCTTATCAAACTACAATAAAGGCCGAACGCGAAGAGTTGAACCTGAGTTGAACTGACCGTGAACTCAGCGACCTAGAAAGCAGGCGAGGTAAGACGGTACGCCTTTTTATTTAAAGGGGCCACATTGAAACGACTTGCTCACAGAAGCACATCAGAAAAGGGGTAGAAAAGAGGGCCTGTGGAGCTATAATAATGAGTAATTCAAACCCAAGCATTGCAGTTATGGTTTATATAGACCACAAATGTATGATTTATAAGTAAAAATGAATGATTTAAAAGCATGATATGTACCCTTTAACTCATGCGGACCAGATCTGATTTCAAAAGAATTCGCATGGCTTCAGAAGAAATTGGAACGTGGTCTGAACAGGACTACTCTTTGAAACACTTTAGTGCTTTAACATCCTTCTTGAAGCTTGGGCGATTTAGGGTCTCATTCATTGTAACTGTGTCAAAAAGAGGATAGAAAACAGTCTTCAAATTTTCTTCTCTTGAGTTTTGGAGAAGTCACATAAGTTTAGAACAACATGAAGGTTGATGTAAATAACAACAGATTTTTTTTTATTTTTTTTATTTTTTTTGGTCAACTATACCTTGATTTTTGGAATACATGTTTTTTTTTATTTTTTATTTTTTAGGCTATTACTTATATCATATATCATGAGGTGAAGATGAGGGCAAACCCAACTAATCAGACAGCCTCCTAAAACACATTCAACTTACTGCCAACCTCCCAATTTCTCAAGGGACTTTGATGTACATCGAAAATATCAGCTTTCTGAGGACATGATCTGATACATGGAACAAATAAGTCTAAAAATGTTCTGTGGCACAAAGCCAGCCTCAACTGGGGACATTGAAGCAACTATGTCACCTTGGCCTCTATCCAATGAAAATAAATTACCAGAACCAACAAAGCCTTTTCCCTCAGTACATTTCCGCTCCAAAAAAGAACATGAGTATGCAACAGTGGGAGTATCAGTTAATCTCTGAATATTTGTGAGGGTCACACATTCACAGACAAACACTAGCACAAGACTTGTACTCATGTTTTATTTAGCTATGTCCAGTCAACCAAAGGTCACTGCAATTGTTGCTTCAGGCATATTATGCCACCTTCAAGGTGACACACAGTGTGACAGGAACAACTGTTTGTGAGAATAAAACATGTTTCATCAGTTGCAAACAATCCCCCTAAACACATTTGTTTGGTTGAAAGAACCTATGAGTCTACACTCTGAAAATAGGTGCAGCACATCATGTGGCAAGCAGCTACATGTTGACATATTTTTTATATTCTTATTAAAAAGGATTATAATGGTCTGTGGTAATTCTGATGCACTGACCTAGATAAGGCACACCGTGTTCTTGAGGGAGAGAGAAAACTCCACTCAGAAACAACAGCCTGTGACTGTGGAACTACTTTTAGGAAGTGCGTAAGAACATGTGCAACTATTGCGCAAGACCAACAATAAAGTAGAAAAACAGTGAAGCACAGTTTAAATCATGATTCCACACTGAGTATGTTAATGGGCGATGAATAGACTCCACAGGTCATACTGCAGCCTACTACACTCCCACTTCAAACTGAAATATACAACGCACGCAGTCATAGAATAAGCAACAAACCACTCCACACTCCACAACACAATGAATACACAGAATCTGACATTTTAATTCCATTCAGTTATCTATTCACCAGCTAACTAATTATATTTTATATAATAATTTCTTTTCTGAAAATAACGGTCATAAAAGCATCTTGAACTCCATTAATCTAAATTTCAAATATGCCTTAAATAAAACGCGTATTATAAAATATATTTTACTTACACCAACTCCCATTTTAGCTTGTGAGCGGAGACTTGTGCTACTTTCTGCTCACTTTTCAAAGTCCTTTTCGAATGTCTGGAGCAGAGCATCAGATCAGCAGCGTCTCTGCTGCAGCTCATGCGAGTCTCGATAACACGTCTGTGTAAAAACTGAACAACCAATAGGAAGAGAGCAAACTATGTGTGTACCCCGTGTGGCACAAGTGGAAGAGAAGTGAAATATCTAAGGTTTGACTTTGAATCCACCGAGAACGTTTTATATTATGTTTTACTACTTTTTATATTACTCTATAAGTATTATAAATATGATAAAGCTTGTCACTGCAATAGCTTGTAAGATAATACACCGAAAAAAGGTTTTCAAGCAGTAGGCCTACCTCATTCAATTAATATTTTTTTTATTCAATTCAGTTTACAATTTGTTTTATTTTTCAAGTTGTATTTTTGGTTCAGAAACAGTGCTAAATATAAATATTTTTCATTAAGATCTTAAATAAGAAAAATTTGTTTCAACGAATGTATAATTTCAAAGTTATACATAGGCCACATTGAAAAAAAAGTTAATTCATCCAATTTAAAAAAAATTAGGGTAATGGTTCACATTTATATTTTTATAACTTGAACCAATGAATAATAAATAACTTACCCTAACCAATATGTTCTATGTCTATGAAAATGATTTTATAAAACTTGGTGCAAAGTACATTTTTCATGTTGAAGAAAGTCAATTAATTTAAATTCTATTTTTGATCTAAACAAAAATATATATATTTAATCAAACCAAAACTTGCATGCATAGCAGCACATTAAATCTGTGAAGATATCAGCAGAGGATGAGATAGTTCTCATAAATAGTTCACCATGACAACTTCCCAGAACACCCTAGCAACCACTCAAAATACCCTAGCAACCACCTAAAATACATTAGAACACCCTAGCAACACCCTAACAACCACCCAAAATACCTTAGAACACCTAAGCAACACCCTAACAACCACTCAAAATACTTTAGAACACCCGAGCAACCACCCAGAACACCCTAGCAACCAACCAAATACCTTAGAACACACTAGCAATTACCCAAAAATAAATTAGAACACCCTAGAAACCTCCTAGAACACCCTAGCAACCACCCAAAATACCTTAGCAGCCACCTGGCAACCACCTAAAACATCAACCACCAGAACACCCTAGCAACCGCCTAACAACCACTCAGAGCACCCTAGCAACCAACCAAAAATGCCTTAGCAACTGCCTAGCAACCAGCCAGAACATATCAACCACCCGAACACCTTATGCCAAGTTCACACTACAGGATTTTAAGCCCGATTTATGCCCGATTTGCAGATCGCGAGCTCGCCGACAGGTCAGGGTGTAAGTCGCGTGCAAATCGCGGGCGATTCAGCGGGCGATGAACGCTCGCCAATCTGTTAGTATGAAAGAGCCAACAACGCAGCAAAAACGCTCGCAGATGCCTCGCAGACGCGTCGCCGAGCCCAGAAAATATCTAGCCTGCTAGATATCCAGAGCTGTCACGCGACTCAACCTCAGTGATGTCATGAGTACAGCCAATCATAGCAACGCATGGGTTGAGGACACCAGGTAAATCTTAGTTTTTATTTATTTTTTGCATTTTTTCCTCAGAGCAGAAGATCGTCACGGAAACAGTGTGCAGCACTAGTTTCTGTCTGACCATTATTTACGTGTTGTGTTTTCTTCTTCGCTGCGTAGTAGGCGCACGTGCTGTTTCAGCGTCATTTATGGTTTGTTTTATTGCGTGTTTTTTTCATGACAAAACGTGGTTTGTAGACAAGATGAGTATCGTTGGGTGCCAGAGTTGTTGTCAACTCGTTATTTATTTGATTATTTTTAGGATTTAGACTGTACCATAGTACTGAAACAGCTTGCTCTTATCATCCGATCGTGGGTGTATCTCCATGCAGCGCGTTGTCAGCTCGTGTAGTGAGTTACCTCCTGTTGTGGATCAATCACGTTGTGTTGTGTGGTGTGAACAGCTAAACAACTTGAACACTCTGATTTCACTGAGACCAAGTCATGTAGTGTGAAACGCACAGTTCAGACCAACGTTTTAAAATCATGTAGTGTGAACTTGGCATTACCAACCCACCAGAAACACTGTAGCAACTTTAAACTACTTCAAACTATACTTTAAAGTTTAAATTACTTTAAACTAATTTAACCTTCAAACTACTTTAAACTAATTTAAACTTTAAACTAATTTGAACTTCAAACTACTTTAAAATTCAAACTAATTTAAACTTTAGACTAATTTAAACTTCAAACTACTTTAAAATTCAAACTAAAGAAAGAATGACATGGATATCTTGGATGACATGGGGGTGAGTAAATTATCAGCAAAAGTTGTTTTCAAAGTGAACTTGAAATTTTCCAGTTTCTGGTCTCACTGACTTCCATAGTAGGAAAAAATAAACTATGGGAGTCAATGGAGACCAGAAACTGTCTGGTTACTGATATTCTTCTAAATATCAGAAAATTGGCTGTGAATGGATTCGAAAACGGTAAAACTCAACTGTTTAACTCTGAGAGATGAGCCTATTTCCAAAAAAAAGTGGAGTATCCCTTTAACACTTACTGTAGCGTAATACATTTGTGTACAACAACGGCATCGATTTTAGAGTAAAATATAATGTATTGTATAACCATAAGTCTTTGTTTTATTATCCGAATCAGTTGCTTGTTAAAAGCCAAGCTAAAAAAATCGAAGAGAAAAAATCAAATATACTTTTCATCATTATTGCTTTTGCCTCCCTTGCATGTTTTACTCTGCTCGTAAAGAAACCATGATAATGTGGGAAACCAACGCCAGGAAATCTACAAGTGGATAAAAGATAAATACAATGCTGGTGTTGAGCTGGAGCCAGCGAGTGTAAAGAAGGGTTACGATGTAGTTTTGGAGTTGTCCTATAACATGGTAATATGCAACATTTTAATTGTTTGCTTTTGCCTAAATATTGCATTTTAAAGCTGTTTCTTTGTAAATCTGAATGCTTAAAATGAGGTCTTAGGACCTGTTATGTAAAAGATTTGGCAGTAATCTGTGTGGCTAAGCCACACTTTTCTGACACCAAACTTTCATAAACGCCTAAGAAATATCCGTCACATGTAAAAGAAAGAGCTGCGAATGGTGTGAAACGAGCCTACTTTAATGGGTTTTCCAATATCATTTGACGCATTGCTTTTATTTTATGTGTAAGCCTGTCATTACTAATGGTTATCTCACTCAAGTCTCCGCTTGGTGTGTTATCTGTTTAAACCAAAGGGACACAGATGCTACCTTACAACAAATACATTGTAATCCTCCCCTTTTAATTCCTTTGATGTGATCACAAATCCATTAAAGGCATTTCTCTCATCGGGACATATCAAAAGACAAGCTCTGTTTTCTCTTGATCTCTGTCCAGCTCGCATTCACCATCTCCCATTTCAGATGTCCATAGAAGTCCAAATATAGACCACACGCATCTTTTTAAACAGGTCAGATACGATGTCTTTTCATGGATCCTATTATAAACAAAACACAAACGTGTCACGATAGACAAGGTTTCAGATAACACCACCCATACCCTGGACTGAGATACAATGGCCACTGTAACGGTCCTGTCTGGTTGATGGAAAAGCCATTACTTTTTTTCCTAGAAGAGCATTAGTGCTGGTGGGCATTCTGTCTGTGGCTCACTTTACTGATAATGACAGCGTCAAAACCTGTTAGACAGTGAAAAAATTTAATGATTGGGGATGTGACCTTATGACAGCAAAAAGAAATGAAGAGAGTAGATGACAGAATATTCATTTTTAGGTAAACTACCCTTTAAGTGTTGACTTTGGATTAGATGATCTGGGTAAAAACCCTTAGGAAAAATATAAACATGCACAAATGAGTTGACACATAAAGGGATAATTCACTTTGAAACACCTCAAGGGCATCCAAGATGTAGGTCTTAGTTTCCACAGTATTTTCAATTTTGATATTTTTAGGTCAAACCGTTCTTGTCTGACAGTCATATAGTGGAGACATATGGGGTCCACCTAAAAGGTCATGCACAGAGAAGTGCTATTATTTGAACTTCTCTGTGCATGCTCTTTGAGGAGGACCCCATATGCCTCCATTATATTACTGATAGACAACAACAGTTTGACCTAAAGATATCAAAATTGAAAATACTGTGGAAACAAAGACACCTACATCTCGGATGCCCTCAAGGTAAGCTAAAACATATCAAAAATGTATTTCAAAGTGAACTATCCCTTTAAGAGTGACGAGCTAACTGTAAAATTGTAATGAGAATGTTTGAGTTCATATTTAAATCCCAGATGTTTTATTGCAGACATCTTGGCATCTAAAATTTATGGGGAAAAAAAGGATCTTCTGCTCACAATCCAAGCATTTAAACAAACAAAAAATATATATTTTTGGCTTTCTATATTTATCTCTTTCGACATGGGCTTGGTTTCCCAAAAGCACCAACTTTGCTGTATACTCCTGTTATCTTACTCCGCACATTCTCTGGGTTTCTATCTCTCTTTGTATATTTTGTAACTGTCAGTCTGTATCTGTGTCAAAGACAGATGGTTCATCTTCATGTCAGTCCTGTTGTCACACCAGCCTTTCTAGCTTCTTTCCTCTGCAACCCCTGCGTTTCTCGTTTACCAGTGCACCTGTCACCACTGTCTGTCTCTCTCTCAGACTATGCCACTCCATCTTGTCTTGATGCTGAACATCTTCGATCGAAGCCTTTTGATGTTGGCTTTGTCTCCAGCTCTAAAAAGATGCAGCAGATGTGAAAGTATATCTAAACACTGAATTTAAGTGTATCCCAAAGATAGTAACCCAAAACTAAAAATCGAATGCTTTACTAACGCCTCACATTTTTCTAAACCCATAATCTGTTTTTTTCCCCCATGAAAGACACAAACATAACATTCACATCGAAACTTTGTCATACAGTTTATAGCAACTACAACCTATCACATGTAGCCTAGTACTGTAGGAAGTATCAATTGTCATCTCTTTTATGGTGCTTTTAGCTCATTATTTTCTGTTTTATTAAAATCAGCTAATCATGCTAAATTCCTGGCAAAATATAATCATATATATCTATATATATATATATGTGTATATATATATATATATATATATATATATATATATATATATATATATATATATATATACACTATACCGGTCAAAAGTTTAAGATTGGTAAGATTTTTTATGTTTTTAAAAGAAGTTTCTTCTGCTCACCAAGGCTGCACATTTTTTTATTTTTTACATTTTTATTTCAGGATTCTTTGATGAATAGAAATTTCAAAGAACAGCATTTATTTAATTAGAATCTTTTCTAACAAAAGCTTTCCATTTCAGATAAAAGCTGTTCTTTTGAACTTTCTATTCATCAGAAGAATCCTGAAATAAAAATGTAAAAAACTGTTTTCAGCATGGATAATAATCATACATGTTTTTGGAGCATAAAATCATCATATTAGAGTGATTTGTAAAGGATCATGTGACACTGAAGACTGGAGTAATGATGCTGAAAATTCAGCTTTTTTCAGAGGAATAAATTTCATTTTAATATATATTAACATAAAAAAGTCATTTTAAATTGTCATAATATTTCACAATATTACTGTGTTTTTTGTGTATTTTTTATAAAAAAATTGCAGCCTTAGTGAGCAGAAGAGACTTCTTTTAAAAACATAAAAAATCTTACCGATCTTAAACTTTTGACCGGTATAGTGTGTGTGTATATATATATATATATATATATTGATTATATTTTGCCATAGGAATTTAGCATGATTATATTAAACTATATATATATGTATGTATGTATATATATATACATATATGGATATATATATACATATATATATATATATATATATATATATATATATATATATATATATATATATATATATATATATATATATACAAAATAGTCAAAAAGGGACAATAAATAAATACATAAATAAATACATAATTATATTTTAAATATGTATTTTATATTTATCAATTTTAATACATTAGAAAAAATATATATATTTACATAAATATTACTTATTCAATTGACTTAGTTATAGTTGTAAGCTGTACACTTCTATTTAAGCCTATAAAATAATAAATACTTTCCAGTCATATATTTTGGATACATTTTCATTTTCAATACGTATAAACATGTTGTACATTTTGTAATATATTTTAGCATTTGAAATAGACTATATATTCTTTAAGCCATGCTGTTTACAGCATAGGCCTAAATTTATTTATTTACGTCAGTGAATAATGACTTAAATTCTAAACTTTTCATACAAGTAGCCTACATCAAGCTTCAAGAGCTATGGAGTACAGCATACAAGTTGTATAAGACTAATTTGATGATATTTCAGTGGTCCTTGTTTGTTATTTTTGGAGCTTGGCAGCCAGCAGTCATTAGAAAAGGTTATTTTATAGAAGAGACATCATGCTGAAGAATTTACAGCATAAATGTTTGAAAATGACATGTGGATGATTAAATAATGCCACAATGATCATTTCTGGGCAACATTCTTTAGTTCGAAAGCTATATCTTGCACTCAATGGTAATATTTTATACAACGTATCTGGTTAATAGTAGCAGCAGAAAGTATGTTTGCATTTGATATGTTTATGGGAAATGGGTCTACTCCTCAAAGCTCCACATAGCTCATGCCACCCAGATGACATAATGTCCAGGGAAAGCTCACACTGAAACCATTATGC
This sequence comes from Hybognathus amarus, assembly GCA_030378365.1. Classification (NCBI taxonomy): domain Eukaryota; kingdom Metazoa; phylum Chordata; class Actinopteri; order Cypriniformes; family Leuciscidae; genus Hybognathus; species Hybognathus amarus. Next base: position 457,833 of record JAQIUQ010002779.1, read on the forward strand.
CATCGTACCAGCAGGATGTTACACACAATTGTCCCTTTTCAAACACAGCGTGAAAGAAAGCGTGTAACAGAGAGTGAAAGAGAGGCTCACTATGTTTACCACCATCCAAGGGAATGTTCCCTCAACCATTCACTGAGGCAGTTGCAGGGTTCTCCTCTTTTTGAGTGCACTCACTGAACTGTTCCTCAAGGCCAAGGGTAATTCATCTTTGGACTCATACTTGCATGATGCAAAACATGAGTCGTGCACGATTTTTATTGGATACTAGTCGTAACCAATCTAGTAGAGCAGAGATATTGAAAGAGATATAATAGAAAGGGTGAAAGAGAGATAGCGGGAGGATGAGGGACACAATTGTGATGCATGAGCGTGCGCCTGGCACCCTAAACAAAGAGCCGGTTGTTTCTTGAAATTCACTGAGCGTAGAAAAAAAACTGCATTAAAACACATGGCACATATAAACACAACCAGAGGAAATAAAAGTACAAAACAAGCCCAAAGGGCAGAACTTTCCAATGCGATTAAAAGAAAAGAGTGGGGAAGTTCAGCACTTCTAGAACTGAAGACGAATGTTAAAACGGTAACACTTTACAATACGGGTGCACTAATAAGCATTAATTAATGCTTAACTAATGCACAGATAATACTGAATTAATGTGTAACTAATGATTATCTAAGCTATTCATTAATGATTACCACATGTATTAGTTCATACATGAATTGTTATTAATTAAATATGTAATTGTGGATTAATTCCATAATAACTCATTTTTTAACTAATAGTCTTAATTAATATGTTAATTACCAGAATGAGCCAAAGCCTTGTATTTCAACTTCCAGATAAAATTACAGGTACACTAATATGCATTAATACATGATTAATTACTTCATTGTTAGTGCAAATTCATGTGCAAATTACTACAGTTACTAAATTACTTGTTAATAATGATGTGCCTCAGCAAGTAAAGTCATAACATAATGATACCTTTGCAAATCATTAGCTAATGATTAATTAAAGCAGACAACTGGAAGTTGAAGTGCATAGCTTTGACTAATTGTGGTAATAAACACATTTATTTACACTATTAGTTAATATAATATGTTATTAAGGAATTAATACACAATGACACATTGAATTAATAGCAATTCATGTATTACTTAATCTATTAATACTCTTTATTAGTTGCTGATAAACATTAATTAATGGTTTAGTTCTTCATTAGTTATGTGATTATCATGATTATCTGTGCATTAGTTAAGCATGAATTAATGCATATTAGTGCACATGTATTGTAAAGTGTTACCGTTAAAACTATAATTAACAAAGGTCAATATTCATGTTAGTTAATGCATTAAATAAAAATAAAAAAAAAACTCTGGAAAGAGCCATCTATTGTACTTTGTTGCTTAGTTGGTGAGGGACTGCAGATGATTTGTAATCTTGCTTATTGGTGCTCAGTTCTGCTGATGAAGACTAAGAAGAGACACGCTTTTAGCTGGCAGAATTATGTAGTTATAGCATGTAGGCTACTGTAGCACCAGGAGCTAACTATGGAAGCTAACAAGCTAAAAACACTCACTAGCTGAGTAAAACACAGTAATATCACGTATTTTACCATGTATTTTTTGTTGTTGTATTATTTTAGTTTAGCTGGTTAGCATGAGAAGTAAGCCCCTGCTGCTAGCTATTTTGTTTTTAGTGCATCAATTTACTCAGTTTCTCTCAGTTAGAAATGTCCTTCTGAATGAAAGAGTACAGCAAAACTAAAGAGGAAAGAGAAATGTGAAAAACATATGACATAACAGACATGATGGAGCTGTATGGCGAAGGAATAGAAGGACATTTTGTCTGATTATTTTAGCTTAGCTGGTTAGCATGAGAAGTAAGCCCTGCTGCTAGCTATTTTGTTTTTAGTCAAGATAGCATCAATTTGCTACTCAGACTCTCTCAGTTAAACATCTTAATCACAGAAATGTCCTTCTGAATGAAAGATTACAGCAAAACTAAAGAGAAAAGAGAAATATGAATAATTTGATGTAACATACATGATTGGGCTGTATGATGAAGGAAGGACATTTTGTCTGATTATTTTAGCTTGGCTGGTTAGCATGAGAAGTAAGCCCCTGCTGCTATAGCTATTTTGTTTTTAGTCAAAATGGCATCAATTTGCTACTCAGTCTCTCTCTGTCATGGTTCTGTCATTTCTGCTTTGGTTACTAGTTCTGTGTGGTGCCATTTCCTGTTTGTCTCGTGTTTATATAGTTTCATGTGAGCACATGCTCCTTATAGACAGCTTCAGCAGTGACAACATGTAAACACACGGTACTGCGCATGTGCATAAAACTGGCCCAAACTTAATTCCGGCAAACTTGCGCAGACAATCCATAACAAGTAAATAACCATAGTAGCTGGTATTTCTTGACAGTCAAAGAAAATAAATGTTACCTGGCCAAACTGAAATGTGACACTACCAGACCCGTTGAACAAAAATAGGAGACAAGATGTTTTTCTACCGACAGATGTCTGATTTACCGCAGTGTTAAAAAACTGTGGCGAGCGTGGACGCGACGACGAGGCTTTATTAGGTGAACATATCTCTCCTTATTAGCTTCTTACATGCTTGCTAACCTTTTTTTAAGGCGGGTCTCTCACATGACAGGATGTTGGATGGATCTGTGCAGCGTTATGATACATTCTGCTCCGCTGTTAATGTGTTTGTGTGAGAGAGAGAGAGAGAGAGAGAGAGAGAGAGAGAGAGAGAGAGAGCTTGCGAATATGCGCCACACGCAACTCTGCAGTCAAATACAACTTTTCCTTAAATTGTAAAAACACGGAAATCAATATGTGGCGGTCAGCGCTCGATAATGAGTTGGGCTGCCACTAATAAATGCATGGGAAACACTGTACCAGATTCTGGATAAACCTAGCTATTTTAATATAGTATCTAATACAGTCAATGCCGTATTATCCAATAAACAGTATAAACTAACAGAACGGAAGTTAACTTTGGGCCAGCTCATCACCATGGCAACGCGTCTGATGAAAGCGTCTATTCCTGTGCCATGTGCTTTGTCTAATTGTTAGCTCCTCCCTTCTGTTATCTGTTTAGTATTTAACATTCCTCACCTGTTGTCTCGTTACCGTCCTGTGTGCGTTTCCTTTATAGCCTCCTTTGTGGTTTCAGTCCAGAGTTCTTGTTCCTAGTGTTTTTGCCCTTTTATTTGTTCTGGTTTTCCCCCACATGGGAGTTTTGTTTGTACTTTGTATTTTGTTTAGTAAGTTAATTAAAATCTTACCTTTGTTTTGCTGCAATTGAGACCTCGTTTATGTTTCCTGATTATCACGTGACAGTCTCAGTTAAACATCTTAAACACAGAAATGTCCTTTTGAATGAAAGATTGCATATTCAAATTTGCAGTGTCATGATAGGTTATGAAGCCCACTAAATTCGGTGATTGAAATTTGGAAGATTGTGAAGAAGAATTTGCTTTGATGGTGTTTTGTGTCAGTTTTGGAGCTTGTCTGTGACTAAATGCTATTTTTTGTATAGATTGAACATAACGCTTGTTATGTTACATGGAAGAAAGAAAGTCAAATGGGTTTGAAATGAGGGGTCAGTAAACAATGACAGAAATCTTCTTGCATGTCAAATCACTGTCTCAGTTGATCTGGTTCGTTACGTTTTTGTATCAAAACGAAAATTAAAGTATTAGTTGTTTATTACAATAACCTGGCTCACCATGTTTACAATCTAACAAATGTTGCTGTAATCACTGTGCCCTCTGCTGGAGAGCAGAAGGGTTTATGTCAGATGTAATGAAAGATCAGCATGTAAAATAATCAAATATCTTATATGAACTTGAGGGTGAGTAAATCATGGGCTAATTTAAATTTTTGGGTGAACTATTCCTTTAACAATAAAATAATAAAAAAAATAATAGTAAAACAAGTGTGTGAATTGCTGCTTGAGAAAATGTTTTAATTAAATTATTCAACTCAGTGTCTCTCGTTCATTCACAATGTTGGCCTACTGTAAAAAGCTGACATCATAATTCTGGTGACAATTTCAGGATAATACAGACAAAAGGAGGAAATACATACATACTTACAATAATCACAGCCTATTACCATGATCATCTCATCAATATGATGCAGTCAAAACAGAGCAAGGCTAACATAGATCTATGCCATCTAACCCTCAGAGGAAGTTTCTAATGAACGTACTGTTCCTGGGCTGTCCAGGAAATTATTGATTTTCTTTGCCACCTCATCAAGCTCATTTGTATTGCTATATTTCAGAAGGTTGTGGGATCGTACAAAGTAATGCCGGAGATAATGCTGGCTTACACACTTATGTAGCTTCTGCACCAGCCGTAATACACATCCCATGAAGTCTCTCCAGTCCCTGGTGCAGGGGTACTTCTCACATGTCCAGAAAAGCAGTGTCTAGATGATGTACGGACATTGGGAAAGTGTGAGAACTTGCTTTGTGTACAAGCAGTATGGTATTTGAACAGCCAAATGAACTTAAAGGGTACATATCATGGTTTTAAATCATTCATTTTTACTTATAAATACATTTGTGGTCTATATACAGCATAACTGCAATGTTTGGGTCTGAATTACTCATTATTATAGCTCCACGGGACCCTTCTCTACCCCTTTTCTGATGTGCTTCTGTGAGCAAGTCGTTTCAATGCCGGCCCCTTTAAATGAAAAGGCGATCGTCTGACCCCGCCCGCCTCTCAGGCCGCTGAGTTCACGGTCGGCTCAGCTCAGGTTCACTTCTCTGCTTGGCCATTATTGTAGTTTGATAAGAGATACGATTACTATAGCTTCATAGAACATTTTTATTCACACGTTAACAAAATGTCAACAACGGAAGACTTGTCCACCAAGCCTTACATATTCGAGCCAGAGCGAGTGATTTGAAAAAGATGACGATGACGAACCGTCTTCATATGGAGGCAGGTATGTAAGTTAACTATGTTGTGCTATTAGCGACTATTTCTCTTGTTAAAACAAGCACACTGACAAGATACAAATGACTGTGGTCTGATCTTACCACTAAAAATTCTGTATTGAGAATAATACGATAACTTACGTTTAGAAAGTATCAGGAAACACAGCAGCTAAATGATAGAAGCAATTTACCCCAATCGGCAAACCCTTCTGTATACTGGCTGAGGTTGTTGAAGTGGGGATCCTTGAAGTGCTTCAGGTCACTACATCCAACAACCGAACATTTTGACTTGCCCTCTCGTAACTTCTGCATCATTGAGCTTGGAATACAAAAGCAAGAAATAATAATGGCGGATTGCTCGTAGTGTTGGACTGGTAGTCGATGTCCTTATTTGTCAGTTCCGCTGCAAATACAGTGACGTACTTGCTCAAAAAACATCATAGACAACAGAAAAATCTGAACAGGTTGAAAAATATGACCAAAACAGAATATAAAGATATAAACGAAGCACCTAAAGAGAATAATTTCATCTTTTCTGTACTTATAAACACTCCAAATCTACAACAAAATGCATTTAAGGGCTAAAAAATGGATTTTGCATGATATGTCCCCTTTAAATCACAGGAAAGATGATAGGAGATTTGTAAAGAGCCTTTTTGGCTGGTACCTGTAGATGATAGGCAGTTATGACGGGTTTGCTTCCAGGGCACCAGATGTCCTCCTTGAGCTGTCTGACCACCCGATAACACTTCCTGCGGCAACCGCCGTCCTCATCTATGTTACTCAACATCACCTGCTCTGCCCGTGAGAATGACAGCAGCCAGTGGTAGTTTGATGTGGCCATTCAGATTGAATCCAAATGACTGCAGGGAATTTATTAAGATTAATCAACATTGTATAATATGTAAACAGTACCTAGGCAAATTTCAGCTTATTAGTCAGGTAATAACTGATATATAGTTAATAATACAGTTTTTTTATATTCGCGTTGGTACTATTTTCACAGGATGTACATTTTTTAAAACTGTTAGTGCTAATATCACAACAGATCATGTTTTTAAAAACATTTCATCATGTTTTCAATTGTGTCGGTACAATACACAAAATCACAAGGGACCCTTTTCACAACACAAAATAAGTATTTCATTTACATAAATGTTTCATTCACAGTCATCAAACTGCCTTCCAGTGCCTTCTTGTTCAGTTTAATACAATGGTCTATTATTTAATGCAACTGATCTTTATGGTTGATCATTTCATCATTCTGTACGCCTATGCACTCACCGGCCACTTTATTAGGTACACCTGTCCAACTGCTCGTTAACACTTAATTTCTAAGCAGCCAATCACATGGCGGCAACTCAGTGCATTTAGGCATGTAGACATGGTCAAGACAATCTCCTGCAGTTCAAACCGAGCATCAGTATGGGGAAGAAAGGTGATTTGAGTGACTTTGAACGTGGCATGATTGTTGGTGCCAGAAGGGCTGGTCTGAGTATTTCAGAAACTGCTAATCTACTGGGATTTTCACGCACAACCATCTCTAGGGTTTACAGAGAATGGTCCGAAAAAGAAAAAACATCCAGTGAGCGGCAGTTCTGTGGGCGGAAATGCCTTGTTGATGCCAGAGGTCAAGAGGAGAATGGCCAGACTGGTTCGAGCTGATAGAAGGGCAACAGTGACTCAAATAACCACCCGTTACAACCAAGGTGGGCAGAAGAGCATCTCTCAACGCACAGTACGTCGAACTTTGAGGCAGATGGGCTACAGCAGCAGAAGACCACACCGGGTGCCACTCCTTTCAGCTAAGAACAGGAAACTGAGGCTACAATTCGCACAAGCTCATCGAAATTGGACAATAGAAGATTGGAAAAACGTTGCCTGGTCTGATGAGTCTCGATTTCTGCTGCGACATTTCGGATGGTAGGGTCAGAATTTGGCGTCTACAACATGAAAGCATGGATCCATCCTGCCTTGTATCAACGGTTCAGGCTGGTGGTGGTGGTGTCATGGTGTGGGGAATATTTTCTTGGCACTCTTTGGGCCCCTTGGTACCAATTGAGCATCGTTGCAACGCCACAGCCTACCTGAGTATTGTTGCTGACCATGTCCATCCCTTTATGACCACAATGTACTCAACTTCTGATGACTACTTTCAGCAGGATAATGCGCCATGTCATAAAGCTGGAATCATCTCAGACTGGTTTCTTGAACAATGAGTTCGCTGTACTCAAATGGCCTCCACAGTCACCAGATCTCAATCCAATAGAGCATCTTTGGGATGTGGTGGAATCGGGAGATTCGCATCATGGATGTGCAGCCGACAATCTGCGGCAACTGTGTGATGCCATCATGTCAATATGGACCAAACTCCCTGAGGAATGCTTCCAGCACCTTGTTGAATCTATGCCACGAAGAATTGAGGCAGTTCTGAAGGCAAAAGGGGTTCGAACCCGTTACTAGCATGGGGTACCTAATAAAGTGGCCAGTGAGTGTATATTTCTATAGATATTGATTCTATTTACAGTTTCTATAGAACTTGTTTGCAATTTCCAATATGGATAACCAAATGTAATGAGTTTTTTTACATAAGTGATTTATAGATAATAACCACCAAACAGCATTTTACATTACAGTATGTATGCCATGTGATACTGTAAACAGTTTACCATGATAGAGACTGTCACATTACTGCAACTCAACCTTCATCTGTGAAGGTCAACTATAATATAGATTCAGTCATATGGCACTGTGCGAACATTTACTGTATTGCCAGCAAACTCTGTTCTAGCACAGAACCTAATGGCTGTGTCATACTTCACCTTTTGATAATAACACACTAGATACTATTACAAACATTATGGATTCAATTACTTAAGTAGGGTAATGCAAGTGTAATTTCTAATGTGGCAACTGTAGCCTGTATTACTGTAATTATTTCAGCAGCAAGAGAGATCGTTTGCTGTGGAATGAACTGGTTGTTAAAAGTACTAAATTGAAACAAGATCATATTGTTGTGTTTCTGCAATTAAACCAAATGTTCTCATTACATATAACAATAATCTTGTGTTTGAAACAATGGTTATGTGGACTGAAATATGTATAACTGTAATGAAAACAAGGGATCGGGTTTTGAAAGAATGACTTGCTGTATTACAAGTGTGAGCAGTTTGGGTTTCTGCATTAAGAGTTTTGAAAATGTACACCTTACTTGTGAAAAATAGTACCAAAGCGAATAAAAAAACAGTAAAATAATATTAAAATATACAATATATACTTAGTAAATTATATAATTTATATGTTGTTTATATATTTTCATTTTATGTTTAATTTTTATATAATTATATATGTGTTTGTGAGTACCGGTGTGTGTGTATATATATATATATATATATATATATATATATATATATATATATATATATATATATATATATATATACATATATATGTGTGTGTAGACAGACCGACAAACAGATAGATAAATAAATTATTTATGTAAATTCATATATACATCCACTGACCTTAATACATCGTGCACGCTCCGTGGAGGGCCATCTCTGAAAGAAACGGGGCCACCGAGCCTCTTTGGCCAGTAGTTCATCAGCTCTATCGGTAGGAACCAGTTCCACCTCAATTTGTGCCTCTGGTGTTTCCACAGCAACACGTACCACTGATCCAACTGATTCCAGCATACTCACCTTACCTGTGAAAGAAAGGCAAAAAAGAAAGTTAAAACACAAAAGTAACATAGCATAAACCAGTCTATGCTGTTACATTAATGCTTGTCCATTAAGCTTAAAAAATATTTACTCAAGTGGGATTTATTCTTGGATCCACATACTTATTGACCATTTTAGGATTCATTTTAAGGACAGAACTTGGGTTAAGGCCTTGAACAACAATCTTATTAACCTATCATTTATGTCTGATCTTTTTTTTTCTTTTTTTGAATATTGACATTGTGCTATATGGTGTCCATGTGTTTGTGGAAAAGTGTTTACCATCAACACATTGAACCTGTGGGGTCAATGAGAAAACAGAGACTTTAAAAGCCCTGCTTGTCATATCTGGAGCTTTTTAAACTTTACACTGTTTCATTTCAAAGATTTCCATTGCTACAACTGATTTGTTATCATAGCTGCATACAAGCTTTTAATCGATTGTAATCCAAATATTTAAAGTGGGATCCAAAATAAAACACTTACATTTTTCTAATGTAAAATTAAGGCTGTTAATCACATCCAAAATGAAAGTTTGTGTTTACATAATATATGTGGGTGCACTGTGTATAATTATTTTGTGTATATATAAAACACACATATGCATGTATATTTAAGAAAAAAAATATTATTTATATATAAAATATTTATATATAATATACATTATATATAAATCTAAATACAGTATATACATGACAATATTTCTTAAATATATACAAGCATGTGTGTATTTATATATATACAAAATAATTATACACAGTGCACCCACATATATTATGTAAACACAAACTTTCATTTTGGATGTGATTAATCACAATTAATTGTTTGACAGCCCTAAATGTAATACAATGGTTTTCATTACAAATTATATTCTAAAAATCATAAAGATTTTTCACTAGCAAGTATTGTATCAGGTACCAAGATTGTAGGTAGTGTAACAAACAATCAAAACAATAAAACTATGGATGGATGGGTGGAGTGGGTGGATGGGTGGGTGGATGAGTAGGTGGATGGATGGATGGATGGATGGGTGGATGGATGGATGGATGGATGGGTAGATGGGTGGGTGGGTGGGTGGAGTGGATGGATGGATGGGTGAGTGGATGGATGGGTGGATGGGTAGGTGGATGGATGGGTGGAGTGGATGGATGGATGGATGGATGGATGGATGGATGGATGGATGGATGGGTGAGTGGATGGATGGATGGATGGATGGATGGATGGATGGGTGAGTGGATGGATGGATGGGTGAGTGGATGGATGGGTGGATGGGTGATGGATGGATGGATGGGTGAGTGGATGGATGGATGGGTGAGTGGATGGATGGATGGATGGATGGATGGATGGATGGATGGATGGATGGATGGGTGGATGGATGGATGGATGGATGGATGGAGTGGATGGATGGATGGGTGAGTGGATGGATGGATGGATGGATGGGTGAGTGGATGGATGGATGGATGGATGGATGGATGGATGGATGATTGGATGAGTGGCGAGTAGGTGGAATGGATGGGTAGTGGATGAGATGAATGGATGGATGGATGGATGGATGGATGGATGAATGGATGGGATGGGTGAGTGGGTGAATGGATGGGTCGGTGAGTAGGTGGATGGATGGATGGATGGATGGATGGATGGATGGATGGGTGAGTGGATGAATGGATGGATGGATGGATGGATGGATGGATGGATGAGTGGATGGATGGATGAGTAGGTGGATGGATGGATGGATGGGTGAGTGGATGGATGGATGGGTGGAGTGGATGGATGGATGGGTGGATGGATGAATGGATGGATGGATGGATGGATGGATGGATGATGGATGAGTGGGGATGGATGGATGGATGGATGGATGGATGGGTGAGTGGATGGATGGATGGATGGATGGATGGATGGATGGATGGATGGATGGTGATGGGTGGATGGATGGATGGATGGGTGAGTGAGTGGATGGATGGATGGGTGAGTGGATGGATGGATGGATGGATGGGTGGGTGGAGTAGGTGGATGGATGGGTGGATGGATGGATGGGTGAGTGGATGGATGGATCGATGGGTGAGTGGATGGATGGATGGATGGATGGATGGATGGATGGGTGAGTGGATGGATGGATGGATGAGTAGATGGATGAATGAATGAATGGATGGATGGGTGGGTGAGTAGGTGATGGATGGATAGAATGGGTGGTGATGGTGGATGGATGAATGGGTGGGTGGTTGTTTTGGCTGGATGTGTAATCCCAAAACAGTTGCATATCAATAAAATATTATTAGTTGAGATTTTTCATCATTCACTAGACAATGTGTGAGAAATTCAAAGTAGCCTCGAAAAAGAGATAGTCTCTTCTCGTGTGTGCAGTAAACAAGGGGACACTATAAAAAACACTAACTTGTTAGTCCACAGGTCTTTATAGATGTCTCCAGGTGCTCTTTGAAGATGTTCACCACCTTGGCTGGCACAATATCACCCTCAATGGTCATGCAAGCATCCTGCCACTCCTGACTCAGGGTTGACGAAACTCTCCAGCTCCAGCCACTGGTAGAGCTTTTCTGGCTCACGGACCGGTGAGAGGAGACGAGTCCCGCTGAGCGAGTGGTAACGCCACTGACGTGTTCGCCTCACCTTATAACCCATCAGGCCCTGTAGAGGCACTGAGATCAGGTACAGAGTTGGAGTGAGCACCTGCCAAAATGAGCCATAAACCTATCAGCATATCCACAAAGCAGTGAAAAAGCAGATGCACAATGTTTTACTTAGATGGCACTTACTTGGATGGCGGGGTTGTATGCACATCTTCCCCGGGAGTAATGCAGACCATTTTGAAACTAAAGCTGTCTGGTCCTAAATCGGATTGTGGACACCAGAGGAATAACGATGTTACAAAAAAGCATCCACAATTAAATGTTACTATTTGCATAATAGACATTAGGCCTACGTGAAGTATTACTTTGAGACTGGCATTATGAACTCCAGAGTTTGCAATGGACTGGAAACGAGCATCCTTTGAGCTGACCGCAGCCGTAAGATCTTTTATGATTTTCTGCACACTCTCTACAGACTTTGAAACCTGCCGATGTCTGAGATCCACCTGACAATAACACATTCGACCACCATTAATACAGACCAAGTATCTTGTAAACAAGCCAAAACAGAGTCCTTAAATCTATCTGACGAATTAAAATAAAATGTAAAATTCTTTAAGCTATACCCAAAGTTCTTTTTTAAGCTATCTAACAGAAAATACAATAATTTTTTTTTTAAATAAGATACAAATTATCAATCAACAAAATTTAAGTATTCCGTTTTAGATTTCAGTGCTTAATAAAGCCCCTGACAGCATAAATAGGTCACCTGATTTTGCAAATAGTTGTCCAGATCTTCATCTGTAAAGTTGGTCATTTTGCAGTCTATCCTTAGAATCGGTGTTCTCTTCGAATACTATTTTTAGGACTTCTATCCAGCAGCAGAGCTTGACATAAGGTCTTTGTGGTTCTTTTTTGCAGTTCTTTTGTGTCCCAGTGCATGTGTGACACAGATTGCACAAGGGAAAAGCACTTCAGCAGAGACCCATTGATCTCACAGTATTGATTCATGAGATGCTAAAAAGCTCCCATGTTCCTCTGGGCAAATGAGTTCACCAATTGCTTACTCACATGGCAGATCACACACATAGAGAAATTTGAATGAAAACAATTGTTTCGTTTTAATCTAGCCTTCATTAGATGTAGGTGGTATAAACAAACATGCAGACTAGACGATTTCTGAAAATTGTGCTTTTACGTCAGTCTGAATAGCTATTTCAAATAAGCTAATTTTAGCAATATCATCAAATAGATGTTATAAACATAATTTTAAAAAATGAAACATCTAAGACCACTACAATACGTTTTTTTTGTTTTTTTTTTTTTGTTTTTTAAGACTGCAAAATAATTTTAGGACTTTGAAAAAAATAAAACCAATCCACATTGGGGTCCACAAATCTGAGGCCATTTTTAAACCTAGGATTTTATTGATTTATTTTAAGTCTGGAAATGAATAAAATAAAAACAAAAAGGCGCTCTGGCATAAAATGAATAAGAAAAAAAAATTAGTTCATGTAGCTTGAGCACTGTCATTACAGTAAAAGAGGGACAATACAATAATAAAATGGTGATCATTTAATGAAATTGACTTCTGGACCCCTCAGTATGTCATTCTCATTCACCACAATGCACTATGTGCATGAATTGGCTGACTTCTTACATGGTCCAATTTAGTAGAAGTCATGTGATCGCAATATAGAAAAAAAAACATTGTTCCATCACTTGCACTCCACCCATTAACACACATGAACTGTCTGCTGTCAGTGGTGGAGAGAAAGTGAACGAATGTCATCTGGGTCTTATTACGGCCATGTAATACCAATTCATTAACATCATAAATAGGCCTAACACTTATTTACGCAATTAGATGGAGCAAATAATGAACCCTGCTGGAATAAACACACCTCAAACCAGCCTTGGTGGCATCTCTCAAAAGCATTGTAAGCCTAGATCACAGAACTGCACCAAAGGTCTCTAGTATGATCAACTTAGCTCACAATTCTTTTGGGAAACACACCCTGGCTCTGGATTGTTTCCAGAATGGTCACATTTTCTACAGACTAAATCACTGTGCAAAGAGGACAGCGTAGGCTAGATATATTTGTAATAAATATGTTTTAAACAAGAAAGAATGAAGCCTGTTATGTCTCTAAAATTCGCCTGTTGGGTGTTGATTTTTGTCGCCATCTAAAGGAAAAAAATAGATAACGCGCTTTACCCTGAAAACAGACTACATTTCCCAGCAAACTGTTCGACATTAATATATAACAACAAACTCCAGTGCATTTGTTTTTTCAAAACGGTGTCATTCATATAACCTAAATACCTAGTGACCTAACTCACGCTGCAGTGGAGAAATCCGAGCTAGGTATGTCCTTGTTATAACGTTACTGTTTTTAGGCTGAATGAGTAATGTTCATAATTGATATGCTATGTATTTTTGAGCATTAGCATTAAATCACTGGAGTATTTTGTGGACAAATAATCAGATATGTTTATCGTAATCATCTAGAAACACTATAGCGCACGAGTTATTGACAACACTGTAAAATTTGAGGAGGTAGCTATTATGCTAACAAGTAGCCTACATGAAATGTAAATAATGAGCCCCCTTGATTTCATTGACGTTTTCCGCCAAAATAAAAGCTCGATGGTTTAACTTTTGAAGATATCAGGAGACATATCATAAATAATAGTGCTGTAATTTTATTATTATTATTTTACACTTATATTATTATATTTGTCTAAAATCTTAGATTTTTCCAGTGAAATATTGCGATATTAATATATATTGTATAACTTTTAGTGTTTAGTTTGATAGTTTCTTTCTAATGCGATGTGTGAATCCATAAATGTAACTCAAGTGTTAATTATTTTTAGCTTTATCTTGTAATTTCAGTATTCCGGTGCTGTTTGCATATTGGCACAATGAACTGCTGGGTTTTGTTACGGTTACACAGTGGGGACCTGCGCATTTCTCTCCTGCCTCTGTACTGTTCCCTCAGCCTGCGAGCCCTCAGCTCTAGAGCTGAGTTTGAGAGAGAGCTATCGACTGCTTCAGCTGCCTGACGATGGAGCCAGCGGCCCTGCCGAGGTCAAGGAGGCTTACCTACGCATGGCCAAACTATACCATCCAGATTCTGGTGCTCCCACGGCAGATGCAGCTCTTTTTCCCAGATAGAGGAGGCCTATCGGGCTGTGCTTACTCACCTCGGCCGGCAGAAGTCTGTCTCACAGTTCGACCAATCGCTGGAGGACGAAGAGGAAGATAAAGTTAAAGTTAATGCCCCTCAACATAGACGTTACCTCAGTTTTGAAGGAGTTGGTTCTGGCACTCCCAGTCAAAGAGAACGACAGTACCGGCAGATTCGCGTTGACCGTGCCACGGACCAGGTTCTGGAGTACAGACGCAAGGAGATGGAGAAGTCGGCAGCGGATGAAGGAGCCATGGTGACTAGGGATGCACGCTTGCGCAGCAAGAAGATCAAAATCACTCAGGCGGTAGAGAGGCTGGTTGAAGACCTCATCCAAGAGTCTATGGCCCGTGGAGACTTCCAGAACCTCAGTGGCACCGGCAAACCACTCAACAAGTTTGATCATAACCCGTATATGGACCCCATGACGCACAACCTCAACAGAATCCTCATCGACAACGGGCTACCAGCCTGAATGGATTGTGGTACAGAAGGAGATCAGGGAAACCATTGCTAAAATTAGGGAAAAGTTGCAGAAGGTCAGGGCCAGGCTGGGGGAACCCATGACACACTCTGAAAGCCTCCAGTGGAAGGAGCACTGTGTTGTGTTTGCAGATGAACTGGGGAAACTCAACAAGAAAGTGGACAGTTTCAACCTGATTGTCCCTCTCATGAGCAGGCAGATGGTGCATTATAGCCCCAAAAGAGAGCTGGAGAAAATACTGAAAACTGATCAGCTGCTCAGGCAAGAGAAGGAAAAAGAAAAAGAAATGAAGCAAGATGAGCAGAAGGAGATAGCAAGAACATCTCAGCACACCAGACAAGGACTCATCACCTGGATGCAGAATCTACTTAAATGAGACTGAGTTGTAATTCACCTATTTGCCTATTATTAGTGTGATTCAAATTTATTTGCCCATTCCTTGTTCTTATTATAACTGTAATAAATTCTTAAACAATTATTGTCTTGCTTATTAAAAACTATCAGAAAGCAATAAAAAAACCTTGTTGATGTATAAATACTATATATATATATATATATATATATATATATATATATATATATATATATATATATATATATATAAACAATAAAACCAGTAATATTGTAAAATATTACAATGGTTGTAATGGCAAAGCTGAATTATAGCATCGTTACTCAAATCCTTCAGAAATCATTCTAATATGCTGACATTTTTTTAATCAATTTTATTATCAATTATCAAAAATAGAATGACATTTATTTGAAGTAGACTGTAGATAGATCTCATTGCCATGCTAATCATTCATTATCGAGTCAGATTATGTAACATATTGTTGGAAAATCCTACCAGACATCTCAAACATTCAATGACCTTACAGATGCCAATTGCACATGTTCATTTTGTGACGACAAATGCCTACAGGAATAACACACTGATCCAACAAAATCCCTCAACTGTTAGAGGCTGGTGTTTGTAGCCTTAAAAGAGTAGTTCACTTTTAAAAAACGTTTGCTGATAATTACTCACCTCCATGTCATCCAATATATCAATGTCTTTCTTTCTTCAGTCGAAAAGAAATTAAGGTTTTTGATGAAAACATTCCAGGATTTTTCTCCATATAATGGACTTTACTGGTAACCAAACGGTTCAAGGTCCAAAAGACAGTTTCAGTGCAAACTGTTCAAAGGGCTTTAAACGATTCCAGACGATGAATAAGGGTTTTATCAAGCGAAACGATTGCTCATTTATATATATATATATATAAGCTCATGGTCGCCTTGCTCTGTTCTGTGATGCGCGTTTGTGACTCCTGTTCGAACTCGTGCATCAAAATGAACGAATCTTTTCCCAGTTAATTCGTTCATTTCGTTCGTTGAATGAACCAAATGACATGAAAAAAGATTCGAACAGGAGAGTCACGAACATGCATCACAGAAACAGAGCAAGACGACCATTTGAGCTTATAAAACGTAAAGTTTTTTCTTCTTTAAATCGTTTCGCTTGATAAGACCTGTATTCATCGTCTGGAATCGTTTAAAGCCCTTTGAACAGTTTGCAGTTTGCACTGAAACTGTCTTTTGGACCTTGAACCGTTTGGTTACCAGTAAAGTCCATTATATGGAGAAAAATCCTGAAAATGTTTTCATCAAAAACCTTAATTTCTTTTTGACTGAAGAAAGAATGACATAGACATCTTGGATGACATGGGGGTGAGTAAATTATCAGTAGAAGTTTTTTTTTTAAAGTGAACTACTCCTTTAAGACTGCAGTTGAGATTAAACTTTGCCATTTGTAAAACAAAACTGAATGTTATGAACAACAGAGACAAATAAATATATATTTTTTTAGTTTAATGAAACAGAAAATCAGATTTATATTCCGTAGAGATTAAAGAAGTCAACAACAGTAATTTAGGCCCACTCCTGGTGTTGTCCACCATACCCTGGAAGGTGTCCCAGAGCAGACGGGTTGCTGATGACCACAGGACACGCTATACTATCCCAGTCTTTAGCTATATACTGATGATACGGATCCTGTGAGTTCTCCACCTTCTTTGAGCGGATATAGCTGAACATGATGCCAAAGGTAAAGAAACTAAAGAGTCCCACCATCAGACAGATGTAGATCATGCCGTAACCTTGATCATTTACCGTAGTTCCACTCAGATGCAAAGGTGGATGATGCGGAGGCACGTATGGAGCTGCTCCCATTGCCCATGTCTCATTAAAGTAGTGCTGCAACCAGGATACCAGCAGAGAATGCACAACGGTGTAGTTCTGCTCTAGCATTCTTCCCACTGTTAATACAGAAAGCAAACTCAATACAATATAAACAACACAGATACATCTTTAGTATTTTTCACAACTTATTTATCTGTTTGAATACTTACAGACAAATGAAGAGTTCAGATGCAAAAGCCTCTAAGTGCCATTTGAAATTTTCTTCTAAAATGATCATTTTTTATCAAGCTTGTATATTAAAGTTCAGTCATTTCACTTAAATGGCAATGAAGATTACCTATTAATTGTAATTTAAGTGGAATTACTGAACTTAAATATACAAGCTTGATAAAAATGGTCATTTTAGAAGAAAATTTCAAATGGCATTTAGAGGCTTTTGCATCTGAACTCTTCAAATATATTAAAGCTGTCAAATGTTTGAACACACTTGACTGAATTTGTTTCTCATCATCTTACTATTTTAATCTAATTACGAAAGCCTAAATGTTTTTAAATAATTTTACTTATGTATACACACACTGTAAAAAAAATTGTTGGTTTAACTTGAAAAAGTAAGTAACCTGGTTGCCTTAAAATTTTAAGTTGACTGAACAGGAAAAAGTGAGTTAATACAATGAAGGAGATTAATTTAATCATCAGAAACTCAAAATAATAAGTTATATCAACTAAATAAATTATTTAAGTTGATTTGACAAAAGAAAAAAAGTTGTGATAACAAATCTTGAAAACATTTTTTAGTGCACTTTTATTCAGCAATGATGCATTAAAGTGACTAAACGTGACAATGAATACATGTATAATGTGACAAAAGATGTGTATTTCAAATAAATGCTGCTCCTTTGAACTTTCTTGTGCTCAAAGAATTGTGGAAAAAAAGTATTACTATTTCCAATAATGTTAAGCAGCATAATGGTTCAATATTGATAAAAAGTTATTGAGCATCAAATCAGCATTGAACGCTACAATGTAAAATGATTATAGCAAACATACCTTACAGTCTTTGGTGGAAATATGAACTTTTTGCCAACAAATGTGTTGTGAATCTTTCCTTCAAGTCCTCTTGTGTCGTACTTTAAAACATAGAGTAAGGGAGACAGGATAGTATCTGAGATCATGGTTCCACCCCATTATGGACATGGAGAGACTTACTCAATGATCCAACCCTCTTAAGATGTCAACAGCTTTAATGAATCTAACAAGCCAAGGTCATCAGCCTTTTCAGGGAGAGAAGTCAGAGTCTGAGACTTAGCTGACCAATGAAATTCCACACATCCCTAATTAACAGTTATGTTGGTGAAAATGGGCATGAGTCACATGGAGACTTTAGATTTTTCTATCACCTCTGCCAGCTTGACCTTGATGCTAAATAACTCCACACACAAGTTGAACAAAGGCGTACATTGAGGCAGGCAGAAAGGCATTCGAGACTTTTACAGATTCTATTTCAAGGCAAAAAAAGAAAGAGCGACATATCCTTGAAAAGTCCTCGACTTGCGTCATGATTGCGATACCAGCAGACTGGATGTACGCTGAGTCATCTTTTGAAAATAACTAAATGCATAAAACTAAGAGGCATGTGGGCTGAATGACAGAACACAACACTCACAATATTGCAGACTAAAATACAGTTTTGCTTTAAAAAAGGGAAAAGGACAGAACAACTTTGTGAAGAAAAACAACTTATTTTAATGACATGTTATGGCTGATATTTATGACAGGACAAACACCCAAGCCATTTCTAACTCAGTGACGTTTTTAAAACCAAGTAAAATACAAAAAACAACATCATGTGCTATTATATACAGACATTACAAACAGTAAAAGGCATCAGAAATATATTATTAAGCTCCATGTAATAAAATCAAATGATGTTCATTCTGGTAAAGAGTGTTAACAGTCCTCGATCAAAACTGATTACAGTGTTATGGTCCAACAAATTATTTAAGTGCATGAAATTGAGGACCATTCCTTCCAGTACATCCTAAAAACGCATCTTAAAGACTACTTTGGATTTTTTTTTTAAAAAGTCAGTTTTTTTTTAAATGCGTTAAAACAATGGACTCTCATGTATGCTAACTCACCTTCCCCCAGAAAAAAAAAAAAAATCTGATTCTGTAATTTAGGAACATATTGAGGCACAAGGTGGAATGAGACTTACAATTGCCATATGAATGGGAAAAAAATACCCAATTTTTTGGGGTATTTTTACCCCAAAATTATTATTTTTAATTATAATAATTATTATTATTATAATTATATAACAATAATTATTAAAATAATAATAATAATTATTTTTTGGGGTCAAAATATTTACTTCATAGTAAGCATTTACTCTTGTTCAAGTTCCAATAATCTTTCACTTGAGTATTAATTAAATAAGAGCTTGCAAATATCAAGCTAAACTAAAAGTAAACACAAAGTAATCATATCAACAAACCCAATGACTGGGATTCAACATGCTTCCCATGATACAAAAAACACTACACAATATGAGACTGATGTTCTCCACGGCCACCGTTACCAATGAAAGCACCCTCGAAAACCCCCAGCCTGCAGAAAAATGAGTCACTCTACCATCGAACGAACGCATGCAGTGAACCCCATTGTCCAATGAGACAGCGGACATATACTTTATGTCTCTCTCCACAGGGCTGAGGTTCTGTCTTAAGGCGTCCTCTAGTGGTCTGGAGAACCAACTGCGTGCCTCTGCATATCCCCCAAAGGGTCTTATGATAGTAAAGCAAACATTATGGCACAATGAGGTTCCCTAGGATCACTGCATGACAGTATATTCTGGACGACGGGTCTGGATGATTTTTGGACGTGGACGTCTGCCACCATCCATATCCTCCTCATTTCCTGAGCTTTCTTGATCGTTTTCGCAAACGTGAACAACAACGCTGGGAGTGGTGGGAGTTCCTGGCTGGAGCTCATACTTTTCACCTGCCGTACAGAGAGAATTTATTCTTTAAAGTTCAAAGCAGGCCAAATGAAATTCATAATTCAATCGCTGACCCATTTCAGAAGTATGGACCGTTCAGAAAAAAAAAGATTGAGAATGTGAGATGTTACATGTGTTGTACCTGGCCCTAGTCTGGAGATGGCACACAGAAGATCATAGTTAATGACAGGTGTGGCGTCCTTTGCCTGCTCCCAACCCACAGGAGGTGATGGAGGAGGGGACAGGAGGAACTGCTTATCTGGTTTAGGAGGCTCCAGGTGTGGACTACCAATGTGCACAGACTAGGAAAAATAAAGATCTTGTGTTTTTTTGTAATAATAAGTACACAAAAAGCAGGCAAATAAGGTGTGATGCAATACACAGTAATATTTAAGGAATAATGTACAGTCAGTTGGTCCTTATTGCAAAATAAATCCTGACACAAAGTGGAAAGGCATTAGAGTTTAGCAGTCATCACTGTAAATATATGTAATAAATAAATATATGTAATAAATAAATAAATAAATATATATAATAGAAAAATAAACCAAAATAATACAAATATGTATTAAATAATATTCTATATAATAACAATGTTATTATTTAGTTGTTTTGTTTATACAGTCAATTAAATTGTCAAAACCATGACACAAAGCGAAGTTATACAAACTTTATTTCATTTATTTCACTTAATTTATCCAAAATTTATTTTAAATAAATAAATGTAATAATTTTAAAATAAAAAAATAAAGATAATAAAGATGTGTTTTGTTTCTAAATAATACAATTATATAATCATTTTATTATTTTAATATATACAAATAATACTAAAAATATTTTACACACAAACACATTTGTATAGGCTAATTTAGGTGACATACCTGGGCAAAATAGAGTCGCACCTCCCTGCCGTTGAAGTCAGTTTTGTGGAGTTTTGCTCTTGCCTCCGCAGCGGCCAGAGCATTGGTAAAGTTTATCCTCACCCGACGGAAACTCTTGAAGAACTGGAAGGTGACGTTTCGGTCAAAGGCACGGAACAGATCCTCAAAACTAGCCTGTGGATGAGAAGGAAAATATTCATTTGAATTCATTTGATGCATCTTCATGGAAACAGCAATACGAAATTAACATTTTGCTGTTGAAGCAAGAAGAGTACATAAACATAGTTTCCCTGTTGAGCAATGATGTCAAGTGTTTGAAAGTGTACCTCAATTTAGACTCAAACTAGCAACCTTTATAAAAAACCCCACTAGATTACCAACCACACGGTGGCGAGACTCTGCTCTTATAAGACTTTATGGCTCTGAATCCATTTATCTTGTTTTCAGGGATACTGCCAGATTGCTTCTATATTAAACCTTACTGACGCACATAGTACTAATCTAATACACATCCTAAAAATGACCACATCTGTCAGTGGTGCTCGACTAGATATTGGTTTCCAAGGTAACAGAGACTTACTGTGAACATGCAGATGGACTATCATGATGGACCATTTCAAGCTATGCAGAGATTTAGTAGAGTATGACCCACAAATCCTGGGTTATTCCTATTGGGTGTAATAGTGTGTGTGCGTAAGAGCTTACGTGCCCAAACTGTCCATACAAACGCTCATGAAATGTTCCAACAGCATCTTATTCCATGATCTAACCACCCAAACCACAAACCAACTGGATCATTAGCTAAATGATACACAAGTAGGTCATTTGGTCAAACCCAAACCACACATAAAGCACAAATCAAATAAATTAGCCATCATCAACAAAGATAAAAGGTTATATACGCGTATTCAAACAGATCTCTTTTTATGATTGTCCTTCATTTCTAATGAATGGCTGAATCTACTATAGCCTATTCCAGCAGTTTAATGTATTTTTATAGGATTTAACGTACTCAAGCTATTTAAATATCGTAAGGCACCATGTCAATGAAGCCTTACCCTCTCTTGGGTCTGTTAAACATATCCAGATCCTCTAAGGAGGCGATAAGGCAGAAAGGGTTGCACTTCATGGTTTTCAGGTGCATGACTGAAGCCCGTTGACGGATCCTCCGGAGGACTTGAGAGGTAAGAGAACGTAAAGGGCAGGAGGGGTTGAGACGTGTCCGTTTTGACTTCCCCAGCGTGAGGACACGAATGACGCCTGCTTCAGGAAACAAATGCTTTCGAAATCACTCTCTTCGCTCCTGCTTTCTCTGTCCTTCTCTGACGGTCTCAGTCCCGCAGAGAGCCTTGAGCATTTGCAGAAAGGAAAGGGGTCAAACTGAGTAAAGCATAAACAGATATAAGCGCAGCGTCTTTGTAGGCTACTGTGGTCACGTGACGCTGTTTTGGTGAGAGAGAATATTCTGGAATAGTCCGTGCTCCAACACCACTGATCAAACGTCTGGATTCTGGAATGCTTCGTAAGACTGCAGGTCACTCATCCGTCTCGTTTTATATAAAGGTCCCTCAAATGCACAACAACAAGCTCCGCCCACCGCAGACTCCGCCTCGCTTTTCCATTCTGTACCGAAACGAATGGCTCTGCTGACTAATCATAGACACACACCCCGAGAGTGCAAGTCCTGGAAACTATGAGACACTGCTTTCCATGCAGCGAGCTCAGATACAGTTCGGCCAATCTCTGCTCAATTCAGTCACACTATTTCAGGACACACGGTAAAACAACGATCTGTATCGCTCATCTCACTATCTCTTTTACGCTTCCCCTCCCATCTTGATGGAAAATCTAAATCAGCTGAGCTGGGCAGAAGGGCAGCTGTGTTATCAAGCGCTGCCCGCAGCATATTTTCCATGGGTGTTAATTCCTCTCGTTTTCTACTGTCTGACTCCAGGGGCAGTGGATTTGTCCCGTTATTATTGAAGAGCAGCTTTTCTTTTGCTATCTGTTTAAGTGGCATTCAGCTGTCACATCGTCAGGGTTATTTTTAACACTGATTTGCATGACGTTATTGTCTCCGAGTCTTGCAAGTATTAGAATTTCTCTATTGGAAAAGTTTTCTAATAGGCTACTAGTATAGAAACACTATCTATAACCTCCCTCTCGATTGTGTAAACATCTAAACTACTAAATACTGAAAGTGACGACGGTGAAGCAGATGCACAGAGATTAACTGTATTTTTTAGAATATTTGTAGGATAACACTTAAAATGCAGTTCTCAAAAAAAAAAAAAAAAACTGGCTGCTATGGACAGCATTGAGAAAAAGAATGCTAAATGCAAATACAAATGATACAAAAAGATTTCTATTTCCAATAAATGTTGTTCTTCTGAACTTTCAATTCATCAAAGAATACTGAAAAAAGTGGTCAAGATTTCCAGAAAACTATTAAGCACTACCATTTTTATATGATAGTAGGCTATATCATTAAAAATGTTTCTTGCACACCAAATCAGCATATATTAGAATGGTTTCTGTAATATCATGTGACACCGAGGACTGGAGTAATGCTGCAAATTCAGCTTTGCCGTTATACATTATATTTTAAAATATTCAACAGAAAACAGTTATTTTAAAGTGGCACTGTGTAACTCTTTTAGTTTATTCTTAGCTAAAAACACAAGTTCTTTCAAAAATAAATGTGCTCATTAATGTATATTTACTTCGTTCAAGTAATAAAGTATTCTCGTGAGTGTATAATATGCCATTGAAAATTCATACGGGTAAGGGGTTCTAATGTCGGTCGCGCATGTTGCCCCTCCATCTTGAAAGTACATTAGCCAAAGAGGGACATACCCGTTAATTCAAGCTTCACCTTTCGCGTTTACGTTTGAGTTAACAATCATGGACGAGGTCGAACTGGAAGCCATGTTAATCTTGGACTACATTGGCCACCGTAGCAGTTAAAATGAAATCGAAGGTCATATACCTTTTCACCACTAGTTGAGGGTAAAAATCACACAGTGTAGCTTTAAAGGAGAACTCCGGCGCAAAATGAACCTTTGGTCTAATTACACATTGTTGCCTAGTCAACCGTTCTCTGAGATTTGATTTCATGATTGCCGAATGTAAAAAGTTTTATTTCTAAAAACAGTTTAACCTATAATGCTAGTATAATGCTAGTATATAGGGCATAGAGTAATGATAAATAAAAATAGCTTGTTATTACCACTAAAAAGGCTCACAATAGCCCCACACTAACATGGTAGCATAATAAGGGTCCCTACATTCAAACCAAAGCATTGAGATCTTTGTCAGTGTCCATACAGTTCAATAAGAAGATATTTTATACATACAGTCAACTTCGCGAAAACAGGAAGAAGCCATCTTTGAAATATAGTCTCTACCAGTCGATCTACAAACACCGATCCAAGTGCCGCTGAACTGTGCAGAATCTCATATGGAGATCCTCATCACTTGGATTAGCGTTCGTAGATCGACTGGTAGAGACTATTTTTCAAAGATGGCTTCTTCCTGTATTTGCGAAGTTGACTGTGTGTATAAAATATCTTCTTATTGAACTGTATGGACACTGACAAAGTTCTCAATGCTTCAGTTTGAATGTAGGGACCCTTATTATGCTACCGTGTTAGTGTGGGGCTATTTTGAGCCTTGTTACGCCGCCTTTACACTGGCAGTTGAAATCAGCTCCGATGCGGCTGCGAAACGACCGGAAGTCATTCATTTCCTATGGAGATTCGCAGACAGCATGCGAAATGGGTGCGAAACGGGTCTGACTGAGTGCGGTGCGAAGAAAATCGTGTCCGTTGGTCATCCGAATGCGTTCAAAAAATGTAACTCTTGCTAAAATCTACGAATGGTTCCTATCCGACAATTCAGCGCAAGTTGAGCGTTGCTATGGTACTGATAAACAAACCTGTATTCTTAACGTTTAAGAAAATAAATAATGATTTTATAACGATAAGTTGTCATGTCATTTTTTTTTAAATTTTCATTGACTTTCTAACCTTATTAGGGCAGTTAATACAATTAAATTGTAGGCAGACATTGAACTATTGATCACCATATCACATTTTTTAGTCGACCTGACACGTCAACGTCCTCAGCAACTTTCCAAACGCAGCAGCCTTCATATTAATATCTCTATAACCATCATCAGAGAGATCTTACAGAACTGACAGAATCAACCTTTAATCTCTCCGCCATTTTTGTTCTACCCGTGTCCGACGCTTTTCACTGTGTAGTCCGACGTCCGTTGGGAACGTACTGCGTATTACGGAGCTGATTTTAACCGCTAGTGTGAAGGCGGCGTTAGTGGTAATAACAAGCTATTTTTATTTGTCATTACTCTTATGCCCTATATACTAGCGTTATATAGCATTATAGGCTAAACTGTTTTTAGAAATAAAACTATTTACATTCGGCAATCATGAAAACAAATCGGTAAGGCTTCCTTTTACAGTCCAGTTACCCATTTAAATACTATGTACTTATTTTAGTAACTACAATTACTGGGTAATAACTAGTACTAACCCTGAACCTACCCCTAAACCTACCCATGTACTTACCATATATTAGCAGTACTTTCTAGGTAAGTACACTGTAAATACACTGTAAGTACTGTACTGTAAAAGGAAGCGTAACCAACAAATCTCAGATAACGGTTGACTAGGTAACAATGTGTAATTAGACCAAAGGTTCATTTTGCGTCGGAGTTCTCCTTTAAATTGTAACGATATTTCCCAATATTGCCATTTTACTTTTTTTTTTCAAATCAACAGCCTTCTAAAAGAGTATGAGACTTCTTTCACAAACATTTTTGAAATTATTTTTTTATATTTATCATTATTGGCATTTTATTACAGAGGAGAATAGAGAATAGCCTATACAGTAGAGTGAAAAACTGCACTGGAAAATGTTGTGGGATGCTGGAGATGGATTTTTGAAAGGATTTTAACATTCAAAACTGGACAGAACAGAACTCTGACTATTCTTCAGTCCATGCATTGCACATAATCACAAGCACATTTCTTTTATCTCGATTAACTGACAAATTATGTAAAACTTTGAAGTGAACATTCTTCCCATACTTTCCACACAAACTTTCCACCTCTCAGTCTGGTAAAGAGATAAGAGAGATCTACGCTATTGGCATCTGTCAGTCATGTGTGTAAGCATTCCAGTGGAACAAAGCCTCTTATAATGGAAAAATAAAACAAAACATGAAACCAAATAACAAAGAGGAAGAAACATGGTAAATGGAAAATGGTGAACAGAGCAGCATTGTGTTGCTGTAGGCTATTTTGTGTATATGTTTTTATATGGGTGGAAAGAATCTGACAGGTGTTATTATAATAAACATTATAGATAGCTACATATTTCTTTCCAGTCAGAAGCATACAACAAATTGAATTCCTGGCTAAATATCCAAAATATTAACTAAGTCCATCAAAGTTAAGACAAATCATCTACCGTTACTGTAATGTTTAAGTTTAAGTTACAGCAAATAATCAAATGTAAAAGTTACAGCTACAAAAATATCATCTGCTGCAAATACATTTTTTTATAGTTAGGTTTGCAACTGAATTTGCCTTAATTTGATTTTATTATAATTAATGATAAAAAACAATCATCAATGTAAAAGCTAATTAAATTATCTACTGTCAATGTAAAGGAAATCCAATTATTATATTTAACATTTACGTATTGGTATATAAAGAACTTAAAAATAACTTTGTGGATAAAATTATTACGTATTATGCAAGTAACAGGTCATTATTTAGTCAAATGGCAAATTAAATTTGTATCTACCCCCAAAGCAAATGAAGTATTATTTTCTGTTGTTGTAATGGATTTATCATCTGCAGTCAATGTAATGGAAAATAAATGGAAAATGATCTGCTATCTATCTCTTGGCAAATGCTCATATAGAAATGTGTGTAAAGGTGGAAAGTGGGCCATGGCACAAGGTGTGGAGAGCATATTACTAGTCTACCTAATATTAATAGACTAAACTGACCTGAGGGTAAGTCCAGGACTTGGCTCCATTTCAAGCTTTCAGAAACTATGAGCATGACTCCTAGGCCGATGTCACTCATTTGTCCACTTAAATGGCAGATTTCATGTTTAGAAGCACCAATTCAGGAAGTGGGTTCCAACTTTTAAGAAAGTTTCTAAATGAGTCAGTGTTTTTTTTAAGACCCTAGCTGTGGTTTTGATATCAGATTAGGTTTGCTCAGGGAATGTGAATTTTAAAAGAACATCTTATATTTTCCACTTGTCGCACAGAGCAAGTGTCAAAAATCCTTCCAGACTTTCCACAGAGAGCAGCAACCAAAGTGGATTTTGTATCATGAGAAACTCAGCTGACTGTGAATAACCACACACAAAAAAAGCCACATATTTTGACACATGTATTGCCAGCAGAGAAAATGTACAGTGAAACTAGACAGTGTAACGTATCCCAGAAAAGTGTTTCTTAACTAGTTAAACTAAAGCAGCAAAGATCAATAAAGCCTAGGAAATTAGGCTTTTGATTTGTTTCAATTTACAATGGCCTAAACTACACAACACTTTCTCATGTTAACAATAGACAAGAATTTCTTTGTTTGCAACACAGTCATAAAAACAGAAGACAAGGACACATAATGTCCTAGATCCTCATGTATATTGTGAATATACCAGGTTTGTACATGTAAAAACTTGAACAAAATTTAAGCGAATGGTGAATGTGGCAGGAGAAAGAGTTTGGGCTGTTGAGAGCAATTAAAGGGATACTTCAGGATTTAGCATTAAGCTTTGTATCAGTAGTATTTTCAAATTACCATGCTTTCCTCCATCATATCCCCATGATATGAGAGAAAATAATTTTTAGTCTGGAAAAAATCCTTTCGATGACGCAAAAATCGTTATTTTGCGTCATCGGAGGATTTGTGTGCCAGAGGCTAAAGACTACAGACAGTGTTCGCATTTTTCCCCACGCCCATATTCTCCCAAGGTTTTTTCTCCATCCAATCTGATGGAGTTTAGGTTCCTTGCCACTGTTGCCTTGCTTTTGCCTTGCTTAGTTGGGTTTTTTTTTAACATTTAATGGAAACGGCCTATGGAAACAGATACAGAGTCCCATTGCTGAATCCGCATAGCTTTATATTTAATTAAAAGTTATAACTCACATTGGTTGTGGTTCTTTTTATAAACCTTTAGTGTTCTAGAATGTATTAGCCTAAATAATGTATTAGCTTAGAGAAATAGTGATTTCAATTGGAGGAAAACAGTTCACGCAGAGCTTTAGTTACTAAGCTACTCTGTTGACATGGTCCTGCCTTGCATTATATTTTTAATGTGAAAGTCTAAGTTGAGTTACATGCATTGGGCTAGTACATACCGGTACAATGCAATTTAGCACCCTTTCGATGGAAATTTATCAAATAACTTATCAAATAAATTTTCAAATAAATAAGGCCGTGTGTCCACCAAATTGTTTTTAGCCAGCTGAAAACGCTAGACGCTCTGCTGAAGACGCCGTGCTTTGGGCGCTTGAGAGCGTTTTGGCAGCGCAGCTATTAGGTTTTTTCCATTGAGACATTTCGTTGCTATGATACAGAATATCCACAGCATAGTTTACTTGTAACTGATTTCGCAGATAATTTGTTTCATACAAAAAAAATATTTTTCATCCATTTTGTTTGGTTAGCTGTGCCAGTTGAGGTCGTTGTACAGAAAGAATGTTGTGACAATTGGTTGGTGGGGTATTAGTCCCGCCCCTCCTCCACTGTGATTGGACGGCTGGGTAAAAAGTGACCGTGATGAGCGCTGCATTTTATCCAAAGTTGAACATTTTTCAACTCTCGGCGACCAGTAAAAAACGCCGGGTGCTCGGCGCTTCAGCGTGAAGAAAACGCTCAGCACCTCGTTACGCTCATGGCGTTTTAAAAACGCAGCGCTCCCATTGAAAACAATTGAAAACGTACGCCATGCGCGTAGAAAAACACTTTGGTGGACACTAGGGCTGATGGAACGAATTCCTAAATTCGAATATAATTTGAATATTTAAAAAAATCAATACTATTCGAATGCTGAAGTTACTATTCAAATATTACGTTTATATATATATATATATTTAAAATATATATGCAATATTGTCTTCTCGCGGCTTACACGCATGTGAAAATTAAATGCTTTTGTTTTGTCTAATGAACAATAACGTTTTTGAATCGTAACGCAATTGTGCAAGTTATCCAAGCTGTTGGCTATCATCAGCGTTTCCCATTCAGACATCCCAAGTCTCCCGGAAGTTCCGGGAGTCTCCCGCATATTGATAGCGTCTCCCTGATGCCCGCAAATTAGTTAAAATCTCCCGAAATCTAGAGCGAGATAGAACATACTGCGCGCATAACATACATAGCGCGCGGCGCGTGCAATGTGCATGGCAGAGAGGGAGAGAGCTGAGCGAGAGAGAGACCTTGCGAGTGCCGCGCGAAAGCTAGCTAGTCTCGCGCTCTCTCTCCTTTGCAGACTGATCTCATGAAATGGCTCAAAAAGCTTATAGATAACACGCCACTTGACTTGAAAGTGGCGTGTATGTTGACGCAAAAGTCATGATGTTATGTTGCCCTTTGAAACACCGCTGCACAAATCAGTCCAACACAGTGCTGTTAATGTCTGAGAACCAGCTTTAAAAAAAAAAAGTTATTAGCCAGCATGCAAGGAGCCTATCTAATAAGGTGAGCTAAGTTATTATTAGAATACAGCTGGATTTTCCGAGGTTAGCACACTGTATATAGCTGGTAATTAATATTGGACGCGCGTTTGTTCCGCTTTTTTATTGTTAATAAGAAAGCGATGTAAATGTTTAATGTAGTAATGTTAGATGTCCCTCTAGTGGACAGAACGTGTAATAACAACCACAGGCTATAGTGGCATTGGCAATCCATAAGATTGTGTAATGTTGTAAATATTAAAGGGCAACTCCACCCATTTGCATTAAGCTTTCCATTGTTAGAAACCCAGTTATACTATTGAATGGTCATGCAACACTTTATCATTTTCCCCTGAGATGAGAGAAATCTGCTATTTACCTTTTTCACTTCCTCCTACAATGACGCAAAAATCGTCATTTTACGTCATTGTTGGCGGAAGTGTAAGAGGAGGGCGATTTCAGTAAAAGACTACAAGCCCGAGTCCCCATCCTTTCAAACCCGCCAGTAGGGGGTTGGACCTATTGCGCTAACAGACCTATCACAGATCAGTGCCAATGCGTTTGATTTCACTGGCAGAAACGTTTTGAAAATGTGGACGAAACTACTGAATACGCTGACGGATGTGTTATGGAGGATTGGGATTAACATTACACATCTTTTTTGGACGCTAAGCTAGCAGGCTCTTGTTCTGTGGAGAAAGCTGAGTAGGTAGGGGTTACCGTCCTCTTTTTCCTGGACATGTCCAGCCATCGATGTACGGGATTCAGCTTTTAATTTCTGAAGTCGCCTTTCATTGTTTACATGTAAGTTACAGCTTTTGTTTCAATCTAACTCAATTCCTTATGATTGGTGAATCTGACTGTTGTGTTTACATGAACGCCAAACAAGTGATCGGTTGATGCGTTTTAACATTGCTAAGAAAATTCCTGCTCCTCCAATGAGAGATACGAGACCAGGTAAGCTCGCGTCTTAGGTGCCGCTCAGTCGTAATCACGCCTACCAGGCCTCCGGCGCCGTTCTGCAGACAGCCGGCACTCATCCCGGTCGACAGCAGTCAACCTGGCTCGTCTCAACGCCGTTTACATACAGCTCGCACTCGATTCCGCTTGCCACAATAAACATGATGAATGAACGACTGTAGAACGCAAAAGCCGAATCACGGACATTTTCGGGCGATTTCGAAACACATTTTCGGACAGATTCATCACGGAGAATCACTAGTAGACTGTTGTTTACATACTGCGAGGTTCAGCGGTAGGCGTGGCCTCCTAGGGCAGCGAAAGCAAATGAATTCTGGGAGTTGATGTTTTTCATTCACATAAGCCAAAAATACATTTTTTGTCTTTTCTCAGTCTAGAAAGCTCCAAATTAAAAAAATAATTTCACATTTCTTCTAACATAAATGACCCATTTTAAATACACATTCATCTTTCCAAGAGGTGGAATTACCCTTTAATAATAGGATGAATTTGAGCATTTAATATTCAAATATTATTCGAATATTACATAAAATATGGAATGGAATTATTGAGGAAGACTGACAGGCCTAGTGGATTCTGCTGCCCATAACTGGTAGGCGTTGGTTTGGGAGCAGCCTTGTAAGGGCAGCAAAGGAAGTGCATTCTGGGAGTTGTTGTCTTTCAACCACACGAGTAAAAAAATACATTTTCTGCCTTTTCTCAGTCTAGAATGCTTCAATTTCAAAAATAATTTAACATTCCTACTATATAAATGACCAATATTAAATAGACATTCATCTTCCCAGAGGTGAAGTATCAAGAAGTATTAACAAAACCACGACATGAAATACCATCCATGTACCTTCCCATCCTTTTCTCGAGGAAACTATATCCGATGTGTTCGCGTATTGAAGTTAACGTGTTCACGTTCTGTCAACTGTCATTCTGACTGTTATCAGAGTTCTGGTCCGGAGATATCTAACTCAGTGAAGAAAGTACTCAGATGTTTTTATAATGGATTTCTTGCCGTTACATTTCTTGTTGAGTTTTTGTAAATACGATTGTTCACAAAGTGTGCTTTTTCTGGGCGATATAGAGTGAGTGGCTAAGGTCAGAATTATCATTAAATAATACATTCAATTTCATATCATTTACCAGAGCACATGTCGTAGACTTTTTTTTTTAAAAAAAGCTTGATGCTGGTTGCTATTCACTCGCAAGCGTGAGTCCGCGAGCAGGACATTTATTTTATTTTTTCTCATTTTCTCGTCCATAAAAGAAAGAAAGGGCATACAGCATTAGAACAACACCAGAGTGGGTAATTTATGACTTAATTTTAATTTTAGGGTGAACTATCCCTTTAAGACTTTAGACCTCCCATGCTGTAATAGTCATTAGCTTGAGTTGAAAGCAGATGGAAAACAGCATGCTACAGGTGG
Organism: Hybognathus amarus; assembly: GCA_030378365.1. Classification (NCBI taxonomy): domain Eukaryota; kingdom Metazoa; phylum Chordata; class Actinopteri; order Cypriniformes; family Leuciscidae; genus Hybognathus; species Hybognathus amarus. Next base: position 489,963 of record JAQIUQ010002779.1, read on the forward strand.
ATCACAAAACTGCATGTATTGCACTAGTTTGTTTACAGCTGTTCCACTGTAAACAGGCTAGTTCAAAGAACTGAGGGTGAAAGATGATACTACAATGATAGGTTCTGAAATTAGGTTTGTTTGCTGGGGGCGGAGATGATGATCATCTGCATTATGGAGATAAAAAAGAAAGAAACCAAGTCAAAATAAGAACTGCACAAAAGAAACTGTATTCCAGTGACACTTGTGCATTAACATATGCAGCCAAGTTTGTGTGGCTCTATAGACCTTATGCACCAGAGAAACGTGGGAACCGTCATCTTTAGAATATTGTCTTTGAACTTCCAGTTTCCCGGTCGCTCTGTATATTTCTATGGCATCGCTGTCGAAGAATAATTAGCTGGTGAAGTGGATCTTACTTATTGTAGAGTTAACAAAAGTTATCATGAGAATTGTAATGTTTATCATAAGCATTGTAAAGCAGATGTCTTAACAAATGTCGACCTGGAATTTTTTTACGAGCAGTTAATTCATACCTATGCAAGATCACTGTCAAATTACAGACCGGAAGGCAAAAGAACACGAGCGCAGCTCTGAAAAGGGTGGTGCTACATAAGGTCTATAGGCTTACCACTTTTAAATTCTACAAAAAAAAAGGTTCTTTGGCTTTAGTATATATTAGCCTACAAGGGTTAGTTGGGTGATTCTCACAGAAATCCAGATTTAGAAGGTGCCCAAGCATCAGAATTCTTAAAATGCCATTTTTTTTTTCTTTTTTCTTTAAAATGCCTATTTTCTTTTTGCACATATAAGATTAGGGTCTGAACTTACTATAACCATTATTTTTAGAAGATTTAAAAAAATATTTACTATATTATTATTTACATTTTTAGATGAAGTCCATAAAAAATTATCATTACCGCAACATGACATTACCTTAAATATATGGTATATGTTTCGGTAATGAGAACTAAAAAGTTGTGTAGGTACTATGACAAACAAAAATTTAACTTTTATCTGGAGAGAAAAAATAAGAACTGCTTATCTGATAGGCATCTTGTGCATCACAGTCAATTCTGTCCCTTTAAAAAAAAAACATCTTGAAAATGTTAGTTCCTTGAGGACTTAAACAATAATTGAAAATTGTTGCGGAGGATGAGATAATTGGTCTTGGACACATTTATATTCCTTATTATTGCCACTACATTTACCAATGATCACCAAATACCACATGTTTCTTTATTGTAAATATTTATAGTATAACATGCACTGAAGTTTTTTATTTTTTATGTTTTTTTAATTATAAATATTTTCATCTCAAAGAACCCAAATCCAGTCATGGACACGTTGCGGTAATGAGAAATTTCCCCTTAAATGTGGAAAAAAACAACAAAATTGGTATTTATGATGTCATTTGAAATCATGTGCAAAATAGTACATGATGAGATGTTTATAACTGTATCCTTTTTATTTTGAGTTAGCATTTACTTTTATAATCAAAATGTTTCATGACACCTCATAAGTCTAATTTCGCGAGAATCACCCAGTTAGTCCAAAAATTATATCATTAATGATTCACCCTCATGCCGTTCCAAGCCGTAAGACCGTTCATCTTCGGAACACAGTTTAGGATATTTTAGATTTTGAGTTTTCTGTCCCTTCATTGAAAATTGTATGTATGGTATACTGTCCTTGTTCAGAAAAGAAATAAAGACATCATCAAAGTAGTCCATATGACACCAGTGGGTTAGAATGTTTTGAAGCATCGAAAATACATTTTAGTCCAAAAATAACAAAAACTCGACTTTATTCAGCATTGTATTCTCTTCCGGTTCTGTTGTCAATACGCCTTCAGTGACGTAAGGTGCTGCCGACGTGTTATCTGGTGTGTTCATGTTCAAATAAATATGGCTGGGCAAAAAAAAAGCAAGCCTTCCTCTGTGTCGAAATCGTTAGACATGTTTGCGAAGATTGTTTTCATAACATCGTGCGTCTCTCTGAGACCGTAAACGAAGCTCGGGCGCAACAGATAACATGTCAGATAACACGTCAGCAGCGTGTTACGTCACCAGTGTAACTGAACGCGAGTGGATCATATGCACGAGTTACCGCATACAGAAAATGCATTCGGAACCATTTGAATTCTACACAGAATGTTATATTTTAAAGCGATATTAAAGAGATTATGAGGAGAAACACAATAGGATCAAACTGGAGCTTTACTAGCTCAACGGTTCTGTCCGAGACTATTTTAAAAAAGGGGAGGAGCTGTTCAATGTCCCAATATGTCCCGCCTTGTCTTTCTGTTTCAATGGAAACTGCGTCAACACATTGAATAATGAATGATGTTGCGCATTTCAATGAATTTCATTGGATCTATAATGCCGTTCCAACCTCTATGACTTTTTCTGCTAAACACAAAAACAGATATTTTGAAGATTCTTCATAACCAAACAGTTTTGGTGAGCCTTAACTTCCACTGTATGGACAAAAAGCAGAATTGTGGTGCATCTCTCCTGATCGTTAAGTGTGTACAATAGCACCACACTGGCAGCATAATTGTACAGAATATTTTCGACCTAACAAATGTCATCAGCTATTTTATAAGTTTCACACAAGGCTCCTCCACAAGAATCTAAACAAATGTAAAAAAAAACTAAAAAAAAAAAAACTAAAAAACTAAAGATGACCAAAATGTTTCTGCCATCTAAAAACTCATATTGATTGATCACTAACCGAATTTTTGGGAGAATGTGTCCTCTCTGTATCTGTGTTTCTATGGACCCTGAAAATCCATCTGTAATTAATTGGCCAAATTCAAACGGATTGTAAGGGGTGGTTTAAAACCTTTTCTAATTCGTTGTGGTTGCCTCCACTAGCAGTGGATAATCCCGCTTATACAATGGTCATTAACCAGCATTAACAACAAAGCTATTATTGATGTTTGCAATATTTGACAGAAGGGTAAAACTGACGGTTTTTCTCGTCAGTTACGGCTTGTCAGATCTAGCACTCTGCCCGATTTGAACAGGAATAAAGTATTGAGTTAGATTACATTTGTTCAATAAATTAATTAGCATTTATTTGAACTAATTATCGAATCGAATCGATAACGAAGCTGTGAGTTTAATTACTTAAAGGAGAACTACTGGTGCAAAATGAACCTTTGGTCTAATAACACATTGGTACCTAGTCAACCGTTCTCTGAGATTTGTTTTCATGATATTCGAATGTAAAGAGTTTTATCTCTAAAACTGTTTAGATTATAACGCTAGTATATAGCGGCATATAATAAGTAAAAAAGAAATGCTAGTTAACACCACTAACAAAGAGCAATCTTTGTAAAACAGTCTCTATAAGTCGAACCACGAACGATGTGCCAAGTGAGCTGAACTGTATGAAGTTCAGTTTGAACGGCGTTCGTGGTTCGACTGTTGAGACTGCTTTTAAAGAAAAAAAAAGAAAAGGAGGATGCCTAGTATGTGCCAACAGCGGAAACTCGGTAGGCTATATTCCTGCAGTGTGTCAAAAGATCAAATTCGATTTGAAACTTGTGGCATAGACGTGCACATCAACCTGATCACTTTTTTATCATTCATGTAAACACTTCGTTCAGATTAGAGCTCGACCGATAAAGGATTTTGAAGGCCGATATCGATACAAATATTTGTTGGTTTTAAAATCCGATATTCCGATATATCTGCCGATATTTTGATTTGTATTTTAGAAACGTGCAACAAAACATTAACAGATTTCCCTAACGTTAGTTATTTGTAGTTATTTATGAGTTTTAACTAAATTTGCCATAAATAAGCCATAATTAACAATGGATAACGTCATACTGCAAATTGTAAAGCATACATTTTCAATATAACAGGCAAGGAGAGATGATACGTCTCATTGCTATAATTAAAGAAATACTTCAGTCACATTGTCAAAAGTTAAAAGGACAGTCAGTCAACTACATTGTAACAACATAACATAACTATTACTAGCTAATTCCACTTCACTGTCATCTTAACAACAGCAAAACTGGACATGATAGTCACAAATTTGTCATGCTTATTTGAGTTAATAGAACTGATAGGGATGATCTTTTAATTGTTATTCAAGCAATGTATGTCTCATGACCAACTCAACAAGTGTTGTCAACAGGGGCGTGTAGAGTGCTCCAACACTCCAACACTCATGACATGGTTAAAGCATGTTTCAACCGTTTTTATTTTATTTTTGAAATATTCATTTATCAGCCATTAAAACTGCCGATACCGATAGTTTGGAAAATGCCTAATATTCGGCCGATAATATCGGCCTGCCAATATATCGGTCTGGCTTAGTTCAGATTCAACAATCAGAATGATATCATTGTGACTGAAAGAAACAAAAGGTGTCCATGTATGTGACTGAAAGAAACAAAAGGTGTGCCACAGCTATGTCTATGGTGGTTACATGACCTGGTCCTTCAATCATATTTTAAAACCGTAACCATCAGCATTGTAATATATGTTGCTTCCTGTTTCCGCATTGGAACACATGTTTGAATCCTGTTTCCGCATTGGAAAACACAATGGGACAGATTTTCCATTTTATCCATTCTCAACAGCAGACTATTTTCTATCTCTATTATGCTCTCATCTCATTTCCAATCAACTCAAGGTTTCCACCACTATTTGGAAAATTGGACACACCAAACCTGTTGCCTGGACTCAAATATAACCTACTTGTGACAACTTCTAGTCTTTGGATATCAATGCTTGCATTGTGTATTGCAATCTCTTAGCTGGACTACGTAAAAAAAGTAGTTGAAACAGGTAATTTTTCAAGTACATTATAATAACAATGTCTACAACCTGACTTAAGGCTGTCTGATGACTAGGATTTGTGTAACAGCTCAACTAAAGTGACGTCAAGTGGAAAATTTCTTCAGCCATAACAAACACACCTATTCACCACTCAATGTCTTAATAATCTTGTAAGGAAAAAAAAGCAAACACATGAGTCCATTATGGGTTGTTATTTATTGTTTTTGTTTATTCACTCAGCAAATATGCTGCGTTCACGACACGTGCTATGGACAATAGGATATTTTTCACTTGTGAACTGGTATTTACCAGTGTGTTGCGTTCAAGTGCTTTTGTTGTCGTAATCTGGTAAAAAGATGGAGATTCGAGACGTGTTATTTAGCTAAAACTATTTTAGATTGCTTAAGTCATCTGCAACAGCAAGACAATGATTTATCAAAATTCAAAAAGTAAATAATATGCTGTATATTTTCTAAATCATATATATTTACCATTCGCGACTCTCGCGGTGCTCTCCGCCATTTTGAAAAGGTCAAAGTTTATCTCATCTCGGCAACTCGTCCATAAAAATATTCTACAAATTGCCCATGGACAAATACCACATGAGGGGTGTTCATGTGCATTTTCCACGTTGGCTTTTGGCATTTACCGTAATGACCATAGCACATGAACGCACCAATAGACTTGTAAATTACTCCAATATCTCAGACCTAAACTCAAGAGATGCACAGAAATATAATAAATCTCTATTTCTTGAAAGCACTGGCTACTGCTTCAAAACATCATAAACTGCAATTAAACAAATTGCAGTGGAAGTTAATAAGACACTTAAAAAAAAAGTTTACAAAGATAAATTGTTGAAATGTTTCATTCTGACAAACCTGGAACCAAACCACACAAAACTTCTGGATTGACTCAAACTTTTACAATGTGAATGTTATTTCCCCAAGTTCCTATTTTCCTTTTTACGATGAGGAACAAAGAAGCTGTCAGGAAATTAAAGTCACACCACTGATGTCCAAATCTCCATAAATATTCCCAAAAAACGCCTTTAGTCAAAAGGTTAACTAGCTGTTGTAACACTTTAAAGCCAGTCTTTTCCAAGTTACAGGCATTGAACAGAAAATTAAAATCTTACCAGTAACACTCACAACAACTTATACAACAAACTCAACGACTTAATCATCAAATGATGCTTGCATCATATCATTAGGTGAAAGATTATATCTTCTTATGGCTCATTAAATAAGATTACGATGAAGATTAGTTCACACTCACTGCTCACCAGATACTCAATTCAATAGAGTATTAACTTTTGCATTGGGTAAATACAGATGTCAAACCAAGAAAACATCTGATGCCTTGAAATATAGAAAATTTGTTTTTTCGTCACAATAAATGTCTATGTTTAGGTGTCCAAATATAATTTATCTAATGCTTTGTATTCTCAAATAAAACAAATAAAATAAAAAAAAACATTATATGTATGTATGTAATATGTACGTATGTATGTATGTATATATATTTGAATTTTGTTGGTGCTATCCTTTTGAAAATGCCACTTGGTTTAATATTTAGATTTGGCATACTCAGTCCATAAATGCATCTTTGGTCTATTCATTTCTGTTATATATGCATGCCAGGTCTGCACATGATTCATGAGAAGGATACAGGAGTATGAATTCAATATTACTCACTCTTAAAGGGTTTTCAATGGCAAAAACATCCACAGGAACTTTCCAGGCCACCAGTGAATCAGTCAGCTCGGTAAAATGCACGTCTGACGGTGGCCTCACTGTCCTCATTATTTGACTGCTGCATAATGTAATTATGAAACTGATAGGAAACTACTGTCTAGGTACTTAAAGTAGTTTTAATTCCTACTTTAATTCCTTCATGACTTGCGAGGCAAGCTAAGCTATCCGTCTACTGCATTGTAATCACACTCTAAACGACTCATGCTTTGGGAACCGTTTTTTAATCGGTATTGACGTGTTCAGTTTATCTTTTTAACTGAACTATAAACTACGTGTTTGCCTTTAGAGCTGGAAGTTATAAGCAACTGCGATTTAACCATAATTTGCTGAAAACAGTCAGCTTCGTCGACATTATACCTACTCGACAACTTCCCGTTTCCTTTTTACATTAACTCCAGCAGGGGGCGGTATAAAATATTCTAGAAAATGACAGGAAATATGGAAATATATTGCATGCATATGGTCAGAGATGCCACTTCTGTAAATTCTAAACAAATAAAATAGTAATTGTTATATAAACCACCATATTTTACAGTTTGCTTTTTAATCACCACGGCATACGCAATTATATCAGTTGATGATTGATATTATATTTTAACCAAATATATTTTTTTCCTATTTTAGTCATAAATAATATTCAAATTTTTAGATAAATCTAATAATATTTTTTACATTTTATCTATAGTATTTTTTTTAAAAATAATTGATAAATATTCTAAATAATAATATTGTCTTAATTATATCTATAAAGAAAGAAAGAATAAAGAGAACAGTTAAAATGACTTGTCACGTTCATATCATGCACGCTACATGAATATACACAATATATGAAAGCATTGGAGATTTATTTAGCTTTTTATTAATATTTGAACATTGTGTCATTTTGTTCTTACACAACAAAATGACAAAAAATGTTTAAAACTAATAGGTTTGTAAACTTTAATCATGTGTATTTAAATTATAGGCTACTCTATGGATTCACAGACAAGGCTTAAGTCAAGTCCCTAAAATGTATGTTTGAGATCTTTTAACTGAAAGCAACTTGCACAAACATATTTTAAGATGTCAGTGCCATTGTTTTGTTTTAAGACACACCAATGTTCTTTTTTTTTCTAAGGTACATTTATAAAAGCTACTTAAATTCCCTAATTGAACTAATTCTGGCTTAATCTAAGCCATGTCTGTGAAACCAGGCCTTTGACACTGCAGAGGTCAAAACAGACCCAGATTAAACCAAATGCCAAGAATATAAAGCCATATTTATTATTAAACACTTATTAAGTGACATTTCCCAAAATGAGGGGTTAAAGGCCTCAACTTGCCTTCAACATTACTAATCTAAATGATTACTTTGATACAAACTAATTTAGTAATGATATTTTTACACTGTAAAAAAGTGTCATGCACCAAGTCACTGAAAAAAAAGTTAACAGAAAATTGAACACTATTTTTACAATTTCTGCCATAAAGGCAATTCATACTTTATTAATATTACGAAGGGTCACATATGAAATGAGAATAAAATTAACACATTTTCAAAGTCAATTAGATTGTTTCCTTTAATATTTGATGTTGCATTATATACAAAGTGTGCCATTATGTTTCACAATGCGATGAAAAACATTTATAAAAAAAAAAAATCAAAACTGAGGAAGTTGCAAGGAATGTGGGCTGTACCTTGGATGCAGAACTTTTCCAGACTAACCTCAAGGAAACTTCAACATGGCCATACTCATTTCATAAGAGTTTTCAAATTTAATAGTTCAAAAATTCGGAGCTCATTTACTCACCCTCATGTCATTCCAGATCTTCAAAATATTTTCGCACAAGTCATAAATGTTTTTAAAGACATGAGGGCGAAGTGAATGACCGATTTATTTTTTTTAGGGGGCTGGGTAAATTATCCCTTTGAGTAAACAATAATGGCAAAATGATTATTTTTTTCCCCCATATTTTTAAAGTTTGAAATCTGTTAGCTAATATTAATTAATTTTAAACTTTAAACTACAATTCATAATCACTATATCATCTATCCAAGTTGGAAGAACCTCTGGACAGAAGATTGTGTTTCTGTGGACAACAATACAGTGTCAAATCTATAGCTACCATAGTGTGGCTCATCCCTTTATGTTGAACAATGTTAACCTTTATGTGTCTACCTTAAGAGTTAAACATTTCCTGTGTCTATTAGTAAAGCAATGCCATCATCATATTTATTCTTAGATAAACTGGGGATGTGATGTCCACTATTGTGTAAAAAAAAAACAAGGTGGAGAGGAGAGGTAAAAAAAAAAATTGACAACACACACACAGTATCCAGTACATCTTAAAGTACATGTGTCTAAACAATAATCTTATTTAAATCATATGCATTTTCATCACCCCCACCTAGAATGGTGATGGCTAATATTCTCACTACTGAAAATTCAGCATCCCACCCTGCAGCTCTGCTGGGTCAAATATTTCAATCACAAAGATAAAACAGCATTGTATACCACACAACTGCATCATGAACTGTTGTTTACAAGGATGCACTGTATGATATAGAATAAAAACAAGAAGAAAAAAAACAACTAAATCTCAATGAGTGTCATTCTCTGTGATAATTCCTTTATATAAAGCCAGACCACAATCAGGTCACAAGAAATCAGCACAGCAAGGTTTAACCGATCCAACTAAAAGTACGTTTGTGGTCAGAACCCCTTACAATGCAAATATCATCCATTAATATAGCACTCAAGTATAACCACAACTCTGAACCTCAACATTTAATTTGCTTTAAAAGTTCACAAGTGTTAAGGAACAAAAACAAAAGATCTTAACCATTGATTAACACAATGAATTTTAAAACACAGGGGAAAAAATACACATAAAATGATCACGTCTCAACATGTTAAGCGTGGACCAACAGACCTGACCTGTGATCTAAACAACACCCAACCCTGCACCCCTCCTTCCTGTTACACTTATAAATCTGAGTTTAATCTATCAGAGGTCCTTCTTAATGGTATCAAGAGGCACCATATGAAGTGAAGGTAAAAGTCTGAAAAGCGAAATGTTTCACTGGGCAGGTAGACATTGAATGGCCAAATCTGATAGTCTATGGTAAAAAAAGGTTCCTGTAGCTTGCAGTTGTTCTAACAACTGACATTTTAAAGATAACGGTTGAAAACAACGACTGAAAATGAATGTAGCTTCCAGTGTCCAAATGCTCGAACTTCTGCGAATAAACAAAAGTTTTATTTACACGAACAGAAATAAGCCTATGGCAGAGGTCATCCTTCATCCTAAATATGGGCCACAGGTCTCTATCATCAGGATTGTATACAAGATGAAGTAGAAGGACAGCGGGTTACTGCAAAATAATTCAAATAAAACAAACAAGAGGTAAATACAAAGCAACCAAGATGGAAAATGTTTAAATCACTTTAAAATGACAGAACATTTACCCGTGTCTCATCTTCATCATCTGAAACATGTGGTCGGGCGATGCGCATCTCCTCCTTGCTCTCTGCAATCTGTTTACATTTCTAAAAAAGATGAATTGCAAAACATGAGTACTTGGTTATATATAATATAGTGCTGTCAAATTGATGAATAAATATGTGATGCGGTCTGGGAAACCCACCACATGGTGAAATTTGACATATTACAGGTTGAGAACCATATTAAAGCTGGGTTCAAGCCCTTTCCAAATCTGTTTTTATTTCTTTTATCGTTTGTCTGTAACAAAAGTTTCGGTTATCTGAAGTCAGCTGATCACTGTGATTTTGAGAAATGGAATTTTGAGAAAAACAGGTTTAATAAACGGTCACGTCCTGCGCTCCTTTTTTATTGCCTTTTTTTCAGATCACATATTTTAGTAATGATCATAGATTGGATATCATTCGAAAGCTTACGAACTCAAAATTCAACCTGTGAAAACCGTTTTGAAATTGGAAGATTGAGAGGCAAGCAAGATCTTTTAAACGAGCAGCTTCAAACTCTGTTGTTCTCTTGTGCTCTGCATCACACCACAAGATAACGCTGGATAAAAAATAAATAAATAAAAACTTGCGGGCTGTTGTTCACCCATGGCTGGACTTTATTCTGTTATGTGGTTTATTTTGATAGGTGAACTGTCTTTGTAGTGTTAAGAGAAGGAGAGCTAAATGGGAGATATTGTTTTTTTGCTCTTCCGATCCGCCTGCGTGTTCTTAAAGAGAAACAGTCTTTTCAGCTGGACATTATAAATCGCTATTTTTCTGCACTAAACTAGTGAATTATCCCAACATATATTCAGAAATCATAAACAAGATGCTATAGAATAATAATTCAAAAAATCCTATTTTGACAAAAAAAACAAAAAAAAAACAAAAAAAAACTGACATTCAATTTATATTTAGACTTTACTGAAAACGTACCAGCGCGACATCGACGGGTTTTCCCAGATCACATCACGTATATTATCGTGCGTGCATATCGGCAGCTTATTTAGAGACGTTTTAGGCGCGTCTGAAAAAAGTGTTGGTACAGTGTCAGTGATTAGTTGTGAAGTGTTACTGCATAAATTGAATCTATTAATTCCTCACATGATAGTTCATGTGCTTGAATTATTTATCGATTAATCGAACTTTCTCTTATTTAGACTTGTGAATGTGCTTGTCAGTAAATGAATCAAGTCTGTTCATCCTTGGACGCGGCATCGTGCATGCCATTACATAAAAAGGCATGCACACAGCCAAGCAAAATGGGGTCTTTCCAGTCTTGCGCACCCAACGTGTAATTTTTGCCACTCGCAGCTTCGTACTCGTGCAGACACGCGAGTTTAAACAAGGCTTTACTCCATGTCAGCGTGCATTTTGATCACCCGAATCATCTCCAGCAGTAGCAGCCTCTGATTGCACCAATAACTCCGCCTCCGTTTCCCTCCTCAGCTGATATTAGTATTTAAACATTCTCTACGATAAATGTTTGTAAAAAATATTTTAATAACACTGTTTTGGAGGTTGTGGAGTAAAAATGACGGTGTTCAAATACATAACATTAGACTAATGTTAACCAGCTTATAGTATCATGATTCAGTGCGCTAGTATTTGACACACATTTTGTTTTGTTTTTTATTAATCGAGCAGCAGAAAAAATATTCTTTATATTAGTCATCCAATTAGTCAACTAATCGATAAAATAATTAATTATTAAATGACCTAATGTCATGGCCACGACAAAACTAAGTGAACTGAACTCATCCCTGAACTCCACTCATCGGTTACAGTAACTAAATGGACTCATGCTGAATTAAAGTATTAATTTAATTAAAACAATAGAAATAAAATCTTACTGACTCCAATATACATGCATAGATAATCTGATTCACTGAGCAACAAAAACAAATCTCACCTCTGTGAACTCCTTGATGCTAATGCTGTTTGCTTGTTGAGCCACTTTCCTCTTCACCTCCTCAATACTTGCCAGATTAGGTGTGGGTGCTGGAGGGGGCTTGTTGGTAATGGTAGGAAGTGGAGGCATCGGGGGCATAGAAGTCAGGGCACCCATGTTTGACAGAGCAGCGGTCATGGTTGCCGCAGTCATACTTGCCACAGCAGCGTTCATCGTCATGTTTGGCATTGCAGGCATACCTGGTATACCCATGGGCAGATTCATAGGTAAATTGGGCATGGGCAGTGGCAGAGGCAAAGACAAGGGGGTTGGAGCTGGGGTTGGCAGGGGTAACTGTAGAATTGCTTTCGGCTTGAGACTTTCAGGTATGGGCATTCCAGCTTTAGCACACATTGCAGCAGCATTAGCCTTCGCAATCTCCAACAGTTGATCTTTATCTGAAGGGAGAGGTAATTAAAATTGTTGTGATGTAGACAGACATTTCTTGCTATTAATTTAAAGTTAATTTATTGTATTCATGCTAACAAGAAGGGGAGCCAAAAAGCATATTTACCTAGGTCAGTGAGACGTGGTGGCGTCTTGCTAGAACTGCGTCGAGATCTTGAGTTGGACCTCCTCTTACGGAGAATCAAAATTGGGGAATGGCTTGGTTCACGCTTCCATCGATCTCGTCTGTCAAAAGATCGCCCTCTAAATGCTGGTCTCCTCCGGCGTGACACAGATCGTGACCTTCTGGATCGTGACTGACGGGCCCTTGACCGTGAACGAGATCTTCTCTTTCTAGCGGGGAACGTGACTTGGACCTCCTTTTCCGAGCTGGTGATCTACAGATTTTGACCGTTTCCGCTTGGGGGATTTTGATTTCGAGCGCTTCGTCCTCGTATGAGATCTAGACCTTGATCTTGCCCTTCGATTGGCTGATCTTGATCGTGATCTCCTTTTCCGAACAGGTGACCGAGACTTTGTCCTTTTTTTACGACTATGTGAGGGAGACCTGGACTTGTGTTTTCTAGCAGGAGACCTTGACCTCCTCTTGCTGCTGACAGATTTGGACTTGGACCGCCTTTTCTTGGTGGAAGAAGCTGATCTGGAACGCCGCCTTTGAACAGGTGACGTTCTGTTGGAGGACTTAGATTCTTTCAGTGTATTTGGGGAAGGTGATCGTGAGCTCTCTGATCGATCATCTTCATCTGATCCTGCAGTGCCATGTTGAGGAACCGGCTCGGAGGACAAATGATCTAGATCGGTTTGGTTCTCTGATCGGTTTGGAAAGATTCTTCACATTTGGGATTTTCGGGCTCCTCTATTTTATATTGTGTGTCACATTCTGATGATGTTACGTCTTCATTTGATGGCTTTTGCACATTTGTACATTCAGTTATCACTGGTTTCCATCCACCTGCTGTCCCTTTTACTTCTACAATTTCCTCCGCAGCATCCAAAACTTGCAGTCTAGTCTCTGAGGTTTCTTTTAAACTCTGATCCTTTAAGGACTCATGTCCTTTAGTGGGAGATTTAGAGTGTGCACTCTTAGTAGGGGACATACTTCTATCTGATGTTTGTCGCTCCCTGGAATTTGATCTAGATCTTGATGTGTGTGACCTTGACCGTTTACCTTTTTGCATTTTATCCACTCTTAATTTTGGGGATTCAGACCTTGAATTATGTGAGGATGACCGTGACTTTGATCTTTTACGTCGCAGAGGAGATACTGATTCTGACTTTGTGCTATGAGGGCTCCTGAGATTTTGTCCTCCTTTGAGGGACTGCAGGAGAACGTGACACAGAGGGCCTGGAGCGTTGAGGTGACCGAGACTAGTTCGGCGTTTTGGGCTTCTTGAAACTGATCTTTTACGAACGGATCTCTGATCTAGATCTTCTGTTTCTTCTAATTGGGATCTAGCTCGTTTTAGGATCACAAGAGATCTTGAGCGTGCTCGCCTTGCTTTTCGGACAGACTCGAGACCGGGACCGCCTCCGAGAAACAGGTGTCCTCTTTCGAGAGCGAGATCTTGAGTGTCTTCCTCTCCGTAGAGATCTGGACCGTGATCTCTGAGCGTCGATTCTTCCGCCGAGAAAAGATTGTTTTGATCTTGAGCGTGAATATCTTGTTCTTCCAGTTGATCTAGATCTTGAGCGACGACCCCGCTGTGGGGATCTGGTCCTGAGATCTTCTGTTCTTTGTGCGAGACCTTGAGTTTGAGCCAGACCCTCTTCTTCCAGAGAGTGACCTTGACCTGCGTCCAGCTTTCTTTGTCACTTTAGATGGGGACCGTCCTGATGGAGACCTCTGAGGTTCTTCGTTTTGTTCGACCCTTCCCACCAGAGGCAGACACAGACCTGTCCCTTGAAGATGATCGGTCACTGTGGTGTCCTGATTTACCAGTTGACTTCTTTGGGGTTCTGGAGCGACTATGTTTGGATTTCTTCCCTTTAGTGTCTGAAAGTGATCGTGACCTTGACCTGGAGATGGACTTCTTTTTCTTTTCTTTTCTGATTCACATTTGCCTCCTTTAAGATGTCCTTCTGCACAGATTGCTCTTTGTGCACATTCTCTTGCTTAGGTATGATATCAGGAAGTTCTTGAGTTCTACCAAAACTTTCATGTACACCAACAGCTTCCACTGTTATGTCCTCTCTGGAATTCAGTGCATTTGCAGGCTCAGTAGACATATTTTTTCTCCCTCCTAGTTTGAAACTTTCTTCTTCACTGTGATCAGAAGTCACATCTCTCTTTTTATCTTCCAGTTGGGGTGTGCCATCTTTAAATTTGTCACTTGGAACTTTAGCCGCAGTAATAGGTGACTTCTTTTCCAAGTTTACAGACTCCACTTTTTGTGATTGTTTTGAGTCCAATTCCGAGTCCTAACCTCGACGTCGAAGCTACTTCTCCGACTCTTGAGCGAGAGAGGACTTTCTCTCTTGCTTTTCCTCCTCTCTCCGCTTTCGCTTTTTCTTCTTTTTCCCAACACGATGTTTTTGCTTTTTAACCTTGGCATCAGCTTCCACATCACTGAGGTCTGTAAGGACATATATTTGTAATTTTACTTTTCAGATTAAAGTCTCATTGAATTGACAGTAAATTGGTTTACATTTGAGCTTACATATGTAATAATTTGCCAGATTGACTGTTACACATTGTGCTGATGAGAACATATGCATACCTTCTGTACAGTTTTTTGTAGCATCAGTCTCAGGGTTAGATAAGCCATCTTTTTTAACACTGTAACAAAAGAAAATATTTAATATAATATAAAAAATGATGATGATGATAAAAGAAATAAAAAAAAAATAAAAAATAAAAATGTTGCCAAGCAACCAAACAAAATCTCACCTCGTTCTTGTTCGGGAATCACCATCTGACTCTACTCCAGATTCAGAGCTACTGTCTTTTTCACCCTTACGCTTCTTACGTTTCTTCTTACTTTTGTGTTTCTTATGTTTCTGTTTTTCTTTTTGGGGGTCTCACTCCCATCCTTAACATTAATGGCTTCATATGGAACAGCAGTCTCAGATGGCTTATCATCTGTGAGGTAAGACACAATGTTTACAAACATATTTATTTGAACATAACTACAGTATGAAATAAGTTTATTTGAACTGTTTTAAGAAAGTGATATTTTAAAAGTTATGACAATTCAGTCTTTATCATCTCTCTTCATCAGAAATCACATTTGGAACTACTGAAAATCTTTGAATATATGAAGACATGGAAAGCTCTGACAATCTTTTACTAACAACCATTCTGCCATGATTTCTCCGTTTAATACCTTGACTCTATAAAGGGCTAAAACGAGACTTACCAGGACCAGTGATCACTGCATTCTCCATTTCAAACACTGGTTTAACTGAGTCTCAATCTTAATTTGGGTAACAATTTCTGTTGTCTTTTCTCTGTAAATCAGGACAAAATGTGTTGACCCTCAGTTTTCACTCTGAAAGGAAAAACACATTTATAGCCAAACTTAAAGGGGTAGTTCATTATTAAATTGTTCCAAATTGTTATATTATATATATTTTTTTTTTGGGTGAACTCTCTCTTTAACCTTACTCATAGCTTACTGTTCAGTCTGCATTAAGCCTAAGCTATAATCATGTATTGTCACTAAATATTGCTTTATTAAGGTAACAGGGCTTTGATTCAGCTGAGAAGCCTGCACAACTTTAACAAATACATAAAAAAACAAACAAATGCATGGCTCAAGAAGAAACAAAGATGACAGTGATCATAAACATGTTTTATGCAAAGTATTTGTTTTCTGTGATACATTGATGTGAATTTTGCTTATGTCACCAAATAAGCGAGATGAGATCGTCACCACAGCAAAATGATTTCTTATAGTCTTGGGAGGAATCAGTTTGAATAGGCTGAAAATTAATCAAATCACCTTGTGCCATTATTTAAAAGTGTTAACACATAAGTGTTAAAGTTATAGCATCATAAATATTATAGCCTACTGATTGTTTTTTTTTTTATAAATGCATCCAAAACACCTTTAAAAAAACATATGTGACAAATATAAAGACTGAAAGTATGTTTTGAGCTTCTTACATAATATGTGACCCACTAGGCAGAATATACATGGAGCTTCCTTGCACTCAACAAACAGGGATGTTGCATAATAACATCAGCCTGGCAAATCACTTTTTGAATCACAACTTAAAAAAGACGGCTTTTGAACAATGCAGTGAATCAGGGCTAATTTATTATATAATTTAAGATGTTGCAGGAGGGAACTGAAAAAGCATTTATATATTTATCTATATTGCTATATTACTGTTCGTGGCTGTTTTTGCCCCATTGACTTCCATTATAACCACATTTTTTGATTGCACAGCCATGACTCCATAAAATCATGCATTTTTGATTGTTGGTGGTTTTCCCTGTTGGGAAGTGGTAAAATTATTAATTTTTACTGTTGATAACCAGGTGGCACCATTAACCCTTTAGATAGGCCTGTGCAAAAAGAAGAAGCTTAATTTCTTAGCTTTTACATGGAGTTATATGGAGTAAAATAGCATATTAAAATGTGTCTGTGTATATTTGAATTTATATATATATATATATATATATATATCATTGATTGTTGTAATGTCTATGAGTGAGTGTTTGTAAACATACAACCGACAGATAGTAACCAGCAGCAATTTAGAATAGAGAATTCCCAGTATGATGTAGTTTGGTATTCCCATAATAGAAGTTAGATAACCAGTCAGTGGTGTTTTTACAAAGTTACTCAGTAATTATTCAGTAGTAAGTATGACTAACGGTACATTAAAATAGTTTTAGACGCAGATAAGCACGCAGACTAGTAACTTGTGGTGCACGATCATGACGCTTGGCTGTTTTGATATTATTCACCTCATGATTACACTCACAGTTTTAAGTACGTCTATCGAAACGATATCGATACGAGATAAAACATACTTACTGTTAAACGTATACGGTTATTATAGTCTTACGTTATTGTTTTCGCGTCGTTTCATTCAGAAGACAGAATGTAGACTCATCACCCGCGCGGCTAAAACACGGCACGCGCATCATACAAAGGCTAACCCAACATGCGTGTTCCGCAAACTGCGTAGGCTGCCCATTTACATGTACTATATAATTAATCTGCTTGGTTGGATACTATTACATTACGTGTCCGCAGAAAGTAGTTACGCGTCGAAAATGCTGTTGGTTGAGCGTTTCGCGGAACACGCGGACAAAGGCTCGTTAGCTTGTATTAGCTTAGCATCCCACTCGCAACAAGCTTTACAACAAACAAACCACGCGCGCCAGTAATTTCCGTCATATTCTTAAAGTAAGGAGGCAACATTTTTTGGAAATATTTCACCCGCTAAACTCACCTGTGTTGATGACTTCTTGATAGGTTTCAGTTACGAACCCACGAGAAAGTTGCTCGCTGTTGGTCGCCATGACATTAACAGCACAGTCAGTCCGCCAGTATCCCAGAAACGCGTGAAACAGCAAGACCCCCAAGACTTCTTCGCTTGTCTGTTGCTTAATCGACAAGCACAGAGCGACATCTAGTGTCATCCAGAGCCATCCAACATTTATTTATAAAGTGCTTTTTACAATACAGATTGTTTCAAAGCAGCTTTACACAGAAATAACAGGAAAATAATGCAACAAAGTTTGTTTCCAGAAGAAAATAGCTTCACAGTCCAGCTTAAGTAAGTCAGTGATGTTTATTTTATTTTTATTTACTAATTTAGTTAATTCACACAGCCGCTCTGGAGAAATCCGTGATTTTGTCCAACTTAGTTCAGTTGTCAATGCAGGCAGATTGTTGAATATTAAAGGGACATTGTGTAGGAATTTCTGCCATTTAGCGGTGAAAATGTATTTTGCATTCAAACGAATTGTGCTCTCCAGCGCCTCGCTTTTACAAATGTGTGTTCCATCTACGTTAACTATTATGTACCAAAAAGCTATGACAGGATTTAGCACTTTGTCGAGTGTTCCTTCGGGTGAACAGGTTTGTTATTTCAAACAAACAGCAACTTGATACAACGAATAAACAAATGCTACAGTATGAATTAGGCTACTTGAAGTTTGCCATGTTGTTGAAAATAAACTCTCATCTAACGTTACCATTTCAGGCGCATGCAAAGAGCACTAAAGCAAGCAAAAGTGCCACCGCGGGACATTTTGATGGACATTTTGCATTCTTCTTTTGTGTGGTCCAAATCGGGTAAGTCATTTACTTAACTTTACAGTCTTAATTTTAAAAAGATATAAAGAGATGCACACCTGAGTCTGTTCAGCGCCTCTCTCTGAGAAAATATAAAATTGAATAATATATATTTTGATTTCTCATTTCTGTTATCAGTAATGATGTAACATTATATCACTTGATGAAATATACAGTTATATGTTGTATACTATACAGGCATCAATATACCAATGAATTCTTGGCAACCACCACAGCGGTTAGATAAAAAGGCTCACAAAAACCCCCGTCATTTTTACAGTCACCATGAAATCAAAACTGACAAATCTTGTGTGTTTTTTTATGGAATAATGCAGTATTTATTATACTGCATTATCCGTGGTTTATCCGTGCACATCTGTTATTTATTTATTTATATATATATATAAAAAAAAACTTTGTCTCTCCAATTCACCTCCTGTAAATGTGTGTGTGTGCTTTGGAAAAAAAAAAAATTTGCCACCATTGTCACGAAGACGGCTGCCCTGACTAAGCTGACTGTCTTGTCGTATCTGTGTGTTTGTAATATTTATATTATCATAATAGGCCTCTGGGCATTGTGCAATATTTTCTGTGGGACAGCGTTTAGTCTGCAGTGTTCACTAGTGTGAAGTGTATTGCAGTGTTGGAGTGCGTGTGTGCAGTATCTATTTATTCACTTTATACCTATGTATTACGATACTTTTATTCAGTTTGCGAAATACGGGGGGCTTGGCTCTCCCCCACCCGATTAACCCATGAGACCCCCATGAAAGCCTCAAAAGAAAAATTTCAAGGGGTCTCAAATTTTATCCAAAAAATTTAATAATAATTTGTCACTAATGTTTTAAAGCCCACCATGTCCAGTATTCAGAAAAAAAAACATTTATTCACAATCACAAATGTGTTTATTTTTTGCAAAGCGGAGCCAGCCAGTGCACGTGTTGTGCCCTTAAAAAGGGAAAAAGAACGAGAAAAATGAAGAGACACGAACACGCAGCTCTCACCTTCACTCGTCTGTATTGAATGAGTTTTTTTAAAGGGACACTGTGTAGTTCTGTAGGTATTTTATTATCTGAAATCAATATTTTTATTCATAAATATGTCCTTAATGGTGTACAAATACCTCTGCAAATTATCTGACTTATCCCCGTAAATGAAGAATTTATTATCTTAATTATCATGGGACGGGTAGGTTCACGGAGGCTTCCATGTCGTTCCACCATCTTGAAAAACTATAATAGCAGAGAGTGTCAAAAAGTACCACCAGACAAACGCGTTTCCACAACGCGTTTTCGTTTAGACTCAGAGCTAGCGTCACGTGACTGAAAGCATCAGAAACGGAGGAGGAGAGCATTGAGGCGCATTCGCGGCAAGTTTAGTTTAGTGCATTGCACTCCTATGTTTTTTTATTTCTCTATTATTTGTAACGTTAATGGCGGACCATACATACGCCGAGCCACAGGAGAAGACCTCGTCCCAAAAAAAGGCCAGACTTGAAAGAAAAATTAAACGTGACTCGGAGATTGAAAAAAACCAGAGTAAATGTCGGAATAAGTTAGCGTTTTCAAGGTGGAAAGAGCTAATGCAGCAGAAAGATTTTAAAAGAGACGCTTAAGTTGCCTGCTTTCTCCTCACATGTAAGTTAATGTTACAGTCTTACTTAATTTTTTGTCATTGCTTGGTTGTGTATTTTATTATATAGACAGTATAACATTTATAGTTAAAGTTAAACAAACTCTTTGATTAATAGCAGCTGAGTAACGTTACTTTACTCAATAGCTGCCATTGTGAAGGTGCTAAAATCAAGGTTTGTAAGTTTACACTTTATAACCTATAAATTCATTAAGAATATAGAGATAATGTATTGTTTTTGCATTGTTTGCACACCTAAGGCTATTTCAAGATTTTAGTTTTCTGACATTTTATGTTATTTATCATTTATACTGTGACCGCATCGAATAATGCAGACGCATACAGTAATTTTGTATGTAGCCTATGGCTATAGTTTCATTTGTGAACATTGGAGAGGGTTAATCCTACTTTGATCGTCTCTTGTAGCTGCCGGGTATCTTTGTCGTCGTTGTGTTGACACTCGCGCTCCTCGTCGTCCATCTCTCCTTGAGATCCCACTGATCCACTGCCTCTCTGTCCTCTACCTCTTCCTCTCCCTCTTCCTCTCCCTACTTCTGAATCATCCGATAATGATATCTAACAATCACGCAAGTCAGAAAATATAACGAATAAAGTCGGCATTACTACTAATTACAACAGTTCATGTTTTTCAGTGTCAGCAACTAATACTGTAACATTCATTTGTTTGTTGTGTCACGTTGCTGTTTTTTTATTTTTTAATTACAAACCTGTTCATCCGGAGAGAAACTCGATGAAGTGTTACTACAAGACATCCTGTCATAGCATTTTTGGTACATAACGGCAACCGTAGATGCAGTACGCACTTGAAAAAGCGAGGCGCTGGAGAGCAAAATTCGTTTGAATGCAAAACACTTTTTAACCACTAGATGAGGGTAGATCCCACACAGTGTCCCTTTAACAAGAAAACATACATTTCAATTTAAGTGCACTCATCAGATTCAGGACCACAGTCACAAATATCTGCAAGACATGGCATCTTGCATGTCTTTGGATTGTGGGGAAACCGGAGCACCCAGAGGAAACCCACACAGGGAGCACATGCAAACTTCACACAGAAAGACCTCCTGGCTCATCCGGGATCTTCTTGCTGTGAGGCGACAGTGCTACCCGCTGAGCCTCTGTCCTTGCCTTTGATGATAATAAATAAATATTTAAATAATTAAACACAGGAGGAGGTCCCCACCTCCTGAGACTTTAACATTGCTACAGTGGTGCCGAAACCCCGGAGGAAGGAGGGAGTGTGCTGTCAAAGAGCCCTCACAGCTGTGGGATTTTCACAATGACAGTGAACTGAGCAGAAACTGTTCGTGTCTCTCGTGTTGGTGGACTGGAGGAACTCGCTGCTGTTTGCCTGGGTTGTGGAGGGTCAGCTTCCGTCTGAGAGCAAGGGAGGACTCGTCTCCGTTTGCCTGAGGCGGGACCCTGCTGCAGTCCACCATGATGAGGAGGAGCAGGGAACATGAGATCGCTGCCGGGTGCACTGAATCCAGAGCAGTCAGAGGGCCGTTCACAGAGGGGTGTCCAGCACCATCACCAAGCATCGCTGAGATAAATTGGCAATGCCAATGGCATGCTCCTAAACCTTGTTGAAAGCCTTCCCAGAAGAGTTGAAGCTGTTGTGGTTTCCATACTCCATACAAACTCCATATAAAACACTACGGATCCAGAATTAGATGTCATGAAAGTTAATGTAAATGTCAAGGCTAGACGTCCCAAAACCTTTGGCAATATAGTGTATGCACATTCCTTTCCTTACTTTTTTCTTTAAGGCACATACGGTATTTTCTTTACCAACTCTGTGGGTTTCTTCTGTTACTCGTTCTGCCTTTCATGGTGGTCATTCTACCCGGGAACCTGTATGTACCCAGGGGAGGTATATATTTGTCAAACAGACAAAATATCAGAGCGCGCTGTCAAAGCAGTGCCGTCAAAGACGCTGCTCCGCCCATCTCCAAGTTCACCTCTGCATGGAGTGAGTGTAGCAAGCAAACAGACTCTGATGCATGCTATCCTCACGTTCTGATGTGTGCATACACTCACTGGCCACTTTATTAGGTACCCCATGCTAGTAACGGGTTGGACCCCCTTTTGCCTTTCAGAACTGCCTCAATTCTTCGTGGCATAGATTCAACAAGGTGCTGGAAGCATTCCTCAGGGAGTTTGGTCCATATTGACATGATGGCATCACACAGTTGCCGCAGATTTGTCGGCTGCACATCCATGATGCGAATCTCCCGTTCCACCACATCCCAAAGATGCTCTATTGGATTGAGATCTGGTGACTGTGGAGGCCATTTGAGTACAGCGAACTCATTGTCATGTTCAAGAAACCAGTCTGAGATGATTCCAGCTTTATGACATGGCGCATTATCCTGCTGAAAGTAGCCATCAGAAGTTGGGTACATTGTGGTCATAAAGGGATGGACATGGTCAGCAACAATACTCAGGTAGGCTGTGGCGTTGCAACGATGCTCAATTGGTACCAAGGGGCCCAAAGAGTGCCAAGAAAATATTCCCCACACCATGACACCACCACCACCAGCCTGAACCGTTGATACAAGGCAGGATGGATCCATGCTTTCATGTTGTAGACGCCAAATTCTGACCCTACCATCCGAATGTCGCAGCAGAAATCGAGACTCATCAGACCAGGCAACATTTTTCCAATCTTCTATTGTCCAATTTCGATGAGCTTGTGCAAATTGTAGCCTCAGTTTCCTGTTCTTAGCTGAAAGGAGTGGCACCCGGTGTGGTCTTCTGCTGCTGTAGCCCATCTGCCTCAAAGTTCGACGTACTGTGCGTTCAGAGATGCTCTTCTGCCCACCTTGGTTGTAACGGGTGGTTATTTGAGTCACTGTTGCCCTTCTATCAGCTCGAACCAGCCTGGCCATTCTCCTCTGACCTCTGGCATCAACAAGGCATTTCCGCCACAGAACTGCCGCTCACTGGATGTTTTTTTCTTTTCGGACCATTCTCTGTAAACCCTAGAGATGGTTGTGCGTGAAAATCCCAGTAGATTAGCAGTTTCTGAAATACTCAGACCAGCCCTTCTGGCACCAACAATCATGCCACGTTCAAAGTCACTCAAATCACCTTTCTTCCCCATACTGATGCTTCGGTTTGAACTGCAGGAGATTGTCTGGACCATGTCTACATGCCTAAATGCACTGAGTTGCCGCCATGTGATTGGCTGCTTAGAAATTAAGTGTTAACGAGCAGTTGGACAGGTGTACCTAATAAAGTGGCCGGTGAGTGTATATTACCAAGTTGTACTTCAGCTCATGTTAAAGCTCCAGTCCATAACTTGTTTGGGTTAAAAATGATCAAAAATAATAATAATTAAAAAAACATTACCAGCCAGTGTTCAAAAATATCTGCTTGCCTTTGCTCGATTCAAAACGGTTAGCTTGTAATAATGATTTTAATTCCAGTGGTCCTGGTGAATTTCCGCGGAAATTCAAGCACGTGCCTTTGCGTCATTACGTCACATCTGTACACATAAAGCAGGAGTCCCGGCTACTAGGCTATATTGCGTGTGAGGATGTTGGAGGTGGAAATGAATAGCCTTTTCTCACAGGACTTTAAATAATTAAATTAATGGCGGATCCACCAACGTCAATCACCAGTGACAACTGCTGATTCACCAGTTGTAAAACCCAAAAGAATTCGGACTTCGTATTGGGTAGAGAAAAAATAGACTGGGACTGGGCCACGCGGAAACAAGGATAAACATCGGCAGGGCTTTTGAAGTCTGTGATTTGGGGGGTTCAAAACAGACGCAGAGACAGCTTTTTTTCTGTAGGACAGGTAAGACGTTTCAATAGTTCAATCGTGTAACACTTGTTCGCTTAATTCACACAGTTACAGAGTTTCTTTTGTTGTGGCTTTTTTTTTCGTTTTGCTATTATGGTAAATGTGAATTATTTGTGCTAGCTATGAGATGGACCAATTCTTGAGAGGGAGAGATTTACTGCTATGTTTTTTTCCCTTTTAGTTGATCAGAAAAAAGTGTATGTTAGGCCTGCTTACTTGATCAGATGGAAATTTCTGATGTTGTCATGGTCATACCGTACTTCCAAAAAGTAGAATGTGTGATTTTGAATGCCAGTGTCCACACCGCCACTGTGACGGTGTCTCTGTGATCATCCGCGCTGGTTCATGCCGATGTACAACTGACATAAAGTTAATGATTCCACGAATAACTGCAATTACAGATTTCGAACAGAGATAAAAAACTGCGGACTTAACTGTTTGATGAAGTTAATTTATTATGTTGGTTGATATTCCTTGTTTAAGGAAGCTTTACAATAGTGATTGATTCGTGTTCATATATTCAAATGATGTTGCTTTTTGTTCATGAAAGTGTTTCTGCTACGTACTCATTGAATACATCTGTTTAGTTAGACTATTGAATTGTGTTTCTGTTATGTTTGGATTTATTTATATTATTGCATGTGTTCAGTGGCATAGGTTTGATGATATAGGTTGATATATCAGTGTAGGTAGGTAGGTAGGTAGGTAGGTAGGTAGATAGATAGATAGATAGATAGATAGATAGATAGATAGATAGATAGATAGATAGATAGATAGATAGATAGATAGATAGATAGATTACAGTATTAGGAGAAAGTGTCAGAACTGGTGTTCCCTAAAAAAAACAAAAACTAGTTTAAAATTTGTGTTGGCAATTTTATCTAGTTTGTGCATTATAAATGCAATAAATCTGTTTATTTGAATTTATAAAAGTAAATGAAATTATATTGAGACTTTAATAAAAAAACAGCAGCAGAGGCAAGAACATCAAACATGTTCTGGGTGTTTGATGTTTTTGCCCTTGGGTGCTCTTTGATAAAGGAATTCATAATATTTCTGTCTGAGAATGAAAATGTTTCAATTGGCCAAAGGTTGTGTATAGTGCAGTTTCCTGCAGAGGGCAGTGTAAGACCACAGTGAGAGAACTATAGTTCATTATATCAGCTGTAGATATATGGACGCCTTCATGACAACAGGGCCCTATAATAGTGGAGGAAGCTCTTCTTTTGGATACTGAAATAATATGACATTTGATGCACATCTCATCACCAAATTCTTAATAGAGTCGGATTGTTTCTGTTTAGCAAAAGATTGTTGTCTTGTCAGAAGCCAGGCATTTTGGGTCTCACAAGGTTCAGCACATCTCTCACAGTACATGAGATCCCTTTCTCAACAACAGATCTATCTATCTATCTATCTATCTATCTATCTATCTATCTATCTATCTATCTATCTATCTATCTATCTATCTATCTATCTATCTATCTATCTATCTATCTATCTATCTATCTATCTATCTATCTATCTATCTATCTCTATCTATCTATCTATCTATCCTATCAATCAAATCAATCAAATCTAATCAAATCAATCAAATCAATCAAATCAATCAAATCAATCAAATCAATCAAATCAATCAACATCAATCATAATCCATCAATCCATCAATCCATCAATCATCCATCCATCCATCCATCCATCCATCCATCCATCCATCCATCCATCCATCCATCCATCCATCCATCCATCCATCCATCCATCCATCCATCCATCCATCCATCCATCCATCCATCCATCCATCCATCCATCCATCAATCCATCAATCCATCAATCCATCAATCAATCAATCAATCAATCAATCAATCAATCAATCAATCAATCAATCAATCAATCAATCAATCAATCAATCAATCAATCAATCAATCAATCAATCAATCAGTCAATCAGTCAGTCTGTCAGTCTGTCAGTTGCAGTTGTCCAGTTGCTCAGTTGTCAGTTGTCAGTCTGCCATCAAGTTGTCAGTTGAGTCGTCAGTCGCTCAGTTTGCCAGTCGCCGTTGTCCTGGCTCGTTGCCGCGCTCGCCTGCGCCGCCCCGTCGCCCGTCGTCTCGCCGCCCGTCGCCGCCGTCCGTCCGCCCATCCGTCCGTCCATTCATCCGTCCATCCACCCGTCCGTCCACTCTTAACGTTGGTTATATGTAGATCCTGGGACGTCATACGACTGACGCTTTCACCTTTAACGTCAGTTAGGTGACGGGGTAGGTTTAGGGGTAGGGTTATGATCCGAGAACGTCATCTAACCGACGTTAAAGGGTACCCTAAAACGATGGTTGTTGACGTATGGTATATCTATAACATAAGCACAATTTGCTGCCCAACGACATGCAGTATCATTTGAAATCAATTGAGGAAGCACTTGCATTCGTTATGCAATATTTATTCTTCTGAATTAAAACAAGAAAGACCTCTAACAATTATGAACAACTAATTAGAACATAGCATTAAGTATTTCATTTGAATTATTTTAGCAATGAGAAGCAATGAACATTGTTTAAAGTGCAAGATGTGTTGTGATGTTGAACTGGGTTTCACTGAATGGCTAAGGTCACTGCATGAGGTGCATGGTTAACTTATCTCAAAGTATTGCAGCAGTTGCCTAGGTAACAGTTTGAGTTTTTCCGATAAGCCCATGCAAGTGTTATAAAAGTCTCAGAGGTGAAAAATTGGAATACCCCCATGAAACCTTTGGGAAAATATCTGCACAGTAAAAGTTTCTCAATACCCAATGCAACAGAGATGTTGCTGAGAAGAGACCAGTACTTAAGGTGTCAGTGACAATCAATGTATCACAGATGTTTACTGTCACATGATGTCACTAAGATTTTGTGTATAACAAACTCGTGCTCTTTGTAATCCATCAACTCAGCATTTTAAAGATAGATAGGATACCATCATATATTCAAAATGGTGAACGTGTTTTCAACATGTTCCTGGATGAACATATTTGTTGATCCTGAACAACATTCCAGTCAACCAATCAGATTTGACAAATCATGCCTCTGAAGGAGTTTTGAATATATCCTGAAAGCATATCTAATTTCAGGAGAAGTCATATTATTTCACTAAGTTGCATTTACAACATTCACATTATAAAAGCTCCCAAGAGCTAAATCAGATTCCATTTATACATATGTAGTTTTTTTATCAAAATTTACCTTGCAAAATTTTCTGCTCAATAGCACATTAATGACTTCCTTTTAGGGCTTCAACACAACATGGAGTCATTTAGACATTGACTAACACGCTGCGTCCAGTTTGACAGATATTTTATAACTGTAACCTTTTGAAATGATTATGATTAAACTGTCAGATTTTGACTGCAGCCTATAAAACACATCAGAATCATAATGGCAGTTGTTTTTAAAGACATTTTTGGCTTTCGATTGGCAATTTAGTTTACTTCTCCTTTCATTTAATGTTCTGTAACACTTCAATGGTTGGCCTAAATCCCTTCATACCTGAGAAGTAATTTATGTCAGTTAGACTCTTTAAAATATCTGACACTCCAGTTTCACTATTAATTTGCAGAATGTTCATATTTGTAGTACCACTTATTAGCGTGTTAAAGGGCGCTTTTAAACGACCTCATATTAACATGCCAACATTAATAATGTACAGTGGGAGAGGAGAGAGGATAAATAATGGCTCTGTGCTCTGTTCTGAAGACACAACACCTTGTTGCCTGCGGCAACAGATACACTCGGTAGGCAATTAAAGTTGGAATTACATGCTCACTTCATCATTCGTCATGAGTCTGCGCTAAAATAGTTATACGCACTTTCATGATCAGTCATCACTGAATGGTAACATCCTGCCTCTATTTTCAGATGCCTCTCAGCAGGACTGTGGAAAAGGGAAAGTTTTTCATATTTCAAGGAAAGTTAAATGAAAGTAATTGCCATCTTTTTGCAGTTCTTTTTTTCTGAGTACTTTCAGTGAGCAGCTCAATTCAATAGTGTGTGTTGCTGTGGCTTATGTTCTTTGATAACTATAGCAGGATATGTTAGTGTCATGCGTAGAATTGATCAGGGGATTTTCCAATTTTTACATTAAAATTTAAATTCAAAGGACCAAACATGATCCTAATGCATGCATTGTCATATAAAAACCTCAAAAGAAATAGTGATAACGACAATATTATTATTTAGAATATTTTGAAAATTTATATATAAAATGAAAAAATATTATTAGATTTATCTAAAAATTTGAAGGTTGAAATAGGAACATTTGTTCATTTGAAATTTGAATGTTAAAATAGGAACAATTCATATTTGGTTACAAATTTAATCTCAATCATTTAAGCATGCGTGAAAATCAAACAGTGAAGTGTGTTCAAACTTTTGACTGTTAGTGTTTAAATGTTTACAAGGATCAGATGAAGACGTTTTGACTGTTATAGTTGCGTCTGCTGTGGTGATTAAAAAGCAAACTGTAAAATATGGTCTATGGTGGTTTATATAACCTTTTATGAGACATTGGCATCCACAAATGGATGATGACAATATTTAAAATCATTTTGACACCTGATTTAATGTGTATTTCTTTCTGTGCAATTTTTGTTTTATTGATGGCATTATTTGATTAGACTGCAATATGAGAGTCGGTTAACACAGGACTAGGCAGTAATTCATATCCCCGTCTGTTCGGACAGACCTTTAAATTGTATATGGGGTCTTTTTATTATTTTGTGACACGTTTATATTTATTTGAACATCTACATTTGCATTTCATCTTTAAAAGCTCTGTGTCTGGAACAGATTGTTTCTGTAATACTAGAGTAGTCTATGGCGATGAAACGAAACATATTATGATAAACTGCTGCAGTTTGATGGACATTTAATCCAGACGAGTCTAGTGTGAGAACATGACGTTATATTCGAATTACCCACATCCTCAGTGGGCAAGATGCAATTAAGCTATGTAAAAAGAGAGAGCAAGTGTGGTCTGTAGAGGAAGGTCAAGAGGGTGAGTGGTGTATCATTTCTAATCACTGCAATGGTGACACCATTTGAGACAATCGTAGCTACAATTAGAACTGACAAATCAACCATTATATCATAACATCAGCCATTACTGTCGTTGTCTTTTTTTATGTAGAGCAGTTAGTGTTTCATATAAGTTTCAAGGCTAAAGTCCCTCTCATGTTTTCGCTCAGGTTCTGGGTATACCAGGGCGTATCTTAACCACTTAACTGTCACCGTCCCACAGGACGTTTGCCACTATATTTTTAAAACAATAATATCTTAGTAAATACCTTAAATAATATTAGACAACTACTGTATATATCATTTGATATATCATCTTACAATCTCTAGTTTCCATATTTGGTGACTGATTTTCAAAATACACTCACCGGCCACTTTATTAGGTACACCTGTCCAACTGCTCGTTAACACTTAATTTCTAAGCAGCCAATCACATGGCGGCAACTCAGTGCATTTAGGCATGTAGACATGGTCAAGACAATCTCCTGCAGTTCAAACCGAGCACCAGTATGGGGAAGAAAGGTGATTTGAGTGACTTTGAACGTGGCATGATTGTTGGTGCCAGAAGGGCTGGTCTGAGTATTTCAGAAACTGCTAATCTACTAGGATTTTCACGGACAACCATCTCTAGGGTTTACAGAGAATGGTCCGAAAAGAAAAAACATCCAGTGAGCGGCAGTTCTGTGGGTGGAAATGCCTTGTTGATGCCAGAGGTCAGAGGAGAATGGCCAGACTGGTTCGAGCTGATAGAAGGGCAACAGTGACTCAAATAACCACCCGTTACAACCAAGGTGGGCAAAAGAGCATCTCTGAACGCACAGTACGTCGAACTTTGAGGCAGATGGGCTACAGCAGCAGAAGACCACACCGGGTGCCACTCCTTTCAGCTAAGAACAGGAAACTGAGGCTACAGATTTGCACAAGCTCATCGAAATTGGACAATAGAAGATTGGAAAAACGTTGCCTGGTCTGATGAGTCTCGATTTCTGCTGCGACATTCGGATGGTAGGGGCAGAATTTGGCGTCTACAACATGAAAGCATGGATCCATCCTGCCTTGTATCAAAGGTTCAGGCTGGTGGTGGTGGTGGTGGTGTGGGGAATATTTTCTTGGCACTCTTTGGGCCCCTTGGTACCAATTGAGCATCGTTGCAACGCCACAGCCTACCTGAGTATTGTTGCTGACCATGTCCATCCCTTTATGACCACAATGTACCCAACTTCTGATGGCTACTTTCAGCAGGATAATGCGCCATGTCATAAAGCTGGAATCATCTCAGACTGGTTTCTTGAACATGACAATGAGTTTGCGGTACTCAATGGCCTCCACAGTCACCAGATCTCAATCCAATAGAGCATCTTTGGGATGTGGTGGAACGGGAGATCGCATCATGGATGTGCAGCCGACAAATCTGCGGCAACTGTGTGATGCCATCATGTCAATATGGACCAAACTCCCTGAGGAATGCTTCCAGCACCTTGTTGAATCTATGCCACGAAGAATTGAGGCAGTTCTGAAGGCAAAAGGGGGTCCAACCCGTTACTAGCATGGGGTACCTAATAAAGTGGCCGGTGAGTGTATATTACAGAGGAGCCATAATTTATCAATATGCAACAAGAATATGTTCATACTCATAAGGCGTGTTCAGACCTTTATTTTAAAATAGCAGTGAACATGAAAAATCATGAAAAAATGGTAGAAACCTCAGTTTGTTTTCATGCCAAAAGTTCAAAAGATAGCATCCATTCAATTATTTTGGAAAAAAAGGCTCTATAAACTTTGAAACATCAAGAAAAAAATTAATAAATTCACAATTTGTGACGTGGCAGTGAGCTACAGTATGACTTAGGTTCTTTGTATGTGTTTCTTAGAGGTTGGATTCATATCAAAATCTGCCAAACTTCCCATACTACTTCTGAATAGGATCTCTACTTCATAAATTGTATGAAAATTGTGGAAATAATGTTTCATATCACTCAAAACACATTAGTGTTTCACATTAGGGCAGTAATGGAGTCTGATTGTGCCCTAGTGAAAAAGTTTGGTATTCCGCCTAAACAAAATCTCACTGAAAGCTCATTTTGTGAGATATCAACCTAAAATTTGAAACACAACTTGTTCCGATTGTTGGCTTTGATTTTTCTGCCGTTTTAGAGTAGCCCAGGTTTTGAAAATATATATTTTATGTAAAATATGAATAATTAATATTTTACATTGTAAAACTCAAACTTCTATAACTTTTTTTCTGTTTCACTTTCTTAATTTATTTCACTTCTACAAAAATCTGCCAAATGTCTTCTTTAAAACAAGACCAATCATATGTCTATATTCCAAAGCATTCTTGAATTACAACCATTTAAGTTCGAAATGTGCATTTTCATCTCTATTTAAAAAAAGGGGGGGGGTGTTTGTGACTCTCCTGTTCGAACTCGTTCCATCAAAATGAACAAATCTTTTTTTGAGTCATGACTCTAAGGGTCCTTGATAAGACACTTATTCATCGTCTGGTGTCGTTTAAAGCCCTTTGAAGCTGCACTAAAACTCTCATTTGGACCTTGAACCGTTTGGTTCCTATTGAAGTCCATGATATGGAGAAAATCCTGGAATGTTTTCATCAAAAACCTTAATTTCTTTTCGACTGAAGAAAGAAAGACATGTACATCTTGGATGACATGGGGGTGAGTAAATTATCAGCAAAAGTTTTTTTTTTTTTAAAGTGAACTACTCCTTCAGAAAAAGATAATTTTGTGGTGTGACAAAGCATTTTTCTCAGCGTTCATTAATACTTAGTACCACAAACAGACACGGCTATATTTCCAAACATGTATATTGTGCATAGAATTTCACAATCACATCTGTGCTCACAAAAACTAAATGAGGCATATCATCTGTGTTTTATAACTCAGAAAGTTAATCCAGGTTTTCAAAAGAGGCCTATGTGATGAGCACCTGCCAAATGAGTTTCTCCGCACCTGCAACCTGCATGTTGTGTCTCTCACACTCGTTTATATTCAGTGCTGTAGGCTTTGTATGAAGTCATAAACCTGCACTTTCTGCTGCTGAGATCATTGGCAGCTACAGATGGGCCGATGTTTATGGCTTCATGAAAACCGTCTCAGAGCACCATCTCTTCTGGTGCTGTCACGGCGTGCCTTATGTTCTCACGTCCCTCATATAGTACGGCTGATGTTTAGTAAGCAGAGAATGAAAATGAGATGAAGGCATTTGAGTAGCATGAATCAGGTCAGCTCTGTCCAGCACTGCCCTCTTCCTCTCCTTCAAGGCAAATGTATTGTTTTATGTGGTTCAACTACAACAGAGAAAAAAAATGCTCAAAAACATATTTTTAAGAACAATTTGTCGAGTGATGTTTCTGGTGCAGCTAAATGTTATGTAAATGGGTCAATTATTTATTCATGCTGAAAGAAAATAGCAACAATCTCACCCCTGACCCTCGAGGGTTTATGGAACATTATGATCTGTTTCAGGACTGGGAATATGAGAATTCAAAACACTGATAGCTAACTACATGAATACATAATACACTTAAACATTTGTGGTCCAGTTTTGGAACCTATAGGCAATTAACTCATTGTGACAAGGAGGGCAGTTCATTCTGTTTATCAGTGCAACATATAACCCTCAGAGACCACAAAATGAGGCTGCAGGCTTATATCTGATGTTGATAGTAAATTTATTGGATCTAAACAGGCTGTTTATTACAAGTGTGTGTGTGTGTGTTTAGTTTGTACTACAATTTGTAGTGTGGCACACTTCATCATCTTCAAAACAACATATTCTATTAAGGCAATAAAATATATCTGTTAAGTTTACTGAACTCTAAAACTTTTTGCATGGTGGTCTATTAAAATGTGTTTTCAGTGAGAATCTGTATGGCACAGATGGTGACAAAATTAGATAGATAGAAAGACAGATGCTCTGATCATCAGCAATGGCCAGACACAAGGCTTTTGGTCAAGTATCTATGTCAATCTCAAGACTAAGATGACAAGAATAAGTTGCTTGATCACTCCCAGACTGTGATCTACACGTCCTAGATGTGTGATATAGAAATAATGAGAAGGCTGGAATCAACAAGTAGGCCTATCCTATAATCTTTATTGAGCTTCCTTTATTAAAATCTATTCTAAATTGTTCTCTTTGGTATTTAGGAAATAGCCTTATTGGAATAGCTCTAGCTTTTGAGACAAACAAACCAAAATGATAAACCCAAACATGCTCACATCTGTCTAATTTTCACTACGCCCTTCGGCCATTTGTTTTCTGACTTGCGTGATTTGAAGCCCCCCTCTCTGATTCTATCATAACAGAATCAATTCATTTTAAAGGTGCTATACACTCACCGGCCACTTTATTAGGTACACCTGTCCAACTGCTCGTTAACACTTAATTTCTAAGCAGCCAATCACATGGCGGCAACTCAGTGCATTTAGGCATGTAGACATGGTCAAGACAATCTCCTGCAGTTCAAACCGAGCATCAGTATGGGGAAGAAAGGTGATTTGAGTGACTTTGAACGTGGCATGATTGTTTGTGCCAGAAGGGCTGGTCTGAGTATTTCAGAAACTGCTAATCTACTGGGATTTTCACGCACAACCATCTCTAGGGTTTACAGAGAATGGTCTGAAAGAAAAAACATCCAGTGAGCGGCAGTTCTGTGGGCGGAAATGCCTTGTTGATGCCAGAGGTCAGAGGAGAATGGCCAGACTGGTTCGAGCTGATAGAAGGGCAACAGTGACTCAAATAACCACCCGTTACAACCAAGGTGGGCAGAAGAGCATCTCTGAACGCACAGTGCGTCGAACTTTGAGGCAGATGGGCTACAGCAGCAGAAGACCACACCGGGTGCCACTCCTTTCAGCTAAGAACAGGAAACTGAGGCTACAATTTGCACAAGCTCATCGAAATTGGACAATAGAAGATTGGAAAAACGTTGCCTGGTCTGATGAGTCTCAATTTCTGCTGCGACATTCGGATGGTAGGGTCAGAATTTGGCGTCTACAACATGAAAGCATGGATCCATCCTGCCTTGTATCAACGGTTCAGGCTGGTGGTGGTGGTGTCATGGTGTGGGGAATATTTCTTGGCACTCTTTGGGCCCCTTGGTACCAATTGAGCATCGTCGCAACGCCACAGCCTACCTGAGTATTGTTGCTGACCATGTCCATCCCTTTATGACCACAATGTAACTTCTGATGGCTACTTTCAGCAGGATAATGCTCCATGTCATAAAGCTGGAATCATCTCAGACTGGTTTCTTGAACATGACAATGAGTTCGCTGTACTCAAATGGCCTCCACAGTCACCAGATCTCGAATCCAATAGAGCATCTTTGGGATGTGGTGGAACGGAGAATCGCATCATGGATGTGCAGCCGACAAATCTGCGGCAACTGTGTGATGCCATCATGTCAATATGGACCAAACTCCCTGAGGAATGCTTCCAGCACCTTGTTGAATCTATGCCACAAAGAATTGAGGCAGTTCTGAAGGCAAAAGGGGTCCAACCCGTTACTAGCATGGGGTACCTAATAAAGTGGCCGGTGAGTGTATGTATTTTTTAGAATAAGAATCAGAATTAGCTTTATTCGCCAAGTGTGCACAAACACACAAGGAATTTTTTATGTTTTTTTTGTGAATTTTTTTACTTGGTACATACATATATGACATTAGAACAGGATTTAAATGAGAACATAAGTAAATAGAATAAACAATAATAATACACACCAAGCCGGCGCCAACGAACTAGCTCTGATGAAAGCCGACTGTGTTGTCACCTCTCGTCCGCTCTCGTCGAGGTAAAAAGTTGCACTTGAACAAACACCAGAGAACTTCAGCCGACTGTCAACAAGAATGTGCGTTCTGCGCCTGCGTGTAATGAGACAACTGTCAATTTCTGCAGATATATTAGTCTATATTCGTCATTCAGGAAAGGAAACTCGGACGCTGCCGGCTGCTTACCGTTTTGCAGTGTTGGGGAGTAGTAACTACAAGTAGCGTAGCTACTAACTTAACTACATTTTTCAGTAGCTTGGCAGTAGCTCAGTTACTTTTTAAACAGTGTAGCTTTTCCAGTAGCTAACTACTTTTTGCAGCAAGTAGCGGTGTAGCGCAAGCAAAACATGCCAAACACTTTCTTTATTCCACTCCGCTCCTGTTAATATTGAAATATCGCCAAGGAACACTCAGGTGAGATGACGTAACATTAGAACAGCCTTCTATCTTTACCGTTTTGACTTCTTTGCTTGCTGTTTTGCTTTTATTCTCGTGCACTGACTCTTTCACTAAGCTGAACAGCCTATCAGAGTTATCTCTTCCCCGAAGAAGTGCACAGAACCGACTCAATAACAGCCTTGTCATTTGCGCTTGTGGTAGGTTGAACTTTTACAGCAACTTTCAACACATCACAGCATAATTTGAGCGAGCTCAGTGACGTTACCAGCATCTAAGTGCAAACAAAGGCGATCTCGCTATCTGCCCCGACTACTCATTATCCGCATGCTGCTGTTGTTGTCGTCTTTGGATACAGGAAGAAGACTCGGAAATGATGCATTTTGCATCCTAAGGTTGTCCGTCACGGCTCAGACGCTAACCGCGCGTCGCCGTTTACATCAGGATATTGCAATTCCATGTATACAGGAGAACTCTCTCTGCTCACGCATGTAAACGGGTTATCCCTAAAGTTTCAGAAACCCGAAAAGTGACCTTAACTCGACCATAACCCGAAAATTGGCTGCATGTAAGACGTAGTCGATGTGATCGTCCCACTTCAGTCCTGAGTGATGGTAGTGCCCAGGAACCTGAATGACTCGACTGCTGTCACAGTGCTGTCCATGATAATTAGAGGGGGAGTGCAGGGGGGTTTCTCCTAAAGTCCACTATCATCTCCACAGTCTTGAGTGTGTTCAGCTCCAGGTTGTTATGGCTGCACCAGACAGCCAGCTGTGGTGTCGTGCTACAAACTTCAGGAGCTTGACGGAGGGGTCTTTGGAGGTGCAGTCATTTGTGTAGAGGGAGAAAAGCAGTGGGGAGAGACGCACCCCTGGGGGGCACCAGGGCTGATGTTAAAGGTCTGAGATGTGAGTTTTCCCAGCTTCACTAGCTGCTGCCAGTCTGTCAGGAAGCTGATGAAGCAGCATATCTGAAAACTTGTAATTTAGCACAATAAAAATAGCAGAACTCTTTCCATAATTTAAACTCTCTGCCGATGTTGATCTGTGTTTTCGTCAGTTCGATCCGATTCACGTTTGCCCTGATGATAAATCAGCAAATAAATTTTTGTTTTGTTTTTTATATTTACGTGGAGTTTGTGTTGGAGTGTGTGTTGTGCTGGAGACTGGTCGTTTTTTTTTTTGGTGTTATCAGACTTTATGTCTTCAGCTGCAGTGCCATTGCATAGATTGTATATGAAGGGAGAGAGGCTCGGGAGAGCACATGCACGTCACATCCGATGGATTTCACAGAAAATCCGACCCGGAGACTACACATAGAAATAGGAATACTGGCCTTCAAGAGGTAATAGCAAAACCGACAAGTGGATCATTAGGGCCCGAGCACTAGCTGTGCGAGGCCCTATTGGAAACTGTTGGGATTATTATTATTATTATTTTTTTCTTTTTTCTTTTTTTCTGCAAAGTAAGCGCCATTTCCGTGGCCGCAACATGCTCAAAAACTCACCAAATTTGCCACGCATGTCAGGACTGGTGAAAAATTTCGTATTTTGTGGGTTTCGCGGATGGGCGTGGCAAAATGGCTCGCTAGCGCCACCTAGAAAATTGGAAAAAATTAGCCCCTCGTCCACGTTCAACCTACATGCACGAAATTTGGTGGGGACGTGTATCATATCAAGACGCACAAAAAAACCTCAAGAAACCATACCCTAAACTCGACAGGAAGTCCGCCATTTTGAATTTGGCGGCCATTTTGGGACGATTTACACACTCCGTACTTTAACGAACTCCTCCTAGGGATTTAGTCGGATCGACTTCAAATTTCTGCTGTGCCTTCTAAAGGCATTGACGATGTAAAGTTGTGCTATCTGCGTGTTTTCGTCAATGGGCGTGTCCGTGGCGTCGATGATTCGCCATGAAACAGGAAGTTGTAGTAACTTGGCTGTAAATGCCCAGATCTGCACGAAATTTTACACATTTGACAAGAGTCCCGCCCTGAACAAATCCACATGCCGACATTCACCCACAGTCATAGCGCCACCTAGTGGCAACAGGAAATGACCTTTAACGAAGCAGCCTCCGCCGCATGTTTGACCGACATGTACGAAATTTCTGTGGTACATCTACCATGTCCAGACGCACAGAAAAGTATCTTGGAGCGATGCCCTAAACTCGACAGGAAGTCCACCATTTTACATTTGGTGGCCATTTTGGGACGATTTACACACTCCGTACTTTAACGAGCTCCTCCTAGGGATTTAGCTTCGGATCGACTTCACATTTCTGCTGTGCCCTCTAAAGGCATTGGCAATGTAAAGTTGTGCTATCTGCGTGTTTTTGTATTGTGTTGCTTGCAGACCTTGGCCTTTTCAAGCATGTTAGTCATTTTCCTTTATAAGTTTCAGTGTTTGTTATTGGTTTAAGTAAATTCTGACAGTCTTTTCAACTGATAAATTCAACATTCGATATTAACGTGAGCCATTGCAAATTTACATGTAAAAAAAGAAGTCATTTAGCAGTGAATCAGTTGAATTGAATCTGATGAAATATCTCAACTGAAATATTTAATAAAAATATGAAACCTTTAAAAATGATCCTGTTTATTTATGCAATTTTAATTTGAGGGTTTTGGCTGCAGCAAACGACGCGATCTAAGTATCACGGTTTCAGTCTCAAAAAACCTGCTTTTATGAACGGAACTGAACTTTGAGAGACTGAAGTGCACTTCATACAGTTTAGCAAAATAAAAATTGAAAGCTTAGCTCATGAGGTATGAGGCAAATTTTAATTACATATTTGGAGCAGAGAATTGTTAGTTAATTATATAACGATTGAATGATTGTTATAAATGTGGGGGGTCACACAAAGAGAGACAAAGCGAGTCTGTAATCATAAATAATTAAGCTCTCATTTACTGTATAAAACTGAAATGTGGAATGTAGATACAATGCACAATAAGCTAATCGCTCACTGTTATAGTATTTAATTAGAAGAATGCATTGGATGATAAAATATGGTTTTGTGTGCATATGTCAGGCTCTCATGACAAGTTTAATAACTCAATGGATTAATTTATTTTCCCACATTGATTAAAGTATTTTAATGATGGAGTCTCTGTCTTTTGTGCCACCAGATACAAGTTATGTTCCAATACCAAGCAAGCTGCCCACAGCAGGCAGCATTTAAAGGTGCAATAGTTGATTCTCGAACTATTTTTGTTATACTGGTTGAAAGTCTCCTCATATCCTGATAGCAATCACTATGATAAGCGGTCTAAATATATTTATAAAACGGTTAGTTCGAATCCTTGATTCTGATTGGTCAAGAGCTGTGCTTTATTCACGATAAAACACGGCTACGACCGCTTCACCCAACGGTTCTATTGATCGCTGCACAACACTGCGGTTCTGTGTTGTTTTTATTTGAGCTTTCATGCATTTTACACATTGTAACGTTGTTGCTGTTTACGCTCATGGACTATTTTTTCCAGGGGAAGGTAAGCTTTTAGTGATTTTACTTCAAGAAAGTTGCACTAATATTGTTTTTTACTTTAATATTGTGTGGCAACCGTTTTATAAAAGCAATAAGATACTCGAGGCAAGTGCTGTATCGCGTCGTGCCTAACATATTCACGATTCACGTAACTTATTCACGATACAGCACAGCCTCTCGTACCTTATTGCTTACTTAAAATATTATATTAAAATCGCCAATAGGTGGCGGTAACTCATTGCCTTAATGTGTGAGTCATTAAGTCATTCATTGGATCACGATTCGTTCTTCCACAGATTTCGTCGCAAAATAGAGCAATAAGCCTGCCTGCTATACTGTTTTAAATGTAAATCACTTAATGTTACCCTTTTGTTTCGTCTTTTAACTGTTGTATAAAAACAATGCCACATTTGAAATCATGTAGATATTCGGGAAACATTGCATCAACATTAAAAACACTGCTGGATATCTGCTGGAACATAGACTGCCTGAATGACTCTTCAATTTAAGTAGAACATCTCGGGCCCTATTTTAACGATCTGAAAAGCAAGTGTCAAAGCGCAAAGCGCAAGTAACTTTGTGGGCGGATCCCGGCACTGTTGCTATTTTCCCTATAATTATTATATTTCCATATAATAATGAATCATTTGAAAAAAGTAAAATGCATCTGTGTTGCTGAGAGAATCATCTACAGTGTATGCGTGTTGTTCACACTCTGTATTATGGCCAAGCATGCACGCTTAAAATAGCATCTGAATGTACGCGCAATGCGCCACTGACTTTAGACCAGTTTTTTTTCTGTTCAGTGGCACAATTGTTTTCTGGAACTGCAAAATAGCACCAGGGATTGTTTGCCGACACACACCTCCTTTTTGCACCAACCCGCCCAGGGAGTGCAAGTTCATTTCCTAGTTTACCAACGTGCGTCTGTGGAGGAAAAAAGCCCGCTTTGCGCGAGTGCAAAATAGGAATGATTAATGCGTCAGTGTATAAAGTCATTTGCGCCGGGTGCAAGATAGAGCCCCTCAAATGAAGATTGCTTAACTCCAGCTTGTCTGTTTTGTTTTCAGATCATTCCGTGCTTCTTGAGCAGTGTACGCTAGAGAGTGCGCGCATGGTTGCCAGATACTATTGAAAAGACCGGGTAGAGAACAGAAAAGCTCTGATTTGGGGTTTAAATTATTGAATTCTGGCATTTGTGACCACAGTGGATTAAACTGAAACTTTCCCATTTCAGACTGCAAACTATGGCTACTTAGTTTACAATATTGTTCTGTAACTCACTTGCCTAGTAACAATAGTAATGGTGCACATGCTTTTGAGCTTTCTGCTATGTCATATCAGACAGAATTGTTACGGTATGAACTTAATCCTAGTAAAGGCAAAACGAAATGCAACACTTTGCATACCAAATTCAAGGCTTTTAAAGGGGGGGGGGGGGTGTACTGCTTTTTTTCTTTGCATGATTGTGTTTATGGGGTGCAATATAACATGTATTCGTGGTTTTTCTTTTTTAAAAAGTCTTATTTTTCATAAACTTCACCTTTATTGTCAGCTGCGCTCTCTGTCCCCTGAACGAGTGGTTCACTTCCTGATTCTATGCTAACACTCCCTCAGAAATGCGTCATGAGCTCAGATTGGTTAGTTTGGCCTGGTGTGTTGTGATTGGCTAAACTGTCGCTTACGTTGTCCGGAAGGTTAACGCCCATTACCTTTACGGGCATGTCATGAGCTCCGGTCCAGATGTAAATATGTGTCGAACTGCACTATCAGTTTCGGGCAGAATCAGACCGAGAAAGCCGCGAATGAAGAGAGTCAAACAGAACCTCACCACACACGCCTCTTACTAAACGTTTCTGAATGATAATTTGCTACATTTTTTAACTTTATACCTGTTTGTTTTACACAATAGCATCTGACTGGCAGCAATAGCAACTGATTGGCTACTAATACTCAAACAGCGTTGGCATGTTTACGTTCTTGATCAAATCGATAATAACGTCATAAAACATATATACATGAAAATACATTTACAACATTAGTACTTATACAAAATTTATGTTTGTATGCGTTCGTAGACACAAAATAGCATAACTACTAGCCTATAGTGGCAATAAAGCCAGCGCTGGCATTTGAAAAAAATAAAACACAAGGCTTCGTCTGGAATTATACATGCAAATACATTTAAAATGATTAAGTCTTAGCCTACTTACAGGTTGTGGCACAACAACTGCTGCCTCTGGTTTGAAAGTTGGATCTGCTTCATGTTTTAGTAACAGTTTCTTGTTGAATCCGGTGTTGAACTCGTGGAGATTCTGGAAGCTGTCTTCCGTAAAATGCGCAGCACAGAGAGCTAGATTACGATCGTCATTTTCAGGAACATAATCAAAC
Organism: Hybognathus amarus; assembly: GCA_030378365.1. Taxonomy (NCBI): domain Eukaryota; kingdom Metazoa; phylum Chordata; class Actinopteri; order Cypriniformes; family Leuciscidae; genus Hybognathus; species Hybognathus amarus. The sequence continues at coordinate 531,164 of JAQIUQ010002779.1, forward strand.
ATAAATTGTATCCATTGTTGATGAAGTACAGCGTGGGAAGTCCGAGCACAGAGGACCTGACAGCTGCGTGAACAACACACTCGACGAGCTGGAGCTGCTGAAAAATGCGCATGCACTTTTTTTGCATTTTCCGGAGGGAGTGGTTGATGCAAATGTGTAGGTTAGTGACGTACCATAACCTAGCTGTAGTCCCAATCGAGTCGTTTTTGTAGGCAATACTTCCTGATTTTTAAAAAGATGATATCTCTGCTTACACTGAACTTTCAGCGCTGCAACTTTGCAGATACTGTTCATGCACCAATAGCAACATTACACACTATTTAAAATGAAAAAAAGGGAAATGGCAGTCAACCCCCCCCCCCCCCTTTAAGGCCTTAATTTGAGATTATTTTTCAATGATTTTAAGATCCTGCGGGTACCCTGGTTAATGTGTCTTGTCCCCTCACAATAACAGTAAACTAATTATCAGCTACATTCAAGTCACGTAACATGTTAGTGATCTATTTTCAGTTTATTTTTATTTTTTTCTGAACGGCCCATAAACCTCGTACATCGGTGGCCTATTGCGTTTAGTTCAGTTTAGTTTAATTGGCATCTCTGGGATTCGTGTGCCAGTAATGCATTGGACAAAAAAGTCAGTAGGTTTTTTTTTCCTCACAGACCGGCGCATGATGATCACATCTTTAAATAGCTTTGAGTGAGTGAGTGAGTGAGCGAGCAGTGTCAGTGTGTAGACAATCTGTCAAAATAGTCAGAGCGATGGAGAAGAAATGCAAGGAATGTGCAGAGAAATAGTGTGAAAAAAATGGGAGGCAGCAACAAGCTTGGACCGCCTTGTGGCCAACTGGAGCTCAGAGCATCACTTTGAGGCCAGGGTAAGTCATGATCTCCTGTTTTAATGTTACAACAAATTCACAACTTGTGACACAAACAAAGACAAATTGACTACTGTTAGAGAATATTTCCCAGACAATTAGCATCAGTTTATCATCATTGAGTGACTTAGCCAACAGTTTTACAGCCTGTTTTAAGTCAACACCTGCTCAGAACAAGTCATATTTTCGTTATCACACGATGACTGACATACTGTATTGTCACATTATAAACATCTCTCTCGCCAAATAGGCTTTATAATTGTACAGGTATTAGCACAAAATTATAGAGTATTGCTTAGCCAATGGCGATGTTATAGGTCACTTGTAAAATCATGTCATGTTTTATAATTATATCCTGGCCATGCATGCATTAATCATTGAATCTGTCAAAGATGTCAGGTAAAAAGCAATAATGTATACTCTCATTCACTCTGATAGGAAAGCCCCCTAAAAAGGCCAGGTTAGAGGATAATTTGCTGATCTTCTTGCAAAACCCTCTCCGAAAACGTATCGGTTACCTAACGTAACCTCGGTTCTCTCTAGAAGAGGGAACGACTAGTATTGTTAGCTTACGCTACAGGAAAGATTCATCTTCTCGAGATATTGAAGCCAAAAATTATCCTCAATTTTGCAGCAGCTTCCAGACCTAGAGGGGGCTATCTAGCGAGCTCATAGGCTGCTCTGCGGCAACTGCAGCAGCCTACCAGTGAACCTGGCTTGACGTCACGCCCAATGAGAGGCGCCCTCATGACATCACAGCTCGCCAGAATGGGCGTGGCTTGGTCTATATAAGCGAAGTTCAGAGGCTGCTTCTCTGATTTTCATCTCTTTAAGGAGGCTATCCGCATCGCTGGACTACAGAAGCCGCATCGCCAACTGAGGGGCAACTAGCAAGCTTAGGACAGTGCTTGAAGAAGCCGGCCGTCTTCTGCCACCTTCGCCACGCCATCTGCTGACATATCCTTTATCAATTCTAGTGTGTACGTACTTTTCTAAAAGAGCAGTGACGTCTTTTTAAAGATGCCTCGCACTTCCTGCGGCTCGTACAGAGGCCCCGCTCAGCGCCAGAGACCGCCATGTGATCTGCGCTCTCTGCCTGGGCCAGGGACACGCAGCCCTCGCCTTCCAATGGAGGATGCGAGCTCTGTGAAGAACTTCCAATGTCGATCCTGTGTTCTGTGGCCATCGCGAATGCCGCGCCGGAGCCTCTCTATCGAGCTTCGCCTTCCCTGCCCCCCCTCACGGATGCGCAGTTGCCACCGAGTGCCCGCACTGCCGTCACGTCAGATGAAGAGGCGGAGGACAACGCCACTTGTGACTGGCATGAATGTTGTTCTATTCTGGCTTCAGACAGCAAGGAGTGGTCAGGTTCTCACTACTCTGCCTCCTCCTCGATCCAGAAATCCTTGCTGGACCCATGCTGGAGTGGAAACTGAGCTCATGTGCCTCCTCACACCTCAGGCTCGAGTGGTCACCGCCTACAGAGTCTGCGCCCAACAGGCTCAACGGATGCTTTCTCCAAAGCCGCCGCCGCCCTTCCTGCCAACACTCCTCGCTGAGCTCTCTGAAATCGTGGAGTGCGCCTTTTGGCCAGATTCAGCCTCAGCCAGTCTTTGCAGCAACGCCATGGCGGCCGCCCTAGATGCATGAAGGGGACTGTTGTTCCAGTTCTGTTGTCAATACGCGTCCAGTGACGCTGATGATGTAAGATGCTGCTGACGTGTTATCTGGTGTGTCCGTGTATTCGGGGTCAAATAAATATGGCTGGGCAAAAAAAATGCAAATCTTCCTCCGTGTCGAAATCCTTAGAAATGTTTGCGAGAATTGTTTTATTTATTTATTTTTTTTTTTTACAGTATTCGTCTCCCAAAAGATAACATCTTATGTCAGCAGGATTACTGAACACGGATTGACAACAGAACCGGAAAAGAATACAATGCTGAATAAAGTCATAGTTTTTGTTATTTTTGGACCAAAATGTATTTTTGATGCTTCAAAACATTCATATTTACCCACTGGTGTCACATGGACTACTTTGATGATGAACAAGGAAAGTTATTAATTACATAATTTTTATTTTTGGGTGAACTAACCCTTTAAGGCCACCCACCTTAACATCGGCGGGTGCCTCAGCATTTATATTTTGCAAACATATTTTGAAGCTTTTCCAGATGCATTTTATGTCTTGTACTCTTCCCAGATCTCAGATCGCAAACTTGAACTTTCTATTGAAATTGTGGCTGTAGCCACTTTCCCTCTGGTCTATCTCTGTTCATTCCTCTGATCCTACACTTCCAATAAGCAAGTATCGATTGTGCAGCCCCTGCAATTTTATAAATACAAGTCATCACATGTGGTTTGGCTTTAGGCTATAGTCAGGGTCCTACATTTATTTGCCTTTGCAACAGTACTGATAGTTTCAGAGTTTATGTAACAGAATTCGATTTTTTTAAACCTCCTGTGTCCATCGCTGGTGCTCACCTGCCTCCACCAAGGACGGGAAAGCCACTGAATTTATTCTTTTGTTTGTGTGTCCGTGAGACCTTTGCGATGACTTCGCCTGAGGACAGTCCCATTAAGCCAGTCCCATTACCTGCCTCTTGCTTGGGTGCAGCCCACTGGCTCTGTCAGCGGCAATCCCAGCAGGACAAGTCTTGTGACATCTCTAGAGATGGAGTCTGACCTGACATCTCATCACATCCAGCTCCCCATTACCGCAGCTCATCCCGCTAGTTCTCTCCGGGTCCCTCTACATGGACAAGCTGTAGAAAAGTATTCCCTTTTCCATTAAAGCCATCAGATCATGGGGAATGACAACAGAGGACAGATTGTTCTGTCTTTCTTCCTCTATTCCAATAGCCAAAGAGCATCCTAGATAACTCAGTCCGAGGCCCCATTTTGTGCTCAAATGGCTCAAAGCTATTCTTTCTCCCTTTACTTTCTTTTCCCTCTTCATATCGATCTCTCTTCTCCCATGGGCTCCTAAAAAAGCTTCCGGCTACTATAGGCATTTTGGTTTAGGGATACACTGTGAGGATGTCCTAGAGTTCTTCCAGAATCAAGACCTTCCTTAAACTGTGGGGAAAACCTCTCATCACCACATATTCTGATGAAACATACATGCAAAAGTTCTATTCCATGACATCATTATGCCCCAACTAATAAAAGTATGCATGGAACTTTTTTTATGCTGTAGCACATTCAAGGCTGCTTAAATTTAGACCTGGGACAAAAATGTTATGGTTTAAGCTGGAATAAAGTATAGTTTTATATGCACACAATACCAGTCCAGACATCGTCTGCTTATACTGGATTGTGGATGGGGCCAGGTTTTTGCAATAAAAGGCCATTTGTAATCATCTGTAATCATACTTGCAGTGTAAAATATGTGTAAATGTTACATAATAACGACAGGCTGGAAATGACACAATCAACAGTTGCACATATTTAGTAAACTTGCCCTGGAAATTTCAGCGCAGTCTCATCCCAAGACGTCATATAACTGACGTCTTGGGACGTCTTTTGACCATACGTCAACATCCGCCGTTTTAGGGTACCCTTTAACGTTGGTTAGATGACGTTATCGGATTCTAACCCTACCCCAGACCTAAACCTACCCCTAAACCTACCCCGTCACCTAACTGACATTAAAGGTAAAGCGGTACTCATAGGTTATCATATTCATACCTTTGGATTTTACTTAAAGGGGTGATGAACTGAGAAATCAATTTTTCCTTGAGCTTTTGACATCTAAGAGGTCATCATATTATAAGAATATCCTGTAAGTTTCAGAACTGAAAACGACCTTGTTAGTCAAAAAAAGCTTTTATTGACACCAGCCTCAACAAACGTCTCGTTTTTGAAAGTGTGGAAGTATGACGTCAATGACGCTAAAACCCCACCCGCTCATCAACGCCTACTTCAACACGGCCGGTTCTAGCCCCGCCCACCGATTCGCGCATTCACGCATAGGTAAACAAAAACATACCTCGTGATGACCAACCGGAGCGAGTTACCAGCAATAAACATTCCGTTGACAAAATGTTGTGCCGTGCCTGGCTGTGGAAGAAGACAGTTGCTGCATAAGCTTCCTCTGGATTCCAATATTAGGAATGCCTGGTTAAAATTAGTTTTTAATGACGTTCCAGCAGATGAGTGTAAAACATTATCCGTATGTTTGCTTCATTTCACTGAGGATTGTTTTGTCAACAATTCGAGGCTGGATTTGCAGACTGATTAAGAGAAAAGAACGGTGATGTGCCGTCTATATTGGATCTGACAGGAAAGGTGCAACACACGGACTCTGGGTTCGAACATGTATGGGCGAATCCGGTTGCCATTTGACAACATTGAACGTTTTCCCCCACGTGCACCGACGGGTGAGTTTAACTTTATAATATAAGAGGGAGAAATGAAGACGACACAGATATGCATTTTGTGTATGACCTAGAAGTATTTATTCAGTGATCCGCGGTTAAAGTTAATCTGTACGGAACATCGCTGTTGTACGGAACATGATTAGTCTACGTTACCTTCTATATTGGATCCAACAGGAGTGGTGCAACACACTTATGTGAGTAATATTTTTATTTTAGAAATAATAATCTACTCGGCTAACATTGCATTGTTACAGATCGTTTGATATCTAATAATTATGTGTATGTGTCTACAAGTATCCGTTGTATTCGAGGTGCTGTTGGTTCATTGTCCTGCGATTCGGGATCGGACTCAACAACAGAGTTGAAGCTCATTATAATATGCAAAACTGTTATCCACTCACAGCAGTGGGCGTTTACTTCCTAATCTTCAATGCGATATGCCCATAAAATCCGAGCATTTTTCAAGTAGGCTGAAAACTAGGGAAGAAAATAGCCCATAACTTATTCATTTTTATGTTTTTGAATGTAAAAACCAAGCGAACGTCATAAGTTGACCTCAGACAACAAAACAAAAACATTTAAAAAGCCAGTTCATGACCCCTTTAAAGATTTGAAAGAACTTCATGCTTCTACGTTTTTGTTAGTGAATCAGGCAAAGAAATGACGGTATAGGTGTACATAAATCTAAAAGAGAAATGTTGAGCTCCATATTTACTGTGCATGTTCAGTTTCACAGATGCGGTTACCATGAGCTTAGCCAGCCCACAATACAGAGGAGAAAAGCGAGTGAGGGTGTGGGTGGGAATAAATTGTTTATAAGATTAACAGTGGAAGTGCTGGATTCTGAGCCCACTCGTTGCTTCAGGGCTACTCTTGACCAATATCTTATTGGAAAACTAAGAATCGTGGGTTCAGTCGATGAACTTTTACTGTGATCCACTGACAGATCACGTTCTCACAGCTGGTCTGGGAGCACTTGGCAGCATTTCTATGACCCTACAGTAAGAGAGACCTGCAGAGATAATTAAACCCATTCTTCCACAGATATTGGAGATTATATATGCTGGTTTCACATCGTTTGCCCAGCAACAGACAAAATGAGGCAGCGTTGTAATGTAATGTGTCTGTTGAACATAGTGTTCAAATATTTTATAATCTCAGAAATTCACGTGGGAGGTGAATGTTTGTTTTATACTGTATTTCAGCTCAATTTGGCCACAATACTACTTCTATGATTTCACTGAAATTTTATAAAAATCATCTCCTCGGTTTCCCTGCTCGTTTCCTCTTCTTTGTCTCACCTTTGAGGTTATCTCCTCTCCACTGTCCTTACACGGTCATTGATATTCTGAGAAATAGCCCCTTGAGGAGAGCACACAATGTATTTGCTGTAATGCAATCTGGAATTATGCGGATACAATTTTCAATCTTATTTGTGCACAAACTCATAAGAAAGGCTCAGGCTAGAATCCAATCTCTCTCTTGCAAACCGGAAAAATACAGGGTATTAGAGAAGTTATTGGAGTGTGCAGATGTGTGTGTTGACACGCAAGGAAAGAAGTGTGAATGTGTGTGTGCTGTCTTTTAGTGTTGTAATAGATCTCAAGGTTTGGTAAATCACAATCTGGGACTAGCTCAACTTTATCTACTCCGGTGGTTGGTCCAGCATAAAGTTCATTGTAGGTCAGACTGACCAGTGCTGAATAATAAAGTGCATGCTGTAAAAGTTTAATTTTATGGAATGCAAGAAAGAAGTGGAGATACAATATATGAAAATAGTGAAAATGTTATCAATTTCTTATTGTCCTGTTTTATAATTCTTTGTGCACTGGGCTCCCACATAATACGTTTTGAATGAAATAGTGAATTGATTAAAAAAAAAAATCACAACACCATTTTTCATATCACTGTGTATTAAACGCTGAGGAAGCCTCCGGAGCTGAAATTCAGACGTGGTAATCGGTATTATGTTTTTGACAAGCAATGTAAGCAGTACACCAATCACAAAATAATGGGCCATCTGACCAATCAGAGCAGAGTAGGCTCTTGGAAAGAAGAGGTTTAGGCCCCGTCCACACTACTGCGTTTTCGCTTAAAAACTGAGAATTAAAATAAATACGATCTCCGTCCACACCAGCGTTTTATCTGCGTGTTAGAATTGATCTCCGTCCACGTTAAAACGACTGATAACGTGGATCACGTGACTATTCACCAACACTGGGCATGCATGCGCCGGTGTAAACAGTGGTAGACGAATCAGGAAAGGATATGTCATGACTGATGACACCCAATCATAGAGCCGAGCGTGAGCCTCTGTGTCATCGTTTGTAAACTTCTCCGTTTTGTCCGTCTACACTAAAACGCCCTCCGGAGATTCAAAATGCAATACGGAGCTGCAGCGTTTCTAAACTTGTCCGTTTCAGGTCTTCGTTTCCCGTATTAGTCTGAAAGGGAGGTGCAAACGTAGCAAAAGGTCTCCGCTTTTAAACGAAAACGCAGTAGTGTGGACGGGGCCTTAGGCTTAAAAGCGCAAAAAATTAAACCACCCTCCAGAGTGGAAATCTTAAAAACACTCCACCATCGCGTTCCCATGTAAAGGGTAAAAACGCAAAAGTCTGCTTGACAGTGAAGGTTGTACGCAGGCACGTGGACTTGCTGTTGCTGTAGTATGCACTCCTAGCCACCTGGAGTGCATACTACATTGAATTTCTCAGACATTTGCGTCACCTTTGCACGCGAATTTCCCACACAAAACGCTTGTCTAAATGCAGAATAAAAAATTATGACGCAACGCCACTTTTGCGTTTTCTCTTCAGAATCGTTTCCATGTAAACATAGCCTCAGAAAGACTGAATCTTCAAATGAACCAGACTGTGAGAAGCGAGTGAATGCTGCATTTTATATTATGTGAATTTTATATTATTGTGTCCTTTGTGAGGAATTACAAAAAATGCAAAGGAAAAAGCCAACTTGAAAATATAAGATGCAACCAGTAGGCCTACATATTTTTAGCTGGAGAGATCTGTTTTTTTTTCACATCCCATTAAAACGCCCATGCTGTATCTTTGAATAATGATAAGAAGCAAAGGTCAAAAAAAGTGAGCTTACACAAGATGCCGTTTTTGTTTTCATAGCTGCTTCCCTTACCAAGTTCCACTTTAAGTCGACATATGTAAGAAACAAGTACCGTTTCATAAAAAAATGATCTTTCCCCTTTGTGGTCATGTCACAGCAGTATAGCTGATTGATTCTAGAGAGACTAAAGTGTTGACAAATAAAAAGAGATGCTGCTGGTACTGTTTTCTTCCTCACATATGTCTTTTTAAAATGCCTTGGCCCTTATTGTTCTTAATAGAAGTGAAAAACAGGAACGGAGAGGCATTTGTTTAAACAAGCAATGTTGTCACTAATCCTGCCAGAATGCTTTTAACACTGCGGCATGGTTAATGAAGAAATCCATCAATCTCTCCACCTCCCTCTCTTAGCTGCCTGTATTTTAATGGACTTTAATGGAGATTCTAAATTGTGTAAAGCCGAGGCCTTTCAGAAATAACTAGGAGCAGTGCATACTGTGCATGCCATGGACATATTTTGAATTGCTATACCAAACTGTGATATGACGCCTCTTCAGCGATAAAGCAGACAATTTGAATATCAGATAATGTATCTTGTATAATGTTTTTTAATGTCCACAGCATGTAAAACGCTGTGTCCTGAACAGAAATCAGACCCAAGCTCTCAACTAAATGTGCTATTGCTGTTGACTGTAGCACTCGCTGTCGGGTTTTAAGTTAGGATTGTTCGTGGAGAGCGTAGGCACATGATGTGATGAAGGGAAGTATGATGACTATTATTTGGCAATATAAAGTGTTTGTGTATCAATACTGCTGAGAAACCTCATTCTGATGCTAATGCACTGATCCATTTGAGCTCGTTTGAAAGCACTCTAAATCACTCTGGATCAAATAATTGAGCAAACAATGAATTGTCTTTCTCTTTAACTTTTACTACCACTTTGATTAGTAAAGAAAGTTACTTTTTTAATATACAACACAACAGTCAGAGTTTTAAAAAAGTCCATTGATCTAAAACAAATGTATATGTACTTCGGTGATAACCAAGCAAAATATTGAGTATAAAAGTATAATGAGTCAAATATACAGTATCTGTTGTAGTAGTTGAAAGTGGTTGAAGGTACATGAACATATAATATATATATGGCACATCTAAAGTCTGAGGTAAGAAATATATATATATATTAAAAAAAGAATACAAATACAATTAATCACTTTTATTCAGCAAGGACATCAATTTATCATGTGACAGTAAATACTTTTACTTTACTGCTATTGTATAAGTAATTTATTTTCTAGTCTTCTAAGAAATCTGAAAAATATATTTTTTCAACTCTGAAGAAATGTTTCTTGAGCACCAATCAGTACTATATTATAATGATTTTTGAAGGATCGTGTGACACTGAAGACTAGAAAATTCAGCTTTGCAATCACATGAACACAGGCAAACATTTTTAAATATATTAAAATGGAAAACAGTTATTTTAAAATCATAATACTATTTAACAATATTACTGTATTTTAAATACTGTTAATTCTGCATTTGTAAGCATCAGAGACTTTTAAAAAATATTTTGGAGGGAGAGAAATAAAAAATATTTTAATACTCTTTTATATATATATATATTTTAAGTCAACCAGATGAAGCCATCTTAATAGATGACACATGCTGCAAACAGTGTATTCAGATGTGTCTATCACAAAACTGCTCAGAAACCAGAAAGTTGAGATCGAAATGCAGCTTTAATGAAGGGGCAATCCAGACACGTAATCCAAAATGCAGGCAATAGGTCAAAACACAGGTAGTCCAAACAAACAAACAAACAAACAAAACAGGCAGGGGTCAGAGGCAAAATAATGATCCACAGAACAGGCAAGAAA